>JAOXYF010000013.1:16174578-16187874 GCA_028565775.1 Sternarchorhynchus goeldii
GGTTCGACAGCTCCACTGAATCATCAGAACAAAGCAGGTTCCCCAGATCCACTGAATCATCAGAACAAAGCAGGTTCGACAGCTCCACTGAATCATCAGAACAAAGCAGGTTCCCCAGATCCACTGAATCATCAGAACAAAGCAGGTTCCACAGCTCCACTGGGGCCACAAAGCAGCACCTGTTCCTCTTCACCCCGCTGGACTCAGTATGACTCCCTAACATGGGCACACAGAGCAGAATGTGCACTCCTGGGCAAAAAATAGGATAAACCCAAGATTAAATCAACTGGCCCTAACAACAAATCATTGGTCAGAACATTTACGAGAGCTAAAAACACCGATGACACCTGTACCAAAAAAATAAATAAATAAATAAATAAATCAAACTCACAAGTCTGTTCTAAGAACACGTTAAAAGCTTAATATAATGCAATTGTAAATGCAGTGTAATGTGTAAATATGCAGTGTAAACGCAGGTTGAGGTAGCGGTGGAGTCAGCACCCAGGCCTCACAGGGACTCTGACTCAGGCATTATGAGAGAGTCTTGCACTCTTAGACTGTGATCCAGCAGGAACAGTTATTGAGTCAGCATACATAGTGCTGCTGTTATTAAAAAGATGTATGTATTGTAAGTATGTGCATATGACCAATAGCAGTGTTGAACATAAACAAATATATACATCCTTTAAAATATAAATGTTATAAACATGAAACACATGCAAATTTTATGCAGGGAAACAAAATGCAGAAACTCATTACTTTGTATGAATCATCATAAATTTACATATGTTTTTTTTATTTTATTTTATTTAGTTTTATTTAGTTTATTTTATTTAGGCCACGGAAACGTGTGTTAATGTCTAATTAACACAGACAGAGAGAGATAGAGATAGAGGGGGGAAGACAGAGAGACAGAGAGATGGCAAGAGAGAGATGGGGAGGAGAAACTGGTGTACATACTTTAAACAGTCCGCAATGGGTCACAATACAGAGCACTAAATGATATTTCTTTTGTTTATTTTCTTTGTCGTTGCTACTAAGGAGAATGAGAACATTTGCCTGTTGTTTAACATGATTCCAGTTTTCTATCGGCATATGGATTTTCTTAAGGTAAAAATACAAATGAGATCAGGCCCTCTGAGGATATTTTTGCATCTGCACGGAAGTAGAACCAGAGTTTGCCATTTCTGCTCAAAGAATATCTTTTTTATTCAATAGCTTTAGTCTTTAAAAAGACTGACACACAGAACAAGCAGAAAAGGGAACGGAAACTAATGGAGGAAGAAGAGGGAGGATAACCAAGAGATAGACACACAAGAAGTGGGTAACACATTTCTAAAATGCTAATTTCAGCAGAAAGAAATGTGATTCACTGAACAAGCATGCACACACTGTTTAACCAAGCAACGCTACATTAAAATCATTCAACGTAAAAAAACAAATTTAAAGTCAGCAGAGAACCAGACAGTTCCATAAACCTGTTCTATCACTTCACCTGGTGCTCCATCATGATGCAGGGCCCTCCCACAGCCAGGGCCAGTGTCCCTGCAGAGAACCAGACACCTCCACAGGCCATGGTGTTCAGTGTGGAGATGGTGCTTGGTGAGGGGATGGTTCCTAGAGCTAAACTACTCTAGGTTATCTGCTGTGATGTTGCAATGAACGCTGTTAGCTTCTGTGCTTTCTCTCCGTAACAGTTTTAAATGTTATTCCAAAGATATTTTGATCTTTGTATAATAGCTTTTGCTTTAAGAAAGCTTTAAAAACTTTAAAAGTTCACAGGCACTTTAATTTATCTCAGCACATCAATTGTTTTTGTTGGAAATTCAAAAGTCCTGGGGTGCTCAGCTGTAATGGTAAGGTTTGTCTGAAATGCTCCACACTCTTTGGACATAGTACTAACAGAATGAGAATAGTATGTACTACCATTAAAAATAAGAGCATAGTGCATAGTATCCATCGGCAAACACAGCTGCACTGTGGTGATGGTGGCTATCCAGCCATAATGTTGGATGTCCACTGCACCTGTGCAGTGAACAACCAGACCTGCCTTACCGCTGTAGTGTGAGCAGCAGGTGTGTGGCATGTCTCTCTCTCTCTCTCTACTGAGCCTCACTGTGCTTTTGTCTTTGGCGCCTTTGGCCGTATCGAGCATGTGGCATTCAAGGAGCCCTTCAGCTGTGTCTTCTCCACTGTTCCTGCCTTTGAGTTTATTGATGTACTGCTTGATTTCTTCAAGCTTAATCCCACTTCTGACACCAGTGTAGCATCAGTATGGAAGAAGGACCAGGCTGGGCCATTTCTGCTTAAGGAATGGCTCTTTCATTCAACAGCGTAGTCTTAAAAAAGACCCACACAATAAACAAGCAGAAAAGGGAACAAACTAATGGGTAAAAACAGAGGGTAAGATAACCAGGTCACACACATGACTTAACACATTTCAATAAACACAAATCATTTCACCAAACAACAACACATTAAGAACATTAAGATTCAACTAAATACATCAGCAGATATATTTGAGTGTCCGGCACCTCTTTCTTTCGTTAAAAGAGAGTCGGCCTCCTTCATCCCAGAGTTTCAGAGCAGTCTTCCGAGAGTCTTACGATCATGTCTCTTTCTACAGGTGGATGGAGCTCCGCCCACAGCAGGGTGGTGCCTCCCCTGTGCTCTGCTCTTTCTACGTTCCTCCACATTCTTCAGTCAGCCTGCACTCCCACATGTAGCTGCTTTGGTCTCCGTCCCTCCTCCATCCTCACAACGCCAGAGGGGCCTTCATGAGCTTCTCCAGTCAATCCACACTTTCCACACTGAGGTAGGTGTGACTGTACTGTAATGTCGATGCAGTCAGCTATAATGAGATTGTCACTGATGTCTGAATTCTGCAACCCCCCCACCCCCTTCTGTGAACTTCGCTGTGGTGTTGTTATCCACGCATGGCAGTAGTCTGTAAATTCAGGCTAGATGGCACAGTAACAGGGGTGAAGAATGCGTGAGGGGAGTTGCTGTGTGTGGGATGATTGAAGCTGCATATGGTGAAATAGAAGCTGTCAAATTTATTCAGTGAGAAACGAGAATGATAGGTTGCTGAAAAGTCTGAGTAGATATTATGACCGTCTGACTTCCATCTGTCCTTCTCCACGAGGACCATATCAGAAGTATCTGGAGTTTTTTTAATGCTTTCATAAATTATGGAGCTACTCTGGGAAAGCCTAGATTACCAGAGTTTTGTGCAAAATATCTCATTTCAAATACTGCAGTGATATCTAGCATAATTTCCTAGATTATGTCCATGTTGAATTTCCAACTGAAACAGTAAACAAGAATGAGCACTGTGAAATTTTGAGTCATATTTGCTTTGACTCATAGTATAATTTAGATTTTAACGCAAATAGCTTTTATAAAAGCACAAAATCAAGATGAAACACAAATGTGTATATACACATATGTAAATACTGATCTGTAAACCTGTGAATATTGACCTGCATTTATATTCTCTGAGTATACTAAGTATTTGTGTACTATGTACTATGTGACTAAGTGAATTTCATCTTAAATGTTTTTATTTTTTGAAGCAGATTTTTATTATTTAGGTATATGTGGTTGCTGGATACCTGCAGGTCCAAAGATCACAGCACAGTCCAAAGATCAGACACTTTTAGATCCCACAGACTCTACCATGCTGCACATGCTATATTATAAATAATTTACATAAAGTCATGAAGCTTTAGGAAGCTTCTCATTCTCAGAAATAGAACACAGAACATATAGTTAATCCCTTCACTGGCCTGCTTCTGTGAGATTATGCATGCAGTAAGGTCTTATGCAGCTGCTTCTGTCCAGGCAAAGTTAGTGGCTAACTTCTCCTTTCAGAAAGAATTCTATAGAGTCTTTTGGAAAACTGAAACAGCCTTGCACATCTTCTAATGTGAGGTGGAGGCTCCATGAACACCTTGAAGAACCAGATTCAGCAGAGCTGATTCTTTAGAGCCTGAGGGTTTTTGCCCCAGCCCAAAAGAGCTTCAGTATTATAAAAGTATCATCTTAGAAGAGGTCATTGTCCCTTTGGGCCAAACTGCCAAAATGTGATACAGATATAGTTCAGTGTTAATATTCTCAATACAGTTCAGTGTTAATGTTATTCTGAAAGTAGATTTTTCTTGCTTTTCTGCACGAACTGTAATGGTAATGTTCATCTTTTTGGAGAACTGACGATACTCAGTTTCTTTTTGTTTTTTAATATATGGGGACAGAGGGCATAGGTCCAACTTTAAAGCACAAATATATAAACAAATTAGAACTTAAAAAAATCTCCTCTACAGCCATGGGTGAGAAAGAACATCTTCAAAGCAGATCAGATGTTTTGAAGCAGCGTTGTGAGAAAACATGGGAGCATAGTGGAGAATAGATGAATCCTTCTCCATGTATTATGCTACATCTGATAAAAATTTGCCGGAACTCATGAGCCTTATTAACACAGCCAGGCAAAGACAGCAGCGGGCTGTGTGAGGCCACGGATGCTAAGCAGCAGTATAGCTCCACTGGAACACCTCAACTGCTGAGCCCCTCCCCCCCACAATCATTTACGCACACTCACTCATTCACACACACGCATACAGACGCTCACACACAGACACACACATGCAGAGCTTCTGTGCAGAGGAGGCGAAATGACAATGACAGTTGCAGCTTGTCCAGGAGGCGTCCAGCTGCTTCAGAGGCGCTGTGTGTAATGCTACGCCCCCACCACCTGAGAGAAGAGAACTCTAACCCTAACCCACCAGCTGAGAGAAGAGAACTTTACCCCTAACCCACCAGCTGAGAGAAGAGAACTCTAACCCTAACCCACCACCTGAGAGAAGAGAACTCTAACCCTAACCCACCACCTGAGAGAAGAGAACTCCAACCCTAACCCACCACCTCAGAGAAGAGAACCCTAACCCTAACACACAAGCTCATAGAAGCTGGAATGGCCTGGACACCAGTACTGTATCATACACAGTTGAGTTTATTGTCTCTTTGCCAACCACATGGCAATAGAGGTGAGAGTAAAATGTATTGTATCAATAAATGTATCAAAGTCATGAAAGCTTTTCTTTGCATTTACCCCTTATGGTTAAATGAACTGTGCACACACCAGTCAAGTCAACACTGGACGTGCATACAAAAGATGTTCTTTCTGAAAGGCTTGAATGAACGTTAATGCTGGGGACTGAAGAATGTATACATCAGTTGGTTAAACACTGCTGTTCAACTGAAACAAACTGACCAGGATTTTTCCACTAGTCTGGTCCTGACCGATATCGGTGCTTGACCGATCTCAGCTCAGAAATAACTGAAATAAACAACTGATGTCATTGCTCTGTACACTGAATGCAAGACCTTAAACACCAGCATAGAGTATCACTGCCTATATGTTGTAAAATGAGTATTAGTACACCCATGTAAATAGAGCCCTGAGGATATCTTGTAATGTCATGCTATTTACCTTTTACTGTAATAGTAATACTGCCAATTAAATGTTACACAAATAGTAAGTGAATACAGTGTAAATTGTAACAATTTACTGTTTACATTATGGGTCTAAATCTAACAAAATATATACTCTAACTGGATGTAGTACAATTATACTATTTACAATAAGTGCGGACAATAACAATGATTGGAAATGCTGATCAGACCACCGTGCTCTGCGTATGGCTGCTTGACTCCTACAGGGCCAGTTGCAGAGATGTGCAGGCTACGTTATACATCACAGGGCAGTTTAGTGATGGAGACATTTTCTGAATGGCAGCCATGTGTCAGCTCTTCCTGTTTTTCCCAGCCCACTCCCTGGGGGCTTCTAGCCAGTGCATGTATCTGAGTGTTGTGTCAGTCGGCACTATATATAGTCCACGCTGCTTCTGTAGTCTTTGGGAAGGCTTGGTCGTGTTCTGAAACCTCTGTGCTATTTTCATGCGTATATTTTAATTCTCACACCTTTTGCGCTGTGCTGTGCCCGCTGTATTTCCCTGCGTGCATCTGTAATAAAGGTGTTTTGAAGAGAGTTATTGGAAAGCAACAAAAATAAATATTCCTACTTATAGCATTTGAGGCTTGTCTGTAACCTGTGATGGTAAAGATGTACTAATATTAGTAAATTCAGGGATTACATAATACATAATCCATCTGATTAACCATAGATTAACCATAGAAGTAGGGTGACATGGGAACACTACAGTGAGAAGAAACACTTATGTTAGCCTTTAAAAAGACTGTTGAGCTCACTGAAAGATTTATCTATTAATTACTATGAAAAAAAGAATGTCTTAACAACGCATATAAGAGTGATGTATATTAATTATATGTTGCTCTAGAGTCAACTATTTAATTGGATTCATTAATATGAATGTAAATTTAATTTACTATAATAATCTTTCATTGCCCTATGTAATGCAATCTGTGAATTTCGAGGGAGGGGTTAGTGTCAGATTGGTTTATTGACTGTACTTTCAGCTACAAATAACCAGCTAAAAAAAGACTCTTCGAGGAATTCCTGTTTATTCCTGTAGGGATATACAATGTCCTACTGTAAGCGTTTCCAAATGGTTGCTGTGTATTTTCAGGCATTTTTAGCCTTTCAGGACTTCTTGACGAGTGATGCTCTATCTGCAAGGCAGGTTTTGCAAAGGGCACATTTTACCAGTACATCTAGGTCTACCTGAAGCTTATAGATACTTACAATGCTTTAGACTGAAAGATGTATTGTGATCTTACACTGAGAAAGATTCTGTGATTTTAAAACAAGGAAATAGTGGCTTAGCCAGCTCCTAATAAAAGGACCATAGACAGTAATTTCTATCATCTTTTAAAGCTTTTTTGAAGCAGTACTTTCTTTGCAATAAAACCATTATAAACACAAAGGCTTTAAATTAGTGTGGTTTAAATAAGTACCTTGGGAACCCACTTTAAGGAAAGCGAAACTATTTTTTTTTTTAACTGTAGGCTGAGAACAGCAGTGGCATAGACTGAAGCTATGTGTGAGTAGAAGGATGAATGAATGAATGAATGAATGAAGCTATGTGTGAGTAGAGGGATAAAAGAATGAATGAATGAAGCTATGTGTGAGTATAGGGATGAATGAATGAATGAAGCTATGTGTGAGTAGAGGGATGAAAGAATGAATGAATGAAGCTATGTGTGAGTAGAGGGATGAAAGAATGAATGAATGAAGCTATGTGTGAGTAGAGAGATGAAAGAATGAATGAATGTATGAAGCTATGTGTGAGTAGAGGGATGAATGAATGAATGAAGCTATGTGTTAGTAGAGGGATGAACGAATGAATGAATGAAGCCATGTGTGAGTAGAGGGATGAATGAATGAATGAATGAAGCTATGTGTGAGTAGAGGGATGAATGAATGAATGAAGCTATGTGTGAGTAGAGGGATGAATGAATTTTTCAAAATATGACCAGCTGGACCTTTCTCTCAGTCTCATACTGTAGTGTCTCTGATTCTAATGGTAGTACACACTGGGGATACACCTGACATTTAACGTTTCAGTTATACAGTGCCACCTGTTTTAGGATATTCTGTTACGCATGTGTTTACATCAGTTTTATACTCACTATCCACGTTGATAGAAACATTGATATATTAGAAGCACATGGTGGGTGTTCAGTTAGATGCTCTAGTCCATCTGTTGGCTTGCACAGTTTGTTTTAGTTTGTTTCTGTAACTCGTCAATTTTTGACCACATGACTGCTGCCAGCAGGATATTTCTGGCATCACACTCATAGCAGCCACTAACACCCACTAACCTGCTAACCCAACGTCAGAGTCACTGTTACCCTGAGACCGGTGTCTCAAACGTCAGTGTCAGTGTTGTCCTGACGACGATGCAGTGGTCCTTTGGCTGGTGCTTGAAGGGTGACTGACAAATTGTGCTTGTTAACAGATGGTATATAATGCTTAAATGAGCACATATACATTTCACCTGTACGTTATGCCATAAAGTGGGTGTTTCTTATAGTGTTTTATTTTTACAAAGTGAGTTTTATAAAATGAATGTTTCTTATTTCTTATTTAAGTGTCTTAAAGAGGGTCTTTATTCTTATAAACTGGATGTTTCTTTTAAAGTGGCTGTTTTTTATAGAGTAGGTAAAGTGTGTTGTGACTGCATTTACCTCTTTGACTTCTGACAAACAAATCAGACAAATGGGTTTCATATGATCATTTCCGTTGTATGAAACAATCAAATCGATTAATTCTGGTTCTAGATGGAATAACTGGTAATATTTACACGCCAACTACTTTAAAACAAACGTTACCGAATATACAGTTCAGAAATAAGACAGTTCTTTTAATCTTTCATTGGGCGCTTCAATAACGGTATTTCATTTCCCTTCGTTTCAGTTTCAGTGTATCATAATAATGTAATTGATTTGGCCATATCCAGACAGTCATTATTATAGCAATTGAGTGATTGCTAGGGGAAAACAAGCTGATATCCAAATGAAACCTGGAAGCATAAACCCACACTGAAAGGGCCGCATATCTCTTTGAACAGTTTGTCTCATACCTTCGTTGAGAGTAGCCCAGAGAGCCAGCAACACGTCCAGCTCGCCCAGCAGCTAAGATTCGGCTTCCTAAAGCCGGGCATCATTCGACAAATGAGATGTAAGTGCTCAACTGTTTATTTTTGTTCACTTACACAATCAGCTAATTACTATTATTTGAAACAACTTCAATATGTCCCTAGTCAGATTCAAGCCGGTATTTGGCTGATATTTAATCCAGTTTCTTATTTTAAGATTTATGCTTGTATATCCCCTGCCTCTATTGAATTCTTATTCAGTAATCAAAGAATAACATCAGAAGTTTCCGAACCATGTTTTGTTTTTTAGGGAACTCTCAGTAATGCTTTGAGCTGTTACCACAGTGGAATCAGCCCTGCGCTTTTGTGGGAGGAAGGTGTTTATTTCAAATCACACCTTCACATCAGCGTCAGACGGCATCTATCTTGCCACATCTATCCTGCCTGAATCATCATTCCAACATCTTTGATAGTTTAGAAGGGAATAGTTGAGCTAAATCACACTAGTGATGAGTGAGACTGGATTGGATTAAGAGAAATAAAACATCAAACAGTAATGGTAATATTGGTACCATAGACGTTCCTATAACGATTTACCGCTACGGTTTCACGATCTGAGATTTCCGCCTTATTCTGTTGTACTTGTATCTCCTGGACTTATTCTGTTCTATTGTATCTCCTGGACTTATTCTGTTCTATTGTATCTCCTGGACTTATTCTGTTCTATTGTATCTTCCAATTTTTGGCCTTTTATTTGGGGGGGGGGGGGTCATGACTGCCATTACTCAACGTTTCATTAATTTGCTATATGCACTACTGATCATTTTAGGGGAAACTTTTGTCTTTCTGTCTGTAAGTGATTGTAAAAAAAAATAATTTGATGTATGATGCCTGTAAGTGTAGATGTCAGGAGCCTCCATCTGTAGATATATATGAGAGTTGGATAGTTCTTGTGATGTGTAGTTGTGGAGAGGAGTATAGTTGTGGAGAGGTGTGGCTGTAGTTCTGTAGAGGAGTGTAGTTGTGGAGAGGTGTGGCTGTGTAGTTGTGTAGAGGAGTGTAGTTTTGGAGAGGTGTGGCTGTGTAGTTGTGTAGAGGAGTGTAGTTGTGGAGATGCAGTAATTTGTGTGCACTGGGGAAAGATTTTATTATGTGTGACTTGCCCAGATTTGTCTAGATTTGTCTCATACAAGAAGGTCAATAAAGAACATTAAAATGTTTTGTAGATTAACAGTTAATAATAGTCATTAGTTCTATTAACATCAGATGGCATTCTTTAATTTATATAACCAATTTAATGCTTTTATTTTGATGCAAATTAATGAAATTAGACCTCTGTTGTCATTTCCAATTAAGTGAGAATTGTCCACGCTCACAATGAAATTATCCACGCTCACAATGAAATTATCCATACTCACAATGAAATTATCCACACTCACAATGAAATTCACAATTGTTCACATTACAATATATGCAAATGAGTATATTAACCATGCATTTAATAATGCAAATACCAATCAAATGTGGCAGGGTATATGGAGTTATATAGCAATTCTGCAGTATAGGAGCATTTTTATAAGGAAGTTAACAGGGAATAATTGGTCAAATATACAAAGGATAAAAAGAATTAAAAAACTACTAAGACGTAGTTGAGATAAATCTAAGTACAGACCAAAATCGCACTGTTCATGCCATTTCAAAAGAGTTGCTCAAGTAGTTTGGTGGGAGCTGGTCTTGTTAGTTTAGTGATTGTGCATCATGATTCAGTAATGAGCTGCATCATTACTGAATCCTGAGATAGCAGAACTGGGTATATTATAGATTGTTTACTGTGTATATAAAGCATGTTAACCTTTGTAATACATTTCATCATTTACAATTTGCATGAAAATGTATTATTGCTGGTTTCCAAGCAAATCCTGCTTATAATACAGAAGTTGTTGGAGGTTTGGGCCATATGGCATAACAGTGCTCACCTTAGCACAACCTTCTGCTTAGAAATGCGTTTCTTTTCTTTTGCAGAAATGTTTCTTTTGCAATAAGGTTCCCTTCAGGAGCAACATTTCCTATCTAGTTTATCACAGTAATACAATTTGCTAAATCAAAGAATGCCTTCATCTGACTCTTGTGAAGCTATTCTATAAAATCCAGTATATTTGCACAAATGAATTGCACTGAATGTGTGTCCTGGTGAAAGGCAGAGTGAGTGTAGAACAGTAGAGGGTTTCTACTGGCAGGGCTTCAGTTCACACTTGGGCTTGAAGATTCTGGTTATGTCCAAAAACACAGGGAGGTGTTACTTCATGTACCATTAATTGTCATAATATCCTCATGTAGATCTTTTATATCTTCCCAAGCTCTCAACATTTAGATATCACAACCACACAGGACAACCGTTATTATAAAGCACCACATATTATAAAGCACCACATAATGTGACATGAATAATTTAGTCCCCTTTTTGTATTGTCATAGCAACATGAGCTAATAAGAATAATTGCACCCAAGATGGATGCCTGCTGGAGGCTGAAGGTTTTTCTTCTAATAAGCACGTGTCTCCTTCTCCTCTGGCTTTTTTCCTAGCCAGTTTGAGTCAGACTGACTCAAGCACTGTATCTTTAAATAGGTTCCACTGGGGTTCTGTCAAATTAGTCCTTACGTAGGATTTTAGTTAAGGGATACTGTGACCTTTGCTCTATAATTGGATTGTACAGTGATTGACAGACAAATATGACATCAGCTACCCAATTGATGCCAAATGTCTCTCACACAGCTATACATCATCTTGGTGATGAAAGAGCCTTCCACTCTATAACATTGACGTACAGAAGATTTCAATGCACATGCCCACATAATCTACCACAAAATCAATTAATATAGTCATAATTTAAGTCTTAGAAATCACGTCGTACAATCTACCAAACAGTGGCCATAGCTGATGTAAAATTCATCATCATTCGCATCAGACAGTCTGTCAGGAAAAGTTCAAGGTTGGCCTTTTGCTTTATTACTCTGCTGCCTGGCAGGAGAGGAACCTCAGATCAATCTGACATAGTTTTCCCTGGGGCCTTGGGCCTGCAGTTGGTAATCTATCTCCATTGTGCCTGGTCAGAACTCCAGGGTCAGGGAATTTTCTTTGAGCATAGCCATACGACTCATAAGAGTTCTTTTGGTAAATAACCTGTGTGAACCACAGGCTCCTTTTCACTCACTTGGGACAGCGGTGTGCAATTCTAACCCGTGCAGTTCCCCTGTCACATCCAGCGTTTGACTTGCATTTCTCATCAGCATATTATTTTCTGTATCATCTTCATGATTTTATCAAACGCTTTTATATATATATATATTTTTTTTTTAACATGAAAGTAAAGTTGTGGGATGCTGTATCTGTATCTTGGGAATTGTGGGAATTGTGAGCAGCAGGTACAATGGTCCTTTGTGATGACTGGGGAGAGAAAAATGTGCCCATTGTTTATGAAGCTACTATGGCATGCAGAGTCTTTTCAAACGTTTTTCAGTCTGAATGGAAATTTTTTTCCCCCTCATGTTTTGTTCATTTTTTAATGATGCATAAATGTAATTTCGTTTGTTTATTCATTGCTTTACGGTATTTCAGTGACATATAATTGGGCCAGAACAGGTCGTAAGGGTACTTCCATGACATAAAAGGTCTTTTTGATTTGGCCTTGGCTCTTGGATACAGACCTTCCCTTTGAAGATTACATCAGAGATCTCTTTCAGTGACAGTTTCAAGGGCAAAAAAAGGTTTGTGCGATGACCTGGTGTTCCTGTTCGCTGAACTATAAGAACATACAGTTTATTCCTTTTGCATATGTGGTGGTAAAAGAGATGGCAAAACGATAAGGGAGCACAATACCCCAGAAACCTTGCTTAAGCTTGTAAATGGATGTGACTCACAAATTACACTTTAGAGCTTCGTGTGGCTTAAATCCTTCATGGCTTTGGTGTATGTGTGCAGCAGGCTTTCTATACTGCAGTTGGAACATCATGGTTAATTGCAATGACATGTTTCGTTTTGTCACAGGATACACATTTACTACCAGATTCCTTCCTGTTTGACATCATTTTCTTTAAAGCATTCCACACTTTGTATATGCTTATATGCAGATTTGCAAAGTCTTTTATGGGAATTTAAGAGGAGGAAAGGCATCAGTATTCCACTCTATTAAATTCCCCTCTGGACAAACAAAAGGCATATCAAACAGTCTATGACCAATCCCATGTATTCCGACCCACGTTAAGTTGTAAACCCAAGCACTTGAGACGCAGGAATGGTGTTCATGAATTCTGTTGAGCAGGAGTGTTTTAGATACTGTGGCATGACCACAGATCTACAGCTTTACACACATCAAAAGTATGGGAAAATGTTTAAACCGCCGTAATTCAAAGTGCTTTCCAACCCTGATTGAGGGGTTGGTATTCTCTTTTCTTTGCACGGCACCTTAATTCATGTGAAAACGTCGGTCTTTAAAGTCCAAGTTAAGACATGCTGAGGCATTGTTGTCTTCTAAGTTGTTCAGAATGTCAGTTAGTGTGACGGTGTGCATGTGAAGAGATGGGTTAGGGCTAGGACTCCCACCATATGATGTTCTCTCATAGTCTGGTTTATTCCTGATATATTAAAACCTTTATCTTATGTTTTACTTTTTGAAAGAATCTAGAAGGTGTTTCAGGAGCAGTGTGCACATCATTTGTTATT
>JAOXYF010000013.1:16188153-16209765 GCA_028565775.1 Sternarchorhynchus goeldii
TATATATATATATATATATATATATATTGCAGTACCTTTCAGTAAATGTTCTGCTACAGCTCATACAGAGGAGAGAAGCTGCGTCTGAAGCTGTGAAGGAAATATCAGTGACATCAGACCTTACAACTGCACCTTGGAACCAAAGGTCAAGGATGATGTTTCACTCCAGAAACAGCAAAATCATGGTTTAGAAATTTCCATAAGCTACAAACAGGAGAAATTGTGTTTACCAAGTTAAAATAGAGTACTAATCTAACTACAACTGAACTGCCGTCAGTGTATGGACAGACATTTAGAACTTAGGCATTTGTCAGGTGAATCCAGTGAAGTACTTTTAACAGGATCCGTTCAAGATGAGCTCAAGAAATATCATTAATTCAATTCAATTCTATTAATTCAATAGTTCCCCATCAGAGAATCTAATAATAACAACCTCTACTCTTCTACTGTTTGGACTGTTTTTAATGGTTCTTTTCATGTATGCAAAACACCACAGGGCATATTCAAATGCCTGTTAGCAACTTGTTAGCCCCATTTGTGTAGAACCAATCATCAATTCCCTCTGTCATTAAAGTCTTCCCAGCTGACTGGACCTGCAGCTCTCAGCATGGTTATGATAAAAGTTACATCATTATGCTGAGAAAACCATGCTGAACAGGATAAAGGGAAGCATTTCGGACATTGTGGGCAGAGGTCCCCTGATGGATGGATGGATAGATAGAAATATATCTTGATAAAGCAGTTTTTCTGAAGTGTTTAGAAACCCTACTGCTACTACTACATCAACTATTACTGCTACTGTTACCGCTACTACTAGTTCTACATCAGCTACTGTTACTACTACTGCTACTCCTACTACTACTGTTACTATTACTACTGCTACTACTACTACTACTACTGTTACTACTGCTGCTACTCCTACTACTACTGTTACTATTACTACTGTTACTGCTACTACAAGTTCTAAATCAGCTACTACTACTACTGTTACTACTACTGCTACTAGTACTACTGTTACTATTACTACTGCTACTACTACTACTGTTACTATTACTACTGCTACTATTACTACTGCTACTACTACTACTGTTACTATTACTACTGCTACTACTACTGCTACTATTACTAATACTACTATTGCTTTTACTACTAGTGCTATTACTATTAATACTACTAATGGTAATAATAGTAATAATAATAATAGAGGACTTTGAGACACTTAGAGAGTTTATTAGGCATTGATGTCTTCGTTGTATTGTCTCACAATAGCTTGTGTGCTTATGTTGCAGTTACCCAGAATCCTGAGGGATGGAGTGGCTGGTCTTCTCTTTGCTGCTGTTGGCGGTCTCTGCCTCAGGACAGCTCTGCCCCAAACGCTGCATGTGCCAAAACTTGTCACCTTCGCTCGCTATTCTTTGTGCCAAGACCGGCCTGCTCTTCGTGCCCACAGTTATTGACCGCCGAACAGTAGAGCTTCGTCTCACTGAGAACTTCATCACGGCAGTGAGGAGGAGGGACTTTGCCAACATGACCAGCCTCTTGCACCTGACGCTGTCACGTAACACCATCAGCCAGATCATGCCTTACACCTTCGCAGACCTCAAACGTCTGCGGGCGCTGCATCTGGACAGCAACCGCCTCAGCGTGGTTACAGATGACCACTTCCGCGGTCTCACCAACCTCAGGCACCTTATTTTAGCCAACAACCAGCTTCATATCATCTCCCCACATGCTTTTGATGATTTCCTGGGAACCCTGGAAGACCTGGACCTGTCTTACAATAACCTGGTGAATATTCCCTGGGACACCATCGGGAGACTTACCAATGTGAACACTCTCAATATGGATCACAATCTTATAGAACATGTCCCCTTAGGAGTCTTTTCCAACTTGCACAAACTAGCTCGACTTGATATGACATCCAATAAACTGAAAAAAATCCCCCCTGATCCTTTATTTCTTAGGATACCAGTTTATGCTAAATCTAAGGGCTCTCCTTTATCCTCACTTGTTCTGAGCTTTGGAGGGAACCCACTCCATTGCAACTGTGAGCTGCTCTGGTTGAGGAGGCTTACCAGAGAGGATGACCTGGAGACTTGTGCCTCACCTCCTGAACTTACTGCTAAATACTTCTGGACAATCCCAGAGGAAGAGTTTCTCTGTGAGCCTCCTGTGATTACAAGAAGGTCTCCAAAAACCTTTGCTATGGAGGGTCAGCCTGCCAGCCTGAAATGCAAAGCTAATGGTGACCCAGACCCAGATGTCCATTGGATCTCTCCCGAAGGTCGCCTAATCTCCAACACTTCCCGCACTCTTGCCTTCAGCAATGGCAGCCTAGAGATCAACATCACCTCATTGAAGGACACAGGTGTGTTCACCTGCATTGCCTCTAATGCTGCTGGTGAATCTACAGGCACTGTGGAACTAGTGGTCAGCCCACTTCCTTACCTGGCCAACAGCACAAACCGAATCCGGGAGCTTGATCCAGGACCATCAGATATTCTGACATCTGCAAAGTCCACCTCACCCTCCAGCAATGACACAAAGGCTCAGGAAAAGAAAGCAGTACTTGCTGAGCTTACTGCAAACTCGGCTCTCATAAGGTGGCCTTCACAACAACATTTCCCTGGGATCAGGATGTACCAAATCCAGTACAACAGCTCATCAGATGACACCTTGGTTTACAGGTAAGGAAATGGTTAATAAATCATCAGGCAGTTTCTTCAAAAGAGTGACTTCCCTTCATTTTCTTTGGACATGACACCAATGAACTCTTTTTAAACAAAATAAGCATACTGAAAAACATTGACCAGGTTGGACTGTTGTTGCAATTCATATTTACTTGTAAATCATTATCATAAAAATCAGCTAGAAGTAAATCAGCTAGAAGCTCTTTGGCCACTTTATGCGTCACCTCAGATTTCAGCAGAAGACATAACCTTAAGTTGATTTGGATTTGTCATGATAAGAAATATCACCTCCTCTCCCATGGGCTTATGGGGTGAATGAAGTGAGAAATAATAGAGCTGTTATCTGCTTCCTGCACCAGCATGATCAGTCCAGCTGGCACCACTGTTCATCTTGAAGATACAAGGCGACCTAAGAAAAGGAGGTCACAATTGAGGCTCTTTTGTTTGCCTGTGTGTAGAATCTATGCACTCCACTCAATTATCTCCTTGGTCATCATCTAATTTGTTTAATTGATTTGGGTGTTGGGCTCATGCATGTTCTAAAACAAGCGTTAATAACAGTGTTTAGTGTTCAAAGCAATTCAAAAGTGGGTCAGTTTTGTTTCTGTAAATCAGCTGACAGACGCCATATAAGGTTTAAGACACTCATACATTCTGCCTCTGCCATCATTTAGAGGAGGGTGTGTTTTTTTTTATTATGCTAGAGCTTTATATACAACAAATGCCTCAAGCTGTAATTTGCAGACAAAATCTTGGGGGTGGGGGGTGGAGGGTGTGCGCTGTGCAAATAGTACTCCACACATCACCAGGTTCCTGCGTAAGACAAGTGAAGTAAATATGATTAAGTATGAATCAGTGAAACTAGGTCTACTGAACCAGAAGTTCCAGCTGTGCTAAACTGGCTGCTTTTCACATTAGTGTGCAGAGATACACTCTGCCTGTTTAGCCAGCTGTCTATTCTCCACACTGATTCCTCTCATAGGCTTGTACCAAATTACTAAAATATTTTCTTCCTAATTTTCAAGTGAATATTTCAGCAAGATGCTCCAGGAAATACATGGTAAAATATACTGTTTTCTGAGTAACGTTCAGGGAAAAGGCCTTTTTAACACAATGGATCGAGGTCACATTGGATTAAACAGTCATTTTGGCTCAGTTATTGACTCCTCCTGTCGATGTTCTCATACAGCTTTGAGAAATCAGTAAGCAGTACTGCCACAAACAGATCAGGCTCAGTCTCCATGTGTATAGACTGGTAGGGACTCATTCTCCATGTGTATAGACTGGTAGGGACTTGCTTTTTGATTATGTATTATAACAATGTACTGTATGTGTCCATACAGAGCCAGTGTTATAACACTCTTTAACTTTTCTAATGCCAAAGCAAACAAGAATCAGAGAGTTATATTGCATGCAACACATTAAAACTAGTTTGTCGTTGCTGTCTAGGAAATACAGACACAAGCCACCATTTTTTAGGTTGCAATTATACACAAGAGATGTTAAATATCTTGTGCCAAACTGTAAGAGCTTCACAAAGGACTCACACCTCTCACTTCTGCTTAAAAACCACAATATCACAAGCATCAATAGCACACAGAAAGAAAATCTTTTTATTTTCTACCCACTGCACTCCCACCATCCAACCAACCGATTCCTTACCTGTAAAATCTATTCTGGCCTCCCCAGCAACTAAGACCATGCTCAACCCCACCGGCACCAGTCACCAGTCCCCTGTGACTCTACCACTCTAGATGACACAGCCACCAGCCTGTCCCAGTCCTCGACGTACCTGAATCACTGAACACCTCAGTCATTCCACCTTTATAACACATTACCCCAACTAGCTTGTGTTCTCTTCATCCACAGACACTGACTAGCTAAGCATTAGCATATAGCTTCTAAAACCAAATTGCCCAAGCAAGAACGTGTCAGACTTAGCTACAAGTCCCCCCAGCACCTGTCTGTTGTGGTCTTATATACACCTGCTATCCACAAACCTCTCAACTTGAAATATCTACAGTACCTGTACTTACTTTATTAGGCCCACAATTACGTGTGTTTTATGAAGTGTACATTTACAGACAGCTAGCATGCGAAGGTGACCTGCCCAGTTAAAGGTAAACATGCAGTCAACAGCAGCACTAATGAGGAATTATGGTGAGTGCATGACAGCACATGGACTAACTCTGAGATATTTTTTTAACCAAGTGTAAATAAAGTGTATGTTTTTGCTACAACAGCAACAAGACATTAATGTGGAATTGCTTTAGCGGGTTCTCTGTAGTAAGCCTCAAAATCTGCCAGTGTAAATTGCCCTCTGGACGAAATAGCTGGTATATTCATTACTTAAATGGGAGACAGATGGTTTGTACAACATACTTGTCTTTTGCCCCCTTGTGTACAGTAGCATGCTGTGTTGGTTACCATCAAAAAGGACATTTATTTAAGAGGTTGTCATTGAGCCCACAAGCTGTAACAGTTTCAGAAGGCCTATGTCCATAACAAAATAAGTCCCAAATGACTAACAATCATACTATAACAGAGACTGGTGACTTCTGTAATAATCACTGAGCACTGTTTCTCTGGTATTTGTATTTTCATTGTCCAAAGCTCCATGACTGGAGTGCTATAAAAAGCTTCATTTGCACATAACACTGAACAGCTAAACAAATAAATACATCAATAGTTTTTTTTTTTTTCTAAAATGAAATGAAAGAATACTAGCAGAAGTCTTTTCTGAATAAAAGTGTCTTTTAAAAACCAGAGTCTGTGGAACCCTCAGACAATCTGGAAGGACGTTCCAAGGCATTTAAATAAAAACAATTTGATTTCAGTCTGAATACAGTTTTATTCTACTTTTGTTTCCGAATTTTACGCTGCGTACACTCAGAGTTGGAGCGGTAAATGGCTAGCAGGAGTTGCGAGTGTGACACGAGAAAACCACAGAGATCGACATCTGCGGGACTTTAACAGGAGATCTACATCACTGACTGCTTGTTCGGGGTTGAAACCCAACCCTACTAATATGGAAACATAAATCATTGAGTTACACTGATTAGATCTAAGTCTGTCAGTAGGGTTTCTGTGGCATTTAGCGTGTTATATGATATGACGTCTTGCTGAAGTATAACCAGGGAATACTGTTGCTTACCGTTCCCATAGTTTTATAAACTCATTTCATCTCCCTGACACGAATCCCAGTAGCAAGACAGCTGTTTATTCTTGGAGGCAATTAAGGAAAGACAATCTCCTTAATGTGATTCTTCATGTCAAAATCCATATTCCATCTCACACCCTAACGGGTATACAGGTTAAGCATTTAATTAAAACTGCTTAAGGTAGGTTTGCGGAAACATCCTCTTTGCAGTAGAGAGACATGCAGGTGATGACCTGCAAACTGACGAGTGATGCTTAGTCAGGTTGAGCTGAAACGCATGTTTTCTTCAGCAGGCTTGGAAGTGAGAGACAGAGCCAATCAGGCCTGATTATCAATTGGCTAATGTGTGAACTGGGAGGCCCAAGCACATCTAGCGGCTGATCCGTCATGATTTATCAGGAGCTGATGAAGACGACTCCTGTGAGCGGTGTGTGTGGACTGCAGCTATAAACAGTCCTTCATATCCCACTGTTAGGCTCCTGACTAAACCAACGCACTGTTGTGGTTAGGACTGACAGAGGCCTTGCTGCTGTTCTGTTTGACTACAGTTAGTTATTGAAGTAGATTAGAGAACACATTATCCAGATAATCACTCAACCAAATCCCATCTTGCTAATACCAGTAGATCCTACTGGCTGCATGCAATTTGCGTAATTAGAGATTGCTAATCACTTGCTAATCACTTTGTACTATTTCCTACTTGATGATGGGTCAGTGTCCTTACCAGGAACCTAATTGGATTTCATGCCTTAACAAAAGAATAATAAAATGAGAATAGCTAGCTAATAAATGTTCCTGTGAAAGGTTGTGAGGAAAACGTATCCAGAAAAGTACATAAATTTTCAAATTTACTCCATACAACATTTCTTTACAACTTTTTTACAAACTGCCACTGATCAGTTTTACGGAGCATTAACGATCTGTAAAGATGAGCCCATCCAAATGACTTGTTTGCATTTTGGACTCCTCTTCCTCCTCTTTGTCAGTCTTCGGTTTTTATCATTTCTGTAATGTCCCAGATCAATTTTTAATTATGGGAAGCCAACCTGCTCCCCTCCCCCATCACGAGTGTGACTGCTGATTAATTAAAGTGACGAGCTTTAGTCCTACAGATAAAAGACGACAGCTGAGCTCTGGTAGTGATTTTAATGTCAGCTGAAAACAGGTTGTTTTTAAAAAAAGGAGCCAATCGAGCAAAACAAAAGTACTTGCTAAGCGAATCAATGTTATGAAAATGGTAGACAGGGATTTTACTAGCTTCAGAGCATGGTGTTTTATTAAGAACTCCGCAACCTAATTACTTAGGTGGCAATGTGTCAGCTTTCACACAGATTAAGACTGTGCTTTATACTTTGGATTATAAGCAGATGTCCTGAAGTGCTCAGTCATTTTAGGTTAAGACCACATTAAAAAAGGGACTCACACTTTGATTCCGCATTTTGATTTGCATATTTTTGTGTCTGTTAAGGTTGTAATGATCGGTCACTAGCTACGGTTACACATTCTTGATTTGTATGATGTTTTTGGACATTTCCTGTTTATATGTTAGTGCTTCCCAGGACTGGAGGTGAGGTGTGTTATTGAGGAGGTGTTCAGTGAGGTGTGTTATTGAGGAGTTCAGTGAGGTGTGTTATTGAGGAGTTCAGTGAGGTGTGTTATTGAAGAGGTGTTCAGTGAGGTGTGTTATTGAGGAGGTGTTCAGTGAGGTGTGTTATTGAAGAGGTGTTCAGTGAGGTGTGTTATTGAGGAGTTCAGTGAGGTGTGTTATTGAGGAGGAGCTCAGTGCAGTGTGTTAATGAGTAGGAGCTCAGTAAATTGCGGAATCAGGGGTTGCTGCAGTATAATGTATACATTTCACTATAAAACGATGCACACAGGCATTTTTGAGCTAAGTATTTATATAAAAAGGACTGAAGGAAAATATTTTTAAAACAAACTTTGTCCAAATTGGTCTATGCAAATCATACGTGAAGACGATGTATGCTGACTGAAATGTTTGAAGTTTGAATAAATTCTGTAACTTATCTTGCACAGCAGAGGGTGGGTCTTGCCACTAATTAGCTGTTACTTCTGCTCAGCCACTAAATCACAAAAATGATGTCTCTACACAGAGAAACTTTTTTATGGTTCCATGCGGAACCATTTCTCCTTATGAGTGAGCTGGAGCTGTGACGGGAGGAGTCCCGGAGAGCTGCGAATAAGCGAAGCAGGACTGCCGAGCGCAGAATAAAAAAAAGACATTTAATTTTAGTTTAGTTCTCAACAAGCAACGTACACAAACGAACCAACAGCGTAAAACCCAGCATCGACAAAGACTTGTATAACGAAAACGAGACCAGTCACACACGCCACACCCACGACGCAGCCAGACGTACACACATGCATACACGCTCACTAGACAACAGAGCACACCCCCACACAGACACGCCCACACAGACACGAGACAGGGGAGACGGCCGGGGCGGCCACCGTGACGTGAGCCATAATCAAGTTTTTAAATTCTGATATAGATCTTCACTCACTGAAATTGCTACAGTTAAGAGTAAGAAATGCAAAAAATAACATAAAACAATTCCTATCTAATAGTATAGTTAATCTTTAACAGGATGTTACCTTCTCCCAGCCATGAGTGAAATCTGCTATGATTTCAAGGATTTTGTTACTGATGCCTATTCATCTAAGATCCAGGTTTCATAAAGTCACATTACATCACAGTGATCCTTCCCACATGTTCAAAGTCTGATCCATAAAAATAAATGTGCTCCTTTCCTTAGGCTGGACATTAAGCACTTTGGCTATGACATCTGTGACTAAGATTGGGCTTCACCAGTAAAGGCATTTTCTTGATGTGCTGCATCTCCTCTTGAAGCTGTTTAATCTCCCTGTGCTCACAATGCGACCAGGCAGATCTGAAGAAATGTCTCGCATAGCCATATTTTTCCTCGTTTATCAAATCTATTGATTCCAAGAATGGGAGTGTGGAGAGATTTATGTGGCTGTGGTGCTCTATCTGTCCTTTTTATTCTTCACACAGCGGCTCATTTCTACCAGCTCAGGCTGTGATTGTTCTTCTACTTCCTCAGCCGCAGAAAAAAAGGAACAGTTCACTGCAGCTCATAAATCGCTCCTAGATTCATCAGAGCTCACTGGTCTAGCATTAACCTGGATCCAATAGGCCATTTAGTTTCTCCATATCGTGTACCACCTCTCACTTTTTTGCTAAGTTTTACAATAAAAGACAGTAAAACACTGCCACCTGAGCTTAACATTGGTTTCACTGTGTAACAGTGTAGCCTGTTGTGAGCACGAACAAGGGGACTGTCAGAAGACAACCTCTCCCAATAAAAAAAAGCAAACACTTGACATGAAACTATATCACTGGCATAGCTCCTCTGGGCTTCTTAGCAGTTAAACCGAACCCATGTGAAAGCATATCGAGTTTCTGCACAGAGGGAGATGTCTCAAGAAGTGCTGATGCATGACCCACCTCCATGCTATTTAAAGTTGTGTGACTTTAATTGCAAGGGTGCATCTTTTTAAAGCAAGGCCTGCTGCCAGTGGCGTATGTGTTGGGAGATGACTCTAATCAGCTATACGCTCTCTGCTGTTATCACTCTGTACTCTCCCCCAGGTGCTTCTACCCTATTCTGCCTTCCTATTAATCCTGGCTCAAGTGTCCATATGCTGATGGGAAAAGGTTAAGACAGTGTTTTTACTGATGAGGAAAGAAAGACACAAAATACTTTTCCAATTAAAGTGGTTCAGTACAATACAGCATAAATGTACTTGAATGAGATGAAGAGGAAGCCGTAACAGAAACATTTGAACGTGGAGGTTTCAGAAATGGATTTTTCTTTAAAAAAACATATACTTTAAATGATGATCAATCAGACTGATATTATGTATGCATAAATATAAAACTGTGAAGCAAGGCAGAAACCAGAGCACTAAGACGTCCTTCCTCCTTCCTCTGAAAGGATGTACAAGTAACGTACAGCAAGATTTGTGGGCTTGACCTTGGAGGCCATGTCAGTGTCTGCCATCACAATAGCAGGGGAAGGAGGTGTTGTGGTTTACTCTGCCATCGCAGTAGCAGGGGAGGGAGGTGTTGTCCAAGTGCTTTACCCTGCGAGCACTGTGCAACAGTGGCTGCAGTGAGACAGTGATGTCAGTCCTGATATCTGGGAATTCAACACAGAATGAATGCAACACAGGTATTACATCTATAAGAGTGGAAAAATGTTGGAGGTAAATCAATTACTTCTTCCTGGTTTTTGTGTTTTGTTGACTGCTGATATGTGCCAGTTCTTTGGCCTAGCACATTTCACTCTATTAGCTTAGCAACAGCCATCAGTGTAGGTGGAGATTAGAGGCTATGAGCATGTCATATGTTCTATCAGGCTTGCAGAAATGCTTGGTTCAGCCCCACTCATGCTGATCCACTCATGTCAATAGATGCCTACTCTCTGCCTGAACATAATTATACTCCAATCAGGCCCCCGTGGCTGTGGGATTGCATGTCTGGCTCATCTACCCTGCCATTGGCTAGTGGGATGCTTTAATTCACTGTGATTACCCTCTCTCGAGTGGAATCCCCCTTCCCCTGGCTGCAGCTCCTCCACAGCTAACGAATAGGTGCCATGTGTTTACCTGCAGGAAACGGGTTCTCTGCATTCTCTGCAGGACACCTTATTATCCTGCCTCCTGGAAAAAAAGAGAAAAAAACACATTTCTGTTTGCAGGGGTGAAGTAATTCAGCAGTTAGCTAAAAATAGAGCCCCACACCAGGAACCATGGCAAAGGATGCATACTTTTAATCTCAGCTTTGACCGGATTTGTGTATCTCTCAAGCCTACCACAGAATATAAGCAAACAAGTATCTAAAATAAAAAAAAAAGCACATGGGGAGTACAGTGTTATTTTATGTTTAAATGAGAGCAAAGAAACAGGAACAGAAACCGAAGCACGAGTACTGTGGTGATTTGGCCAAATATAAAGCCTATGACCTTGAATAAATAAATAAATAAATACGTGATCTCCACCTAAGTTATCGCCACCTGTGATGGTTCACCTTGCCAGCAGCTAATCCTAACCCTCGGTTAAGCAGGGCTAGCGTTGCTCATGGCTTCTAGTTTGTTTTACCTCTTGTTTCACACGTCTTTTGTGTCCCACGCTCGACTCGGGCTGTTTGTGTTGATGTTTTGGGTTGCTTGCCACGCCCCACTCCACTCAGGCGCTTTTGTTAACCCTTTCTGTTTGTATGACCCTTATTAATCACTGTTAGCTTCCTTTAGTTCTGCACTTCTGTGTTCGTTTTCATTTTGTTTTCATTCGACTCATTTATCTGGTGGCGTGTATTTGCTTCCTCCATTTTTCCTGCACGTTTCTACAACTGTGACTCCTGGTAAAGATGAGCAAAACAACTATGAAGAAAAGAACTTTTGGGGTGTTATTGTTGGATTCACTTACACCTACCCTGCTTACCTACAAACAATGATGCACATAGGAAATAGGAGCGGTTGGACGTTTAATGTGTGTAAAATTTATATTACTCCAAATTATAATTTGGAGTAACAACAGAAAAATACTGTTGTGTATCTCAGCAAGTCATGAGAATATGAGTAACCAACTGTCTAAAGTTTCTGAATGCTAAAACATCCTACTTTGTCAGAAGTTTACAGTTTGGCTAGCTAAATTCATGGTTTTAAATTCATGAGCAGCGGATTGGATACTCTGCAGGGAATTGGTATCAGATATAACAAATTCGGCATAAAAAATACTAGCAGAATGTTACCTGTTAGATACAGAGAGAAAGAGAGAGTCAGAGGGAGAAAGTGAGAGAAAGCCAGAAAACACAGAAAGGGAGGGAGCAAGAGAGAAAACGGGGGTGGGGGGGTGGGGTACGGAAAGATAAAGATAGAGCAAGACCCAGGGAGAGATTTCTCCAAACCAAACTCCTTAGTTCACCAGCTTTCCTCTTCCCCAAACCCTCTCTTCCACCTCCACTCTTCAAAACCCTCCACCCCCTGGGCCCGGCTTTCATCAGTCTTATCTTGACCAAGAACCTGGTTTGCCACTGACCAGTCAGTAGTGGCAACTATTGGCATCTCCATCATAGGAAGCTTCCACAGGAACTCACAGTTTGGTGGTACAACACTGAATGTTCCTGAATAACTACTGACCATTTGTGGTTGGGGAGGACCAAAGTGGTCATTATGATTTCATCACCCTTACCTTCGAGAGAGACCAAAGATATGCAACGCACTGGGGAGAGATGAAAACAAGACCGTTTTCATGGACTTGTTTGGTCTACATACCTTTTATGACAAAATGTAAACTTTCATTTGGGTCAAATTATTTAAAAAAAATGAATGTTTCATATATGTGTGCCATCTCAGTGTGCAAATAATTCGGTCAGTTACTCTAGCTACAAGGTTTAAATTATTGTGAAAAGGTGAACGGTTTAACGAAAGTGACAGTTCATGTCTAGAGTGCTGAAGTGTGACTTCTTCCATTAGAGTTAACTGTGCTGATTGGCAGATTGATTTTAGAACTTCAGCCTCTTAAGATGATTGCAGCTGAACATCCTCCAGCTTAAACGTGCAGCAGTTGACCTGAAATCTGAACAACCTCCATGAATATATAGTTCTAACTCCTGATATTCAGCTACATTTGTCACATATGAAAACCAATGCGAAAAACACAATAGATTCCTAACAAGAACAAAAAGCCTGTTGCTTTAGGACTAGTAGACTGGGAATACAAAGTGGGAAATGATATTGCATTTTTTTGTCATTAGGGGTTTTACATTTCACCATGAGTGTGGCTTTACTCGTGCTTCCAGTCCTGGGTTTGTTCGATGAACCTGCTGGTTTGCTTCCCTGATTGCCATCAGAGGACATGCAGGCAGTGGAGCTGGGCATGCTGGGAAGTCTTTTCTCTCTCTGTTTTGTGGTTTGTACCATGGTGGTTAAGAACACAATTCAGATGGAGGAGGAGCTTTTCAGCAGTGCTAAGATCCAGTGATCCAGATCTCGGTTGCCAGGTAAAGGGGACTGAGGTGAGGCCAATGAATAAATGATGGAATGACTCCAGGGCTATTTTAGAGGCCAGTCATGCTCTCTTCCCTTCATGCAGTGGTTCGGAGCTGAGGTGGTCAGAACAGAGTAGCCTTGGGTGTGTTTGCCGTACACTGGCTACACTTCAGAAAGCTTTCTGGAAACTCGCCACATATCAATAATGCAGCGAATCATGTTGCACCGCAAGAGGGGACCCGAGCCAATGCACCCAAGCCAACGCTACATATATGAATGTGAAGCATATGTAAGAAGTGCTGTTCACTGATTCTGCCCGTTTGCCCATCAGCACCATTGCACAGCACAGCGGATTCTTCAGTACAGCCTAGTCAGTTTATGTGCGTTGTGCTTGTTGCCAGGTAAGCTGAGCCAGTGGCAAGTGGAGGGGAGAGAAGGAGAGGAGTGAATGAAGGAAGGAGAGGGGTTAGGGGAGTGGGTGGGAGAAGAGGGGGAGGGACAGCGGCTGAGCATTTAGAGCAGTCTGCGGCAGCTTCTCTCCTTGAAACACATAGAGCACTGAGTAATGAAGTCTGCAGTTCCTTACCCCTTCCCTTCACACCCACACCAACCACACCTCCATCTTCCACACAGGCAGTAAGCACAACCGCAATAACCACACCGCTACACTCCACACCCACATCAATCACACCCCCACCCTCCACACCCACGATAGCTACACCTGCACCATCCACACCCCCGCCCGCAAAAACCACACCCCCATACTCCATACCGGCACCATCCACACCTACAGTGACCACACATGCACCATCCAAACCCCACCTGCAATGACTAAACCCACACATTCCACACCTACACCTTCCACACCCGTAATAACCACGCCCACACCCTCCAGCATCACAATTCCTTCCACACCCCACCCTGTTTAAAGCTGTCAGACTGAGGTTAGTTAGCTTTATTTAGTGGTGCAAAACAAATGTCACAGGAAGTTGGATCATTCTAGGTTGATGTTTATTCTGTATATTTGTAAATCCTGTGGGATGTTTGAATCAAATTGGGCTCCAATTATTTACATTACAGGACACAGATGAGAGACAGTGTGTGTGGCTCATGTTTGATATCAATTGGTAGTCAGCTAGTAATTACAGCTGTCATAGAAACAGTAAAGTGAATAAAACAAGACTTTCTGAGGACCAGCTAGAAAAGATGGCCATCTTTTTTTTTCTACTAATCTTGGAGGGGGGTGAGGCTAGGAAGCCAGACCCCATTGTTGAGCTTTCTGGAGGTGACATGGACTTAATTCAGTGAATCACTGATGAAGTAAGGTGCCTACCTGATGATTCTGAGAAGAGCTTGTGGCTGCTGGTATGGAGAGAGTGGCCAGGGCACTTTGTGAAGCTCTTGTTTTATACATACAAGACACCCCCTTACCAGCCTATGTCTTTCTGATTTATAAACACCGATTATGTTCAGGTCAACTCCATGCAAAAACAACTTTACTGTTATTAATTCTGTACTGCAACACATCCTGTGCTATCTACAGTATCAAGGAGACAATTCTAACAAGCCCACTCTGGTCCCACAGAGACTCCTGCCTCCACCAGTACTATTGCTACATGATTATATAAAGGATGATGCATTCTCAATGATCTTCTACTTCCAAAGAAAGCTTAAAAGAATGTTTGTTTTTTTCTGACCTTAACACAGAATTCATGTAATAGTTTTGCAATTGAAGCAAACTAAAATGTACAAATCTGTCTTTTACATATACCTCCAATGGTAGATTTCTAAAGATTGACCTCTAGTGACTGCTCTAGAAGTCTAGAGGAAATACTTTAGAAACAGAACTCTAGACACAGAGTTCTAGTGGAAGAACTGAAAGCAGAACTATTAAGGTAAGCTCTAGAAACAGAAATCTAGAAGTAGAATTTTCAGTGCAGAGATGAGCTCACATCTCTCTGCATCTGAAGGAAGATCAACACCAGTGGCACACTCCAACACTGAGAAAGCTGTATCTTATGATCAGTAGTTCTAGTATATCACCTGCCTTGCTGTTGCATGTACTGTTCAAATTTACTGTCAAATCCATAAAGTCATAACGAGTATATTGACAAAAGTATGTGGGCACCCCTCCTAATGATTAAGTTTAGGTGTTTCATCCACACACACACATTTCTTACGGGTTGTATAAAATCAAGTGCATAGCCGTGTATTCTCCTCATACAGGCACTGAATGGGTTGTGCAGAAAAGGTCACTTTCATAGGATGCCACCTTTGCCAGAAGTCAATTTGTGAAGTTTCTGCTCGGCTATATCTGCCTCGGTCAATTCTAAGTGCTTTTATTGTGAAATGAAAGCATCTAGGTGCAACAAAATCTACGAAGCAGTAAAAACCACTGAGACTCACAGGATGGGGCCACTGATAAAAAGTGCATAAAAATCACTTATCTTCTGTTGCAACTTCATAACAAGAACTGTGTGTCGGCAGCTGCATGAAACGGATTTTCATGACTGAGCAGCTGCACACAAGCCTGATAGCACAATACCGCGCATTTTTGGAGTGGTGCACAGCACCACTGCACTACAAGCAGTGGAAACGTTCTCTGGAGAGATGAAACATGCATGTA
Organism: Sternarchorhynchus goeldii; assembly: GCA_028565775.1. Taxonomy (NCBI): domain Eukaryota; kingdom Metazoa; phylum Chordata; class Actinopteri; order Gymnotiformes; family Apteronotidae; genus Sternarchorhynchus; species Sternarchorhynchus goeldii. The sequence goes on from JAOXYF010000013.1 coordinate 16,203,664, forward strand.
GATACCAGGAGAGTCGAGGAGAAATACTGGTTTAGTAAAGGAGAGATACTGGTTTGGTAGAGGGGAGATACTGGTTTAGTGTAGGAGAGATACTGGTTTGGTGAAGGAGAGATACTGGTCTGATGAAGGAGAGATACTGGTTTGGTGGAGGAGAGATTCTGGCCTGGAACTGTTTTTCAGAATTTGGGGCTCTTAGTTCTACTCATAATGTTATGGTACACAGCCCTTCCTGGATGAGTGTACCCCAGCGCACAAAGTGAGGTCCACAAAGACATGATTCGATCATTTCAGCATATTTATACAGGTAGACTTAATGTATACCTGCAGTTTTAGTATTTATATATCAACAGATATATTGGATACAATCAGTTTTAGCATTTATATACATAAAGACTGTTATTTTTGGATTACTTTTTGACCCATTAATGCCGAAACACTGACGTTCTGAAACACTGGTCTCCTATCGTATGGCTGCCAACGTTCCAATTGTAAAATGTAAGATTATATATAAGACTCCTAATAAAACCATAAGACATATTCAAACTCTGAATGCTGACATGTACTGTCCCTCAAACTCCTGCATGTTTTTTTCTGCAATTCCATGAACAACTTAGAACATGTGTATGTGTCTATATAAACCCCATGTGCTTTCCCCAGCACTGCCACAGGCATAACACTCAATCCCTGCTTTCATGTCAAACTGCTTCCACCAGTGTCTCCATCCCTGACAGCTACTGTGAGGTATAGTCAGGTATCGGCAAGTATAGTAAAGAATAGTTAGTTTTGTCATTGGTGAAAATAAAGTTCTTCGTAATGAACCTGTGAGGCAGACTGATACGTGTTTGGGATATATAACCTAAAAGCACTCTTCAAAGATAGACTGTGGATACATCTATTCTAAATTTTTGCCAATAACAATACTTATGTTGAAAATGGTGGAGATCTCTTGAAAAGGGGGTGGTTATCTGTTTCACCTCTCTAATTCTCTGGCCATTATCAATGGAATACAAGCAGGAATTTATCACTGGCTGTTGGAACTTAAGTAGAACAGATAACAGTGGTGTAGTAAAGTGGTATAAAGAGAATTAAGTGGAACGGTAGGTTAGTAAATGATTCTTGTTAAGTTGTAATTCTGCCAGTAATCATCATTGAAAAAAATGTATCAGTAATCTAATTACTGCATTTTGTCTGTAACTATGATAAAATACATTTACCTTCATCTATATCCTGATGTAATGCCTTTACACGTATGGTTTCCTAACCCTGACAGGACCTGTATGCAACACAGTAATCAAGCAATGATATATTACAACTATTATATGACTGTGTTTTGCAAACTAAGTTAAATGTAAGTTGAAAAGACAAATGTCAATGTTTGATGTAATCTTTCAACAGATCATATAAAACACGATCAACTTAAGATGCTTAAAACATACAAGTCTAACTCTAATTTCCTTATGCAATATGTTATATGCCAACAAAAACAAGATATGCTGCGTACACTTGCACATAAAGTGTGTGAATAGGTTTTGAACTAATGTCACCCTGAATTATACATTTCTGAGAGTATGCTGTTTCTGATTGAGAATGTGCTGTGTGCAATTGGCTGATGTTTTTCATTGGTATGCAATTTGATTTAAAAGTTGTATGTGGGTTGAAAAGTGTAATTTAATTTGGACAAAGTTACACATGAGGGGAGGGGTAATGTGAGGGGAGGGGTCATGTGTGAGGGGAGGGGTTAGACAGACTGTGACCACTGAGCCAAAGATATCTATCAGTCAGGTCAAGGGAGTCACTGAGAGCAGTAGTACATTTTTACAGCATAGCCTCAATATTGTGCAGCACTCTACATTGTCTGTGCGATTTAAATATTTTATTAAGACTTTGTATGGTGTATCTGAACATCGTTCCTGTTTGAGTTCATTCCTTCATGGCTACAGTTCACACTCCAGTAGACAGTAGACAGTAGTCAGGCCTGACGTGATAATGTACTGCATCACCAGTCCATGCTTCATCATCCCTGGATGGTTTGAAGAACACAACAGTTTTCTTCGACCCATTCAAGCATCTTTAGAGGAACTGGTTTCAGCAAAACTAGAGTTAGCCTCTGTAACCAAGTTACAACAAAACGTAGGGAACGGCATTCCAGAACATTGTAGAATCCCTGTAGAACTCTGTAGAATCCCTGCGTAGGTGCATTCAGACTGTTCAGAAGGCCAAAGGAACTAACGTTATTACAAACATGGAGCTAATGAAATGGCATGGAGCCAATTTCACTGTAGACTTCTATACACTTCTAGTCTGTTCCCAGTAAGCAACTACAATTTTCATTTCTGCCTCTAATGACATTGTTTATGTTGTGCTGCTCACACGGTATTTATAGCCTGTCATCCTACACAGCTTTTCTTAGTTACAGAAATTCATCATTTTCATAATATTCCTCAATTAACTAAGTATTTACAATTACAATACATAATACAATTTAAAATTGTGTAATTATTATACAGGATAGAGAGAAATTTTATGCAACTTTCATCACTGTTTTACATTTAATTTCGTTCACTGTGATTATTTCCTTCTCCATGACAACCAACAACCAAGTGCCTGATTCCAACAGTCTCTGATCCCAACAGTCTCTGATTCCAACAGTCTCTGATCCCAACAGTCTCTGATCCCAACAGTTACTCTGCTACCTCACTGGTGTCCATCAAGACCACCACCAACAAAAAAACTTTATAAATCCATGTTGTGTCTTCATAAAATAAAGATTTCTATTGAAAGTACTAATGAAAGTGACTGCTGAGAGTAATGAGATGCTCCCCCAACACACACACACACACACACACACACAGCATGTCTGCTTGCATACATGTATGGTATTTTTGGTGTCTGTGATTAGTTATTGTTAACTACTTATACGTCAACTATACATTATGTACTACTGTATATAAACAGTATTAATGTGTAAAAAGGTTTTATTCCAGAATTACAAAGGCCTTCTGTGGAAGGTGCACTTGGCATTTCAGAAGTAAAAAAAAAAACACATTTAGGCTCTAGAATATTGATTTTCACTATTGCCTCGTGATGAATTCTGTAGAAGCATCTTTGCTAGTTGAGCTAAAACAGTGATGAAGGGAACTTTTATACTGATTCTCTCCAATCAGCACTTTGTCAGTAGCTGTGATGCTCACAAGTACAGCTTCTAATGTAAACACATTTACACAATTACAAATGTCATAACAAAAGATGATGTTGGTAAAAGATCATATTATATACAGATATAAAAGAATAGGACAATTAAAATATCCATATGCAGGGCTTAAAGTACAGCATTATTTATTGTTCAGGCTTCAAGTTGTTCAGCCTGTAGACAGCTTCCTTTTCAACTGCACTGCAGGCATTATATGATAAGCATGTACTGTAGTGTAGGTGTTTTATATGTGTCACAGCAACCCCAGCTGCCCCAGGCTTTCTCAATATGGACTTGCATCTGAACTGATCTAAAGCTGCTTTGTGACAAAAGTGATATATTGTAATGAATAGCGAATAAACACTTCATTCTAATTCATTTGCAGAATGATCCCATCCACGAGCCAGGACTTCCTGGTGAGGGACCTGGTGTCCGGGCGGGAGTATGACCTGTGTGTGCTGGCCGTCTACGACGACGGCATGACGTCTCTCACCGCCACGCGACAAGTGGGCTGCGTCACATTCGTCACGGATACTGAGTACAGCCAGTGCCAGTCCCTACGCAGCCACTTCCTGGGCGGCACCATGATCATCATCATCGGGGGCATCATTGTGGCATCCGTTCTCGTCTTCATCATCATCCTCATGATACGGTACAAGGTGTACAGCCAGCAAGGGGGAGATGCTGGGAAAGGCATGGCCATGAGCAGCATGCGCTCGCAGGCCAGTGCGGGACAGGTCTCCGCGCTCGTGCCCCGCTCAGCCTCCAAAGCCCCAGAAGGGCTGGAGGAGCAGGGTGCCGGGCCGCCCCCCGTCCCCGGGAAAGACTCCGCCGCCATGGAGCTCGTGGTAGACTGTGAGAAGAGCGTGCAGATCTCAGAGACGGGAGCCGAGGATGTTGTGTCGCCCACACAGAATCGCCTCTCCAGGACTTGCACGGAGCTCAGAAGGCGATCTTCACTCTCCACCGGTGAAGGGATGATGAAGGCTGCCGATGTGCCAGGAAGTAAGTGAGTGAGCATGCAGGAAGTGAGGAGAGGGCCCAGCTTAGACTTAGTACTGTAAAAAGCTTGAATGCTTGTGGATTTTGGACACAAAAAATGGTATGTGCAATTAACAGATTCAAGGACCAGGTCTGTATACCTGAACCAAGGACCAGTGTCTGAGATCTTAAAGTACTTCACTACAGTGAAGAACCTAAATACACAGTTCCTATCAAGTCATTTAGGGTTATACACAAACTGCCATGGAGTTGGAGAGTGCACTCCCAGAACACATTAAATCAATAAAGTCCATGTAATCAGGATCTGGTGGTGCAGAAAGTAGAATGTGCACCATCTAATGTCAGTAAATAAAACCTAGGTGAATTAAAAGTAGTGATGAATCCAGAAAGTCAAATGAACAGTGTTCATTAGACCATAGTATATGTGTGTCACATCTCTGCGGGTGTGGCTACTTTTTAACTCTATCATTATATCATGGTATGAAATTAGCTGATTATATACAATTTAACATACAGAACATTTAACCCTAACCGCTAATAGTTCATTTTATATCAATTCAATGTTTTGGCATGTCCACATTTTATTACTGTTTTGCCAACTGTTTATCTGTGTCATTATTGAGATGAGGGTTAGGGTTGTCATTAGTTTATCTGTGTAATTATTAGCTGACAAAGATGCTCAGGAAATCATCCAATGATAATAATAGTAATTCAAAAGAACTTGTGCTCCATAATGAGAACAACCTCAGAGTCCTGCTGGTCCCTCAGAGCACTGTACTGAGAACTGTGCTGTGCTTGAATGATCAACACCAAAAGATCAGTTTGATTCCACATATCTCTGGTCCATTTAGGACAACATGCTATCGATGGCCATTATTATATGTTCGTGTATATTAATACGTTAAGTGTATTCACATTACACAGACAAACACACACACACACACAATATTAGTATAAACGACACCTTCTATACATTCATACACTGGGGAAATATAAAAAATACGTCTGTGTCATAAGGGTTGATATATTCTGGTTCAATATTATAGTGTACTCAATTTTCCATCAGGTTCTAGCATCATTGCACATGTTTACCAATCAAATCCACAACCACTAAGATATGTTCTGGTATTTTTTATGCTTTAACATTGAGTCATTTGGTTTGACTCAATTTGGTTTGACCTTGAGCATAGAATGTCTAGCATATTAGATTGCTAATGCAAAATTTGTCAGATTGGCAGAAAAATACTGCCATCTGTTGTTGCAAAACAGTCATCTACCTGCCTGAAAGACACATCATAACATGTTAGTTTCCTTCACCGACTCACACTTCACAGTGAAGGTGGCCCCGCCCTGCTAGCAGGTGGCCAATGAGGGCCGGGCTGGCCAGCTGCACTCATCTGTCATGCTTTTTTTTGCTCCTCCCTCGCAGGCTCGTCAGGCCCGCAGGTCTGCGATGACAAAAAGGTTCAGCGAGACTGGAGCGATTTGAACATTTGATGACCACTCCTGCTGTCCCATAGGAGGCAGCCACAACCCTGAGAAGTAACATCATCTTTCTGTCACTGTTCCTCATCAGTCCTGTGTGGTAAAAAGAGGGAAGGAGGTAGAGAAGTGAGAGAGAGGCCAGGGGCAAAAGGTGCGGGGGGGGGGGGGGGCTTTGTGATTAATCGATGTCTGCGAGATACCACTGTTTGCCATTTATTTCAATTTAACACATTTCTTCTATGTTTGAGACAGGCTGTGGGGCCTGCCTACTGAACATGCTTGAACACACCTTTTCAAATGGTGTGATGGATATAGGGTTAGAGTGTGGTGGATGTAGGATTAGGGTGTGATTGATGTAGGGATAGGGTGTGATGGATGCAGGGTTAGGGTGTGATTGATGTAGGGTTAGGGTGTGATGGATGCAG
>JAOXYF010000013.1:16209865-16236704 GCA_028565775.1 Sternarchorhynchus goeldii
TGGATGCAGGGTTAGGTTGGGATTGATGTAGGGATAGGGTGTGATGGATGCAGGGTTAGGGTGTGATTGATGTAGGGTTAGGGTGTGATGGATGCAGGGTTAGGTTGGGATTGATGTAGGGTTAGGGTTAGAGTCTGATGGATGTAGGATTAGGGTTAGGCTGTGATGGATATAGGGTTAGGGTCATTTTCTGTTCACTTTTTTAGTTAATATTTGTAAATAATTTTGAGTCCTTTTCTACCCTCCCCCAGACATCTCTGGATCATCAGATATCAAGGAGAACTAAATGATGGAATAGTATGTCAAAAATAAACATCAACAAAAAAGCATTTAAAAAGGAGAAATGGAAGATAAATTCTTACAGGACATTCTCCATCAAGCCCACTCTTCACACTTTATCCCTGGGACTATCCAGCTGTCTTCACCAGGACATATTTAAGGACCTGATTCACTCTTGCAACAAAACGAAATTGGAGCACACGGTTGTTGGAGCACATGGTTGTTTTCCTTTGGTGGCTTTTGGAAACATGAAGTCTTTTAACCCCCCATGGCTGTCTTGTATTTCTGCCATCTGTGCTCTGCATCATTACCTGAATGGTCCAATCTCAAGGATGGAAGTTTAGCAGAGGGTGAGTACCAGCTTGCTCTTCAAGGTAGGATGTCCCTTTACACGACTTTATTAGCTTGACATACACAAATTAAAGTGCTATTTTCTTAGTGCATCTCTCAATTGACTAGACACACGAGCGGTGCCAAGCCTTAAAGTTTCAACTGCCAATAGCAGAGTCTCATCTTCCAACTGGCATGAGAAATGTTAGAGTAGATGTGCTGTGGTCTTGAATCTCGGAAACAATACAACACCGACATGAATAATTTAGCTTTGCCGCCATTTCTCACTTTGGTCATAAGTGTTTCCATAAATTCCCTTCCCAAGCTTTGTAATGTCCAGAGTGGGGAAAGATATATCAGCTGTGATGGAGATGAAAGGAAAAGCAAACGAACATCAAGACAAATGCACAGAATATAACAGCCTGAAAAACACATGTACAGAGAAATGGAATCACAAAAAGAAATTAAACATGTCTATGTCAGAGTCAGATGTGCTTAATTCATTTGATGATGATTATGTGAAAAAAAAGCCAATGTAGAAAATTCTTCACTAGATAATTATCATGACGGACTCTTTAAGTTACTATGCATGTGGTGAAATACTGATCTGGCGTGTGTGCACTGGATATGTGCCCAACATTAGTGATCCAACATTCAAACTAATGACACTGCCATCAAGGTGGAGAAGTGAAGTGGAAGACCTATGTTTGAAGGGAGGTGTAGTTAATGACATCTTCCTTTGCTATAAATGGCGTCAGAAGTGGGATGTTGAGCATTAGTGTGTCCACAGCCAAAGGAACAACTTGCTGTGAGGATGGTGTGAAGCTTACTGTGGTGAGGGCATGGGTGTGATTCTGGATGGAGAGAGAATACATCAGGAACACACTGAATGTTTGAAATGCAGGGGTGTGCTCTACTAAAGAGAGAGCAGAGTGACAGACTGTCACCCCCTAAAGGAGATGGTAGTGACAGACTGTCACTCTGGAGGGTACATGTGCAGGCTAGTCGCTGTGCCACTAGTGCTCAGAGCACTTGGTTGTGCCCCAGAGGACCCGAGGGGTTGAAGCCAGACTGTTTCTGCCGTCAGCCTGGAGTACGCTAACATTCAGTGCTTTAACTATTGATCGCCAATACACTGAGCTCATTCCTTACTCTGAAGGATGAGATGTGTTTAACTTTTGACAAAGCAAAATGAAGATGGATTGGACATTCTGTGTTATGACTTATTCTTTAAAATCGAAACTTCAAACTAAGTTGGCATACAAGACTATTAGATGTTTACTTTTCTTTCAAATGGGCTAAATGGGTACCACGTTAAACTACACAGGATATTGTACTCAACCGTTGTATTAGGAAATCTTCAAGATTCAACTATGACAATTTATTTTTAGAGTAACATCTGTGCTGATGCTAATCACAGATTAAAAATGCTCTTCTGGTCTGTAGTAAGTTATGTAGTTATATTTCCATATGCATCCTTCCATTTTAATTATCGGGCAAATATTTTCTCTGTCAAACAACCAGGGCCATACTTAGTCCTGAAGAAACAGATATGACTCAGAAGTATCCAATAATTGTTAACTTATTACACATAAGTAATAGGTTAGGGTTTTAGCCATAGTTTCCAAGGCATTATCTGAATAATTCTGGTATTCTACAAAACATGGCAGGGTGCAGCCAGTGTAGTTGTTTAAATTCATGCACCCAGGACTACCCAATCAGCAGTGACTCGTTATCTCCTAATCTCAGAGCAGTTTGCTACAATAATTGCCATATGTTTGTCTCTTATACTTAGCTGCTAATCTATAACTATCTTATTACTGAATTGCGATGTTCAGCTTTAGTACCTATGAATACTTTGTGTTGATGCTGCGTTTATCAAAGTATTAATAACATATTAATAACACCATTAATAACACATTTAATAATACTTTGTTAAAGGATTATTAAAACGTATGTCATTTTTGTGTGTTTGATCTAGCCATAAGCCATTGGTTACATAGGAAGAGAGACAGTTATGTAGAGAGGTAGACTAAATTACACATTTTATAAATGGGAAAAACTACAAAAGAACATTAATATACCCAATCACGTACATCGTTGACATTCAAAGCATCAAGGAAGCTACATTTTTTTTGACTATCGAGTCTGATTGTCTAGTTGTGGCAGCATAGTAGACTAGACACTAGCACGACTCTGTCTTGTGTTTTCTAAAGACACACTGCCAAATCGCTGCAGACGTGTTTGTGACACTGCAGGTCCTATTAATGCTTTTGTTGTTTCCTAAATCTACCTTTTATGTAGCCTACGGAAGATCATTTTTCAGAGAAACCATAAACTGCTGATTGCCCTTTAGGGCTCCACGTTCCTATTGGGGGCACCAGCTACAACACTCCTTACAAACATGAAAATGTAATTTATGAGGTTACCAAAAAACAACAAGCAAGCAAGCAAACAAACAAACAACAATTAGCTGTGATTTAGATTTTCAGCCAAAAATAATTAGAACATGTTCATAACAAGCCAAACAAATGAAAAATCTGTATTTAATTCATCTTAAAAAGTTATAGAAATGACTAAATATCAAGTTCTGACTTCAGTGAAAGCTGTCTGTGAAAAAGTAATAACAATTTCTGAAAGAATAGCATGATGGTAAATCAATGAAATAAAAGAAGGCCCACATAGTTTTGTTTAATTTTCAAAAGAAGGGTTTGATGAATTGAACAAATGGAACATTATGGTACACAAAGGGCCAACGAAAGCATGAAAGCATCGAAGTAATTAGGAGGTGTACCGGACCAACGCATATTCTGCAGTGTGATTTATTACTTTGTGTCAGAACTTGATATATTTATGACCTAGATCACATCTCTGTAGTGTGGACTTTGCTGAAGGTTAAGGTCCTGAGTCCAGTATGCTCGCTGTCTGAGTTTGTTGGTCAAGACTTGCAAGAGTGCCAGCTGTATCCATTAGCTCAGACATATAAAGAGAAGCTGCATTTACCTTTTGCTAAAAGAGCAAATTGAAATTAGCCATATCATTACGTGGTTAATCAACACTCCATGCTGGTGACTGCTAAATACTGCAACTTACTCATATTGAATTGCTTGTTTGTTGTTTACTTATATCATTATATTTATACACTCATATAAAATATACATTTGCATCTTATATAAACGAAGGAATAAATAGATTATTATCAGGAATGGAGCTGCGATAACATTTAATGTGTCCTTGCTAAAACCAACTCTGTCTTTGGTGGATGGATCATCATTGGTGAATGAACACCTTTGGAAGTAGATAAAGGCCCATCTTATCTGGTTGATGCCCTTCTGGATTCCCAGCGTAGGTGTGCTGGACTTTAGTATCTTGTGTAATGGCCCTGAGGACTGATCGTGGGTTGCAGCCTTGGACATGCTAAACCATTCCCTCATCAACGATTTCCATTGAGATCACCCTGACCGTCCAGCCCTTCGATGATCTCAGGGGACAACACCTGTTGCTGAATATGGGTCACCACCAAAGAAAAGCCACTAGTGCCAGCCACTATTGAACAAGTACAAGCCACGTTCTTTACTAAATTGGATTTAAGAAGCATTTATATCTTGATTAGCATAGGCAAAGGGAATGAACGGAAAACTGCATACACTACAAATACCAGGTGATGCCATATGGCCTGGTTAATGCCCCTTTGATGTTTCAGCCAATCAACAACACGTTTTGGGATATGCTCAATTGCTGGATGCTTATCTGCACATGATATATTCCATGATATTTGAGGAGTACGTTCATCACATCTGCAAAGATTAATAGAAAACCACCTATTTGTTAAACTTGAAAAATGCCAGTTTTATTTTTCAGAAGTCCAGTTTCTTGGTTACACCCTAAGTGAGAGAGGAGTAAACATGACCAATGACAAGATAAAAGCAGCGGCTAACTGGCCTCAGCCACGCACTGTCAAGGAGATCCAGAGGTACAAAAGCTTATTGTTTTCAGTTCAGTAGCAGCTCTCCACACAGATTTACTCAATGTGAAACCTCACAACTTAAAGCGGACATCAACTGCTTTACAGCCTTGTCTTTTCTTTCAGGTGACAGAGGATGGTGTGGGTTAACCACCACACCATCCTCTGTCACCTTACCCTAACCTTCCCTCTGTAGTAGAGGAACACACTTCTGAAATGGTGATCAGGGGTACAAGGATCCCCTGCTAAGCTCTGCCCTTATTGGTTATATTCACGCAAGCTCAGTGCAACAGAACAAAACTACAACATGGGGAACAGGAAGTTGCTCTAGTTGAAAGATGCTTTAGAGGAATGCAGTCACTGGTTAAAGTGAGCATACTTTCCCTTTCTTGTTCTTACTGCCAAAGAATCAAGCCCCAACAAGCCAGATGGGCCTTGTTTTTTATGCACTTTGATTTCTCAGTCAGTTACAGACCCAGATCTAATGGGAAAGCAGATGCCGTATCGCGTCTTCATGAAAGAGAACAGTAAGCTTCGGTCCATGCTGCTTCAGTGGGTACATACCTCCCTCAACTCCAGTCTTCCTTTTTTACCATCATGCTCTCCAGTTGTTAGAGAATCAGTTCTGGTGACTGTCTATGGATCAGGACACCTAATAGACCCTGGTAATACATAGCTGTTGACTTTTCTAAAGCATGTAGACTGATTGCTGACCCCCACATAATTTGAGACGTACGTTTTGTTCATGGAAGAAGTTTACAGTTTTGGTATCCCTGAAAGGGATAATTTCTGAGTTTCTGAACATGGACCATATTTCACTTGACATGTATGGACTACTTTCTTTCCAGATAAGCTTTTGCAGTATCTGTGAGATTGTCATCTGGTTATCATCCTCAGTCTAATGTGCTAACATATAGATTGGAAGATTTCACTGTGCTTATTGCAACTATAACCAGGAGGACTGGTACCGGTTCCTTCCCTGGGCTGAATATGCCCAGAATTCCCTGGTGAATGTTTCCACTGATATGACTCCATTCCAGTGTATGTTGAGTTATGAACCTTCTTTGCTTCCTTGGTCAGAGGAACTCTGCAGGGTGTTAGCAGTGGATCACAGGATGCATCACAGTGAGAGCACGTGGCAACAGGTACATGTGCAGCTGCCACCAGCGATCTAAGGACAAATGATGCAAGTGGACCAGCACAGAAGGCTATCCGCTGTATACCAACTCAGCCAGGAAGTGTGGTAGGACGTTCGCTTGGGATTACCATCAGAGAAACTCAGCCCTCGTTTCATAGGGTCTTTTTCGTGTTTTATACCTCGCAGGTGCTGTCCTCATATTACATCTTGCAGACTTTTCATGGGTTCCTTCTCAAAACAAGTTCTGCCTTTGGTTGATGGATTGTTGTTAGAAAATGAACATCCAACCACCTTTGGAAGTGGAGAGCAGGCTGGCTTATCTGGTTTGCTCTGGATTCATGGCATAGGGGTACTGGACTTCAGTATCTTGTGGATTTGGAGGGGTATGGCCCTGAGAAGTGATTGCGGGTTGCAACCTCGGATATAGTACACCATTCCCTCATCGACAACGTCCATGAAGATCACCTTGACCATTCATCTCCTCAATCCTCGGGGCGTACCCAACATTGGTCATCAAGGTTGGACAGGGAAATACTGTCAGGAGTTAATCCTGAATTTTGATGGAGTCAAGAGGATTTTAATCATTTTAGCTATGTATAGGATTCGAGTGAAATGAATTAACATTTCTCTAGAACCATGGCACAACACAAAATAAAGTTATAGGTGTAGACAATAGAGATAACAGCCAGCATGTTAATTTGCTGGCCGTTGATTAATGGTCGTCAAGATTTCCAATTTCAGTCACCTGCTGATCATTAGCACTGCGCTATAAAAGAAGTTCTAACCACAAACACCTTGTGAAGTATTGCCAAAACATTCAGTGGGCATATCAAGCCATTTTCTGTATTGTTGTCTCTCCTGTGTCTTGACCCTTTTGTCTTCACTTTGTGGACTTTGGATATTTGCTCTTTGGATCTGTTGTGTGTCTCTGCTTTGTTTGGTATTTCACCCTGGCTTGTATGAGTGTGGATTTGTGCCATTTCTGCTGGTACTAGTACATGGATGCCTATGGATCCTACTTCTGTGTCTGATTGGAGTCTAATCTGTTACAGTTATTTAGGTGCATCCATCATTCCTAATGTTTAGCTAGAATGCAAAGTTGAAGAGTTGCTGAAAAACACTTTTGTCTCCTTCCTGTTTCCAGGCCCACCTGTTGTTCCCCATCTCTCCTTTTTATTATTAGTGACAGACACAGGGAGTTTTAAATAATTCAGAGTCTAAATTGTGAACTTTCATTTGTAAAACACAGCTAGTTCAAATGAACAACGATTTGATTAAAATTTAAATATAGCTCAGGTTGTTTTGGAAGTGGAATGAGGAAAAATAATTAATGTATTATGACAAAACTGGCCACACAATGCCGTTCTTAAACTGTCTCAGGTCTATCTTCTTCGGTATTATATGCAAAAACTAAACTAAAATAAACATGTATAAATAAAATGCAATAAAATTGCATGTATCTGAGAATGGCCCTGGGTTTCAGAGTTTCTATTTTACAAATATATTATTTTCAAATACTTTTTTTGTCTCCCTTTAGCTTGTTAAGATGAGCATTTGATAATTACTAATTGTGTGTGGATTAATCACATTAGTGTGGAAAGGGATGGTTTGTAACCCCCTGTCCCCACCTCCTGATGGGAAAAAACACAACACTGTAGGCCTTTGCTGCAGGCCACAACGACCGTCCATGGTCGTTGCCATGACGTCATTACTCTACCATTATACACACTTCAGCAGGCAGGGTTAGCGGAGCTTTAGCATGTGACATGTGACTGCTTTTAGCAAGCAGTATTTTATATTTAATAAATGAGTTATATACTATTTCTGGTAGTTTTATTTCTACTTTTATAATTTTCATCATTTTCATGTGCAGCTTTACTGCTAAAAGTGCAAACAGCTTCAAAGTTTCAAAGATTCTGCTGCTTAACTAAACGGGAGTCCAAGAGTCAGCAGTCTGTCTTATACGTAGAACACATCCATCTAGACCTGCCTGTAATCACAATAGACACATTTTTGGTTGAACAACAAGATTATATAAATAAAAATGAACCGTATCTAAGGTTTTGTAACCTGTATCTCGGCTTTTTCCTTTGCAACCTGATCATATATTACAAAACCATATCAGCTATAATATTTGATTATTTAGAACGTTTTCAGTTTATTAAACTAAAAGCTTATGTCAGCTTCTAACAAAAAACCCCATTATTTTTATGTTTTTTTATGTTATATATGTTTTATTATATTACATGTATGTTGTGGTAGCAAACTACATTCATAAAGGACACTTAACCACATGATAAATAATCACATGAAAAATCATATTATTCTCTCAAACAGAGAATTTTAAAGTGCATTTTGTGTGGCAGACCACATTTTTAGGAAGTATTCAAATTCAAATATAATTTGGACATTAAAATGCTTTTGCTAGAAACAACAAAAAAGTCTACATATGCATTACATCTGCATGTTTCTGCAATGAATACATCAGTAAAAATGCAAAATCAGTCAGAAATATGGAAATAAAAGCAATTACATTTAACACATTTAGCAGATGCTCTTATTCAGAGTGACTTACAAAAAAAGTGCTTTGTCATTGACTCTCAGAATGCATCCTAGCCAGCAAGTAGAATAGAGTTCAATAAACATTTGAACTAGATCATTGCTAAAATACAAGAATAATACTGGTAATAATAATACTCCGAGTATAAGTTCTGTTAAACAATGATAAATACAGTAACAAAGAGTAACATAAGGAACAAGTAGGAACAATGGCCTACAGTCACAGTCACAAGTGCTTCACAGAAAAAAAGTTGAATCTACTTTAATTTAAATGGATTTGCAAAAATGGATAATAAATAGAACACTAGTAACTTTGTATACATTTGTAAAATGAAACAAGAAGTACTGCCTATATACAGATATATAAGTGATATATAAGTTATCTATAGGGAAAATAAATAATGAATGAAAAAAACCTATATAAAACCTTGATCAAAACACAGACAGGTAAGGCAAAGCACCTCTCAGGTCCATGTGCTTATGTGTGCACATGTGTTTCTGTGTTATGTGTTTGCACCAGTGTCTAGTTTATGTTTGTGTTCAAGCGTGTGTCTGTCTCATGTCCGTTGTCTGCGTTTGTAACCTACACATCCCAGTGAATGTTCTGCGTTTTTGTTCTACAATTAAAAAAGTTTGTCAGAGCAAAAGTGAACACCTCAGCATCCTTCCTTGGTTCTCGCACATGCATGTGTCATGACAGAAATGCAGACCGACCAGGATTCCATATTCAGTGAATTCTATTAGACTCTGGGATCGAATACTGGAGGGTTAGGATTGACAAGCATTCTGGGAAGGACTGCAGAGATACAGAGGGACTCCAGAGATGTGGAGGGACTCCAGAGACGAAGGCGATGCCCGGCTGGCCTACCTCCACAGAGATCTCTGTCATGTTGGCCGGAGAGGATGCATGTTAGTTTGCAAGGGGGCATCCCTGTCGGATCCAAGCGACTCTCCCAGGGACACCCCCCTCCCCTCCACCCATTCCTTTGTCAGGACACATCCCAAATATTAAAAAAAAATAAGAAACAGGGGAGAAGCAGGTGGAGCTTCATCCTGAGACTGAAGACCAACTGGTGCAATGCAGGGTACATTTTCTCAAGAGAGGACCCACTGACTGACCACGGGTGTGTAGCGAGGATGACCAGGGATGGCACCTCCTGCTGTATCAGTCCGACCCCCAAGTACGGCTCCAAGGAGGATGGAGACCCGGGGAATTCACTCTGCCAATTATTCTGTAACCAGAGCCGTACAAGCCATACCACATGGGCTCCAGACTAGGGGACCTTCCTGAGGCCTCCTTTGAGACCCCTCTGACCCAGAAGAAATGGAGTCTCCCTAGACTCTGAGTGCTCAGAGCAGGGCGCCATGGATACCGGGGAGCCCCCTCACACCTCTGAAGGGGTTGGACTTGGAGATTTAAGTGTAGGAGGGAGCAAAAGTGTGTCTGCACCAGCACGCACCGCCATGGAGCCCAAGCACACCACCTGGCACAAAGCTCTGGCTCCAGCCTCATTGGAAAAATGCAGCCAAGAGATCCAGACCTCCCCCATTCTGGGATGTCCTGAGGCCCAGGAGCTGAGCTGTCGAGGGACTGCTGGTCCGTGCCCTCCAGCGGGTGCCGGGATCCTGGCCAAACAGCACAGTGGATCCCCTATATTTGTGCCTATTATTGTCCATGTGTGTGTCCCTGTTACTGCCTTGGTGTCATGCCCTGTGTTGCTCATTTTGGATAGCCCCTCTTGGGAAGGGCTGCTCTGGAAGTTGCTCTGGCCTGCTGCGGTGTCCTGTCCTTCAGACCCTTCGGTGAGGGTCTGGGTGCAGTCCACAGTTTTCCTTCGGTGGAGGGTGGCCAGCCTCGACTCCTCCCTCGCGTCCATGTGTGTGTGTGTGCGCTTGTGTATAAACTGATAGACTGGAGTATTGCACCACCTGTATGTTGCATGCATATACTTTAAATGTACATGAAAATAGAGCACATGCAAACATCTATGAATGCAACATAATTGTATGTATTTATTTATATACAGACATCAGTTCTAAAAGCAGGTAATTCATGAAAAAGGCCACTTGAAACATGGCACAACTGTTAATTTCTGGGCAGCCCACACAGAGAAAAGACAGGTAGCCTATTGCAGCTACAGAATAGCTACTCTATGTAAATACCTCGCAAATTTACATAGAGTAGGTGTATACCTCAAATTTACATATAGTAGGTCTATCTCATAAATTTAAACTCAATATAAGATTATACTTTTAGACATGAACCTGACTAGTAGAATGTATAACTAGTTGAATGCATCAGGTGCCATTTTACAACTGACTATATACTGCTGTGGGGATGTAGTGTGTTTTTATGTGCCAGAAACCCCACTGAGGGTTTAGCAACCAAGCACCTTGCATGTATGGGGAATGATAAGCATAACACATTCAGCCACTGAGTAGCCAGGTGGTCAAAAATGTTTTATTGATGAACGACTGACAAAACCTCTCGAGAACAACTAAATGACAAAAGCCAGTCAGTGACGATGAAGGTGTCACAAACTACTGAATACACAGACAATGAAGGTGTCACAAACTACTGAATATACAGACAATGAAGGTGTCACAAACTACTGAATATACAGACAATGAAGGTGTCACAAACTACTGAATACACAGACAATGAAGGTGTCACAAACTACTGAATACACAGCTACACCTGGACTGATGTGATGTGCAGCAGTCAACAGCATTTCATAATCACAGTTCTGCCAGAAATAATAATAATAGTATTGGATATAATAATAAGAAGAGCGGTATTAATAGTTATAATAATGAAAAAATAATAATAAAAGCTCGAGGCAGCAGGTGCATGGGGATGAGCAGTGAACACACAGAGCACTGGGGACTGGCAAAGCCTGTCCTCTTATGGTTAATTATGATTCCTGCGGTTTAAGGCTGGCAGGCCTAGAGGACTGGGGGGAACTGGAGAACAGCAGGGACTGGGAGACTGGGGAATTGAGGGTTCTGGGAGACTAAAACACTGAGGGACACAGAACTGTGGAATGCTTGTGTGTGTGTGTGTGTGTGTGTGTGTGTGTGTGTTAACAACACTGCCTACAGAGGACCTGTAAAAATCTTTCCATCATTTTCACCAGTAAAACGGCTAATGAATGAAGTCGAAGTTCTCACCTTGTTCTTTGGGAAAGTGAACCAGCAGCAGAAGGTCATTTGCATGTTCGACTGCTGTTTTATTAACCAGGTGAGGAGAGGCGCCCTGGGCTTCCACCAGATCTCTGAACAGCTTCTCCTGCTTGGTATCTAATGGTCAGACAGAAAGTAATTGTATAATCAATAGTTGCTGATGAGAAACAAGGTGCAGTGATATGAATCGTAATGAAAACTGAAACCACAGCCAGGCTGCATAACAGGATTCTGAAAGACTACGTGTCTGACATCTCATCTCATAGACTCCAGTGTAGCAAAGCCAAATTAACTTTAAAGTGGTCCTTTGATTCATGGAAAGTATTTAAATATGGGTTATTAAGAATTTAATTAACTTTAATTACATGACTCCATAAGAATTTGCTGATGTTTTTTTTCCGTAGAAGCAGTTGGTATCATTTACTAATTTGTTCATTTATTGATTTGAAAATAATGTTTGATCACAAGGGGATACATTTCTCCACTTAGATATATATATATTTTTAATCATTACATTGTTAGAGAATTATAGTTTTTTTATTGCTATAATAGGATACTTCTATTAAAAAAAATCATACTTCTTTTTAAAAGGACTGGATCAGACTCTTCATAGCAATAAACTCCAGCACTTATTATTACGAGTGGGATTATTTAAAGCATAACCACATACAAGACTTAACTAAGTCACATTGCTGTTTTGAGTACTGAATACTTGAATACTTGATACTTTTTAGCAGTTTGATTCAATAGACATGAGAATAGACATCAAATATTACTGCTTTGTAGGAAATCTATGACCATCCATATGTCATCTATAATAATGTTTTTATGGATAGTAATTTAGAAATCTGAGCTACTGTAATTACATATTTTACAGTTCATTTCACACTGAATATCATCACAGAACTAAGTTTAATTAGTACCGCATTATACCATATTATACATTTATATAATACATCAATAATATCTGTAGAAAGTTTTGGAATTATCCAGTACATACACTGTTCCAGGTATCTCCACTCTTCATATAATAAATTGTTGCAGGTAACTGTCACGATTGAGCCCCGGAGGGCTGCAAAAAGCCGACAGGACTCACGTGCGTAATCACAAGCAAACCGTTTATTTTAGGTTTCGTTTAATGAGCTTGACAGTCCCGCAGTCTGTCAAGGCACATTCAAACAAAGACCGACAACACTATGTGACACACACGTTTTTAAACACTCACCCTGACGAGACACAGGTGCAACGTATTACAATCACAACAAGCTCAATCACACACCACACCCCACGACACTCGGACTTACACATGCGCTTCATTCATACGACACACCAACCGAACACACCTCCACACAGACACGCCCACACGGACACGAGACAGGGGAGGCGGCCAGGGCGGCCACCGTGACAGTAACTCCATTCTGCTTATAATAATAATTAATCAAAACGTGTAGCATTAGTACAAGAAATACTGCTCTACAAAAGTACTCAAGAACACTTAAAGCACGGTTTGGGAATTGTCCAACACAATTTTAGCTACAACCAAAAAGTTGCAAACAAAAGACAATATGCCATTAAGTTGGCATGAAGCACATGTTAAATGACATGCTAGATTTTGTGGTGTATTATGTGGTGTTGTGATTATAAACCTCAATGCGACATAGTAGATTCTTGACGACATACAAGAAATATTGTGAATCGTGCATCACAAGACTCCAGATAATCCAGAGAGGTTCTGGAAGTCTGCACCATGGCACCATGGACATGTGCTGCTGTGATGTGCATTTCCTGTTTATGTAGAACATGAGGATTAGCACCTCTGTTAGCATGCTTCCCCTCGCACTACTTTAACCAGGCAGTTATATTTAACACTTCATTATCCTACGACTGACAACAGCTTCCCTGGAGGCATTATTGTTTGGGTGCATTGTTGTATATTGTCGATGCAAAATCAAGATATAGTCCGTATTGATCTGTAAAATGGATGAGGGTGCACTTCCCATCACGTTTATACAGCACTCACAAACAGCTGAGTAATGATCTCATCTCAACCCTTGTGCTTGGGTCATGCTAGTACAGTTACCGAATTCACTGCGGCTCCAGTATCAATCGGTAGCCGGTATTTTCCAGTTGCCATTTGTCTGTGCACTGCCAATACTTTATTGAGAGTATGTATCATTACACATGAATGGAGAAGTCCTGTCTGAGCATTCATCTAGCCACACAATATCCTCTTGTACATTGAAATGAAACCAATCACCTGAATGCTGTTTGCATTACATTTGATAGATTATCAAGATGCATCAGCTTCAAAGTGACAAGGATCTTTCTCATCCACCTTTGTCAGATTGTATTTTCCATAGTGCGTGTGTTCACTCACAGGTTTTGGTGATTGAGCTATTGCTGAGAATCTATACGTTCATCAAACACCCACAGTTATCCATCAACTTTATGGACTTTTTGTTCTTGCAATGTAAATGTAAATGTAAATTACAGGGTGCTGCTTCCCAATTTGTTGATGCTATGCTGCTTGATTGGATATACTAGGCAAATAATTAACGTTTGTGGTTCAAGGTAATGATTTGTATGCCAAAATAGTAACTGATAGCTAACATACCAAGTGTCAATAATGTCAGTTGAAAACAATTTGAACTTTTCCACCCGACTCTTTGGGACTTTTCTGCTCGAATCATTAGGACATTTTCTCCATATTAGCATTATTAGGTACCTGTATGTATAATGACTGAAGATAGACAGAACCTTTTACTCAATTTGTTGTTTATGGTATAGTCATGAACACCTTAAGAAGGTATGAATGTTAGTTTTGGGGTTGGTTTTTTTTTTCATTTGCTTTTCTCATTTCACATGGTTTATGATAATATTCTACAAGAACAATGCAACATTTCTTGGGATATTTGGATAACCCTTAAGGGTAATTCCTGCATGAAATATTTATGTGGAGGGACTAGAGATGTCCTTGCCATCTGTCCTGGTGCAAGGGACGTTAAATTCCAGAAGTGGAATCCTTCAGCGTGATAATATGTGGTGTTTAAACTTTTAAGTGCATTGTTGAAATTTGCCAGCTTGTTTATTTTACTCTGAATATTTGGAGATTTGTTATAGCTCCCATTACTTGCTGCCAACAGGACAATTTTAGTGCACAATGAAGCAAATCATGGGGTTCGTCATACTCAGACACTACAATGGAACCGCCTTAATTGAGATAAACAATGCCCAAGAAAAAAATCAATTAGTAAACAATTTATCTAATTAAAACAATTAATTAGGTTGCAAGCAAACCCACTGCCTCATTTGCATCACTGCATGAAGAGCACACATGGATCTCCTGTATGGCTGGGGTTAGGGTTAGGGAGAGGTGTAGAAAGACATACATGAGTGTTTGCACTGCTCGATAGAATATACTTGTATGTATTGAGGATATATTTTATTGCATTCTTGTCATTTAGACTCTGATAGACTTAGGTATGTAGAAGTGTGTTTCATGATCATTAAAAGCTTGACTGATTCTCTACTTTAATGGCACTTCCAATGGAAGGCATAGCAGGAAAATTCCACAGGAACTTGAATGTCAGGGATACAGACCATTGTGAAATGCATTACCTTTACTAAGACATTCAAGAGCAAGAAAATCTATATACTATCTAAATATTTTACTCCTTTCACAATTCATTGTGTGATTTTGTCTGTTTTCTTTTAGGTATTCACATTCTCGCAACCCTTACATGCATCCAGACTTTACCAATACGAAGAAATTCAAAAGAGGTAAAGTAAGTTCCCTGTGTGCGTTTTGTCACCTTCATCAGCTGGACTTCCTCCTGTTCACCATCCTATCTATATCAGTCCTATCTATATCAGTCAATAGTTCTCCATTTGCCCAGTGTGAACTGAAACAGGATTCAAAACTGCAAACAAACAAAAATGGTGGCCAGTCTAACTGGGGGAGCACAAGTACACATTATTTCTTTCTTCCTTTATTGATTGTTCTGTCATTTATTTGTCAGTTTATTTTGTAACTGTACATAATCAATTTAAAATCTTATAGTTTTATACATGTAATTTTTATGGTGTGCAATTTTCTAATAAAATAAAAGTGGATTCATTTAAGGTTTTGCTCATTATTAGTCTTCAGAAGTTACAGTTTTCACTTAGGTCTAATGACTGATCTCTATAGCTTCACCATTAAATGCTGCATAACAAGAGCTGTTAGGTTGGTGCTTTGATTATTACGTTTATCCAGATCCTTAGTGCAACATCTTAATTTTACACAAAATTATGCATCACAAGTGTTGGCATGTTGTCTTTTAATACTTTGTGTGTCCTTCTTTTTCACTTTACATGGCAGCATTACATTGTCTCAAAATGCATTAAAGATCAGAGACCGTGAGACCGTTCCTTCAAATCTTTCGTTTGTCCGTACTTTTGAACCCTTCTGTTCAGCTCAGAGATGATCTACCTGAGTTTAAATGAAGGTCGGATCAGGGGACTGGTCTGAGGTCAGTGACTTGCAGAGGTGGACATTCCAGTAAAAGTTCTCACCAGGATTTTGCTGAAGCATCCTAGATTACGTTGATTCCACAAACTAATTTTACCTGCAGGCTTGCGCTAATTAGAAAATTCAGGAAGCTTGAGCAAAATCATGGTTGAACGGAGTCCGTAATGTAACACATTCTAACAGGATTTTAAGGGTCATTAGTAGAAAAACCAACACCATCAGATATCTACCCCCAGTCTTCACAGTGGTCTCTCTTCTGTGTGACTTTGACCTTTTTTCAAGTGCTTGTTTTTTTTTATTTGATGGTGCTTTATTTTGGCTAGCAACCCAAATAGTTCTTTGGCATGGAGATACATTTAATTGTAATTAATGGCAAATGTTCAGCTGTGGTCCTAGGAGGACGTTTTATTTAATGAGCTGTTCTGCTCACTGTGTGGTGCAAATGCCCTGTAGCTTCTTCCACGGCCTGAGTTTATGCCACTACACTACTGGCTGAAAGTGAGCTCATGTGTTCAGAATTGCCTGTATGGTTATAGAATCAAATAAATGAAGCAGTCACTTACAAAAGGCCTGAACGGAATAAGATCCCACATCACCAAACAAATAACTGAAAAGTGTATGGAATCAAAAGAAATGATGCATCACTAATTTCATTTGCCCGTACAAATGGTAATGCAATTTAGCACAATTTACTACAATAAATGTTTCATATTTAGCTGCAGAACTTCATTATACTGAATGTTAGCATAGCCTGAGTGATTTCATAATGAGCACCTTCTCTTGTAGCTCGCCTTTTAGCACAGGTAGAGCAAGATGTTAGTAATATGAAGGTCATGGATTAGAGACTCAGGTAGTGCACAGAGTGCCATACTAATAAACATGCAAGCTGCTCTGGACAAGAGTGTCTTCTGAATTCTGAAAATGTGCAATGCAAATGTAATTATATAGCAGAGGGTGTTACAGGGCAAAAATGTAACATTTCTATTTAAAAACGAAAATGTCCCTTCCGTTGTTTCTTTGTCTGAATAAGAAGCAGGTGTGGTGCTGACAGATGGCTCTGATGAAATTCCAAGAGCCAGCATCGACAAAATGTGAGAAGCTGTAATTTCAAAAAGTGCCGTTTTAGTTCAAATGGAGTTCATAGCATAGCACATATAGCAGAGTGTTGATTATGCATGTCCATGTAAAACCTAATATGCACGTGAGATGACTGTGCCTTCATCTCCTGTTGATAGTGGGAATTGATTCTAGTTAAGTAGTTAACTCTTATTTATTATTAAATTATTCTAATTATGGGTTTATTTGTCGTAAAACAGTATTTCATGCAAATGAAAATGAATGAAATACATACTTTCATAGTTCAGTGAGGCCTTTAAATTATATATACCCATGTAAAATACAGATTTAGTAGTTTAATTTAAATATTCAAATTCATGCCAGCTCTCTAACATATGGAACTGGAATTAACCCTGCAGAGGAACTACTATCCTACAATTTGCACTAAATTAACTTTTTACACCTTAATCTGTTTCCCGTCCTGTTGTATCTAGAAATCATTCAGTTCACACACACACACACACACACACACATACACTTTTCTTGCTCACAGTTTTCTTGCTCTAACCCCTGTTAATAAGCAAGCCATGTTGATGAATTTATGATACATAATTTAGCAGTGTGTTAATACCTTTATCCTGTTCAATTTGGTTCCCCAGTAATTCCTATGCCTTCTCAAATTTCTTTCCATTATAAAGGTACATATATAAAGATAAAGGAGATTTTGTGACAAACTGTTCAGCACGGGGTGTAGGAATGGACCTATACATACAAACAGATAAACTTATCTTTTGAGTGGGGTAGACATTATAATTGTCATGTGTGAAGAACATGCAGGCAAAGAAAAAGAAAGCATAACCAATGAAATGAAACCAAACTAAAAATGCATAACTGTAATAAATGAGGCCCAACGATGTCAAAGACCAACAAGGTTTAAACAAACAGTGAATCTTTAAATAAGGAAACCATAATGATCCTCAGGTGGCGAGCTAATTACTGAATAATGCCCACCACCTGAGGAAAGCATGGACAACATAAATTAAAAACAATGTGCTCATCTGCTGCCACTACCACTGCACTACTGCTGCCACTATACTGTTCTACTGCTGCCACTACTTTTACATTGTGACAATAATGATTATTAACACCATGTTATCCACCTAAAATTATATAAACCACTACTCCCAGAGCACAAACTATGTATGGTGACACAGTATTTAACTGCTTTGCTGCATATAGCTGGAATAAACTGCAAGAAGACCTTAGATTTGCCCCATAGAAACTTTTAAATAGTGGCTAAAAGCTTTTCTCTTTTCATGTGCATATGGTTGAGATTTCTTTAAATTATATATTTATAATTATTTTTTATTTTATTTTTATTCTGTTTTTTTACATTCATTTTATTTCTCTAATTTATTATTTTTATTTCTGAGAACAGGTATTTTATTCTTTTCTAATAAATTCTCAAATGCTTTTATTGTTGTTTCTTGGCAACAAAGACCTTCCCGAGGTGATAGATCTTGGGTTGTAATAAGCTTCTTCTAGATATTCATGTGCAAAGCACTTTGAATGGCCGTTGTGTATGAAAGGTGCTATATAACTAAACTTGACTTGCCTTGCCTTATGCATTTAAATGGATGAACATGGATGAACAGCAGTTCTTCATATTTAGGAGGTGTGTCTTATGAAAATTAAAAAAGCTCGCACTGTGTCATTTAATTTGACTCAATTTAGTTTACTTGATTAATGAATGAATAAACTTATCTACCTGGTCACAGAAAAACAGAAGATAAATCAGATCCTCTGTTACACGCCCTACATTTTGAGCTATTCATGGTACTTTGGATACTCAACATAGATAGATTTAAAGTGTCGTTACCTGTTTTGTAGACCTACTTATAAAATTATGTAGTTTAACATTATGTAGTTAAAATATTTTGTTATTTAGTTTTCAAGCTTTAATTCTCTCACAATAGTTTTCCTGAAATTTTCCAAGATTTATATTAATTTCTGTATTTAAATACTTAATATTTCATAAAACTGGCTTATTTTCAGGTATTTAGTGTCAGAGCATATCAGTACTGGCTTATGGAGCTAATTAAATTGCAACATTTGGACCTGATCTGAGAATTAAATAAAGTACTTGTACTTGTTTTTACAATGTGCAAACTAAAATTTTGTACTTGTATTTTTGATGTGAGAACTGAATGCAAATGTTAAAATTTTCACTCAGAAAATATCCTCACGAAGCTTAGAGTGTATTTTTAAGCTTCATATCACAGAGAAAAAGTCATACATTTGTGAACAA
Source organism: Sternarchorhynchus goeldii (assembly GCA_028565775.1). Classification (NCBI taxonomy): domain Eukaryota; kingdom Metazoa; phylum Chordata; class Actinopteri; order Gymnotiformes; family Apteronotidae; genus Sternarchorhynchus; species Sternarchorhynchus goeldii. Next base: position 16,229,193 of record JAOXYF010000013.1, read on the forward strand.
CTATTCAAGTTTAAGTTAGACATAAAGTTAGGCATGAAATTGCATTTAAAGAGCACTGTCTAAAACATGACTCACCCTACATGATCAACTGAATCAGTGCTCCATGCTCAAATGAATCAGTGATCAACTGAATCAATGCTGTGTACTCAACTAAATCTGATAAACTGAATCAGTGTTCCATGCTGAACTGGATAAGTGCTTAAGTCAAATGAAGGTGAAGGCTTGTGATTGGTTTGGTCTGGGCCATAGTTGCTTCAGTTTGGCTGAGTGCAGAACAAATGGCTGAATAATTGCACACAAGATCACAGATGCCCCACTTTTACCAACTTAGAGTGTAAAGGATGGATGTGTGTAATTAGTGTGGATTTGAGACTCCATCCAGCATCCAGCAGGTTAGTGCAGCTTCTTCTTCAAAGAGGGATAAAAGAAAAAGAAGGACAGGACAAGTTTGTGAAGGAGTCTGCTTTCTCAGTTTGTTTCACCATTGCTTGTCTCACACACACACACACACACACACACACACACACACATATATATATATATATACACCGCCAACTGGCGGCGTGAAAACTACTGACATGCTAGAGTAAGGGGTCACGTCCTCTTTTTTCTTCTTGTTTAATCTTTCCCTCGAGGTTCCCCCTGCTGAGAGCTCAGTTAGCAGCACGGCCACGTGTGAAGCGGTGCAGCGAAGCGGCTTGGCACTGATGCAGTGAAGCGGGGGCTTGGCACTGCTGCAGTGGCAGGCAGGTCTGAGCCTGACTGAAGCTATAGTGGCAGGCATAGCCACTGGAAAGAAGAACGTCGCTAGCAGTTATCATGACAGCCTTTAAGTTTCTGCCTGTCAGGGTCAGTGCTGGGTCAGAAATAACGTGTACCAAGCAAATATGTGGCCATATCTTTACACGGACAGAGTATGGAAGATGTGGAGCACATAAAGCAGTCAGCATTCCATGTTCCAGTGCACTCCAGTCTTCACAGACACTACGTCTCAATTCTCATCAAACCACAAAGACTGAGATTTGTGGCTTGCTCGCTACTGTATTTCGGCAAATGCATTATCAGTGGACTTCACAGATGTCAGTGGATGGATTATGAATCACTGGTGCCCTTGAAGTGGCTCATAATACAAAGAGCACTTCCTTGATTATGTGGCCATCAGGGAGTGTAGTCTGGCATGGAGCTCCAGCTAATGCAACTTGGCTTTGGGGGCTGTGTTACAGAATCAATAGCATATGCTGGCTTGGGAGATGTTAATGGTGTCCTTTTTGAGGCTGGGGCTCAATTTGGTCTCTCCCTCGAAGAGTTTGTGCATCTGAAATGGATATTCTGGGTGTGGGTTTATGGGTGCTGAGTGTGTGTGTGTGTGTGTGTGTGTGTGTGTGTGTATGCAGTGTTCATGGACAGTAAACAAAACGTCAGCATTTTCAGCATGCCCAGTAACTGACGTACAGTGCAAAGCTGCTTCACAGTGATTTACAACCTGCTATTAATTGCTCTTTATCTACTGAGATTTTATCTTTTTTTTTATGATGCATATCTGCATGAAACATCTCCAGCAGGGTCAACTTGCGGTACTGAAAAAAACGAGGGCTGTAGGTAGATGTCATCAGCAGAATACTTCAGAAAAAAATCTAGCATTTTATACTTAGTAATTCCTGAAAATAATTCCTAGTTTGGATTAAATGGTATTATTACATAATACATTAAATACAAATCCACATGAATACACTTGTATGGAAAGTTTTCTCAGATAACCCTAGCTTGGCACGGTAGCAAACCTTGTAGAACCACCTGGGAACAGTATGAACAGAGATGTATCACTGAGCAAAGTTAATTCAGTGAAAAAGCCCCTCACACATCACTCTCCCTTTTCTCTCTTTGCTGTCGTCTTCAGACTCGGATCTGAAAGGTTAAAATTTATGCTTCTGTGCCACAGAGTTGAATTAACGCCAAAGAAGGCTGGCGTTGAGCACACACTGCTCAATTCATGGCAGCTTCTATAAATGCATTTCTTGTATGTTGGATCAATTGCCTATTGATATGTGCAGTCATGTTATGGTATCTTCACTTAAGATTAAATAAGATTAATTTTGTGTAGCAATCTGGTTATCTTCATCCTCACTGCTGACTACATATAGACAAGCCATTAGACATTTTATTCAAAAGCGGAGTAATGCTGAGTAACATTCTTCTAACTGTAACTCTAACCTCTTTCTGTGCTTCAACGCACCATCACCCCCCCATTATTTCTCCGACTCCTAACCTCTGATGGCACACACTTTCAGTGCAGCGGTTTCTATGGTCGTTCACAGACAGGAGAAGGAGAGGTCATCTGTGCGCCGCTGTGAAATATTCTACCCTTCACAGTTGGCTGCAGTTAGGCAGTGCTGCTTATTCTAAGCACGCATCTCTGTTCTGTCCCAGAGCCTCACACGCACATGCCCTAGATAAGCCAGCAGGAGAGTGGTGGTCACAGGAAGAAAGAGAGGGCTGATCCTAGCCCAGCGGCGGCAGACTGCTCTGGGAGTTAATTGTGGTGCTACACTGTATGCAAACATCCCCAGTCAGGGAGTAAAACATAGATGCAGAGACCTCTAGGGAAAACTTCAGTAACCCTGAGAATCAAGGACTGGACTGTATGTTAAGAGCCAGATCCAACACAGGTTGTATATATGAAGCACTTTGCTTAAACAGCTGATGAAGGACCTCTGTCTGAAATGTCCTGTTTCTTTGGAAACCCTGTGTTCTTCATTACATTTTACATATACACAAGCCCAGTCCTTGATGCATATTTTAAAATATATAGCTATCATCATGGGTTTTGACTAGATATCTATTTGAAGTTACAATTTCAGTGACTGAAAGTAAGTGCAGAGTCAGTATGATAGCTGTTAAGTGGCATTACAAATTAGTGTCATCTAAGGATGTAATTTGGGCATGTACCATGTTAGTTTTTAGCCTATGAACTCTTATTAGCTCCATTAGCTTCATAGCTCCAGTGGAAACCTAAAGGAGCAGGCTGATCATCTCTGTTTGTAGTAAGGGGAAGGGGTGCAATTATTTTCCAAACGATTGCTTTAATGTTCTTTTGCATATGAGTCTGTGTGGATCAGCTCACTGAGTGTGAATGGTTATTTCACTTGGTAAATGACTGATACTGATAACTTGATCAGTTACAGGGAAGATCAAAGCTTGCAGGTAAACAAGAAGTAACAAACAGTTTCTCTTAAGAGGACCATTTAGGCTGAATATAGATGCATGGTGTGGGAAGAGAGGATGTAATGGATGTTGGGGGAGTTGGGAGTCATAGGGGTGAAAGAGGGAGAATGAGATAGAGAGAGATGCAGGGAATGGGGTGAAAGTTTAGAGATGAGATAAAGGTGGACAGAGAGAGGGATGAGGAGAGTTGCAGGGATTAGGGTATGAGTTCAGAGGTGAGAGAGAGGTGGTGAGCGAGAGAGAGAGATGCAGGGACTGTTGTGAGAGTTTACACATGAGAGAGAGAGAGGAATATGAGGAAGAGAGAGAGAGAGAGAGAGGCAATGGGGTGAGAGTTTTAGGGGAGGCACGAGATAAAGGCTGCTCACAGATAACAGTGCCATCACTGTGGTTGCTATGCCAACAGCTTTGGACGAGCACCTGATACCTGCAGCCACAAAGTCCCCATGGACCTGTGATTTTATTTTCAGCCAGTCCCTGCCATTTGATCAGAGGCATAGTAAAACTAAACATCACCCTTGTATCCTGGCCATACTGTGGTTGCAAAATTCCCCAGGATTTCATTAAGTGGCTCATTACCTACTGTCAAAGCTATCTCAGCAGTAGACTCCCTTTCAACCTCTATCTCTTCTTCTCATTTATGAGAAAACCTGGTCAAGAACAATAGATGGCAACTACTCTCCTGGCCTTAGATATGTCAGAAACCATCCCCAGGACAACTGCATTGCCTAAATTAAGAACAACCATCAAAGAAGGCACCAAATGATTTTCAAAACATCTGATACTACAACTTTATTGCTTTCTTTAAAGTGGACACTTTCTGAGAAAAAGGAAGTAATTTCCCAAGTGTCCATTCCACATCATATGACAGGAGATAATGAGACTATTGCTTGATCCAAGAGCTCATTGCACTGACTTATACAAGGTCAATCTCAGTTCTCATTAATAAACTCAAATGAGATAAATAGAAAATTCAGTATGAACCTCCAGTTAAAAGGTAGGGGAAGTATTTCAATGTATTCTTTAAATGTTGATATTTAGTTTTTTGCTTTTGCTCATTTTCTGGCATAGCTGCTAAAACTCACCGTGTTGTGATGAGTGATATATTTACTAAAATGAAAACTCAACCAATTATTTATTTTTAAAAAAAGCACTACATTGCAAACCAGTTTAACAAATGTTGTTTAATTAGCTTTGTATGTCGTGTCTGCAAGTCACTCCAGAGCATCGCTGTCTGAGAAACCACACCCATCTATAGCACTTTCACGTACCTGACCATGATCATGTAGACCACTTTCACCTACTTGAACGTGTGCATCTAGACTACTTTCACATATCTGACCACTTCATCTCCCTTACTATTCCCACCTAGACCGCTTTCACCTACCTGACTACGCCCAACAAGAACATTTTAATCTTCCTGATCTCGCTAACTTAGACCACTTTCAGCTGAACTCTATGTACCTGTTTATTGCTTCTATATATTCTTCTCATTGCCAGTCTGCCTTTGCCAGTATGATTTGGCCTGGTCTATGTACTGAGTGCTTCTCTTGTTGGTTTTCTACTTCTGTTATAGCTCTGTTGTTACTTGACTGTTTTTAGGTTATGTTTAGATTCCTCTGCTCACTGTCTTCCTGGGTTTTGACTAGTGCATGTTCTGTTGTGGTTGTTTTTTGGTCTGTGTCTCTGTACTGCTACAGTGGAGTTAAACCACACCTTACACATGGATCATCCCTGTCCTGTTCATGTCACAGGGATAGTAACAAATTGGAGTAACGCAGTGTAGCAAAAGTGAAGCTGTAGGGAAAGAAGAGGAGCCAACAGAATGTCCACCTGCTCTGCGGTGCAGTAGATCACATGACCTACGTGAATCCCCTGTACATAAAATACAATGCTGCACATGCAGCTTCCTTGTTTTTACATACTACAGCTCAGTGTAATGACATGCTAAAGCAAGTTTAAGACTTCTCCAGACAATGAACATTCAGCCTGAATTTTCTTGGCATTGTGGAGAAGCTGGATTCCGGGTGCTAAGCAGCAGATGATTTCTTCAGCATGTTGAAAGACAGTAACTTTTAAAATAGACAAGGACGAGTTGCAGAGAATGCAGTCCAAGGAAAATCTTGAGACATCACTAAACCCACAAAACATCTCAACCATTCTAGCTATAAAAAGAGGAAATGAAGGGAAAAATGCATGAACTTAAAGCACCTCAACATGGCTGGTAAGAGCGAAAAGTTCATTCTTCCTATGAAGGTAGACATATCTCAAAAGTTGATGGGGCCACCAGTAATTCTTCTTCAGGCTTCTGACAGATATCATTAGGGTCCAAAGAGTACAACACTGAGAACATTCATCAAGCCCAGACGGATCTGTGCAGGATTCAGGGCTGAAACTGTAAAGAGGCAGTAAAAGTAGAGTCAGACCCAAAGAAGGTAAAGGAAATTGCAGACATATCATGGCCAAATTTCATCTCCAAGCTGAAGCAAGTGCTTTGAATGGTAAAATTTCCTGAGAAAATTCTTGTATACTCTATCCACTGAGCTCCACCCACTAAAAGAATGATTCAGGGCTGTGGGACACTCCAGCAGAGCAGACTCATGACAGAGTGAAGATGTTGCTCTACTCAGTGTCAGCCATGGCCTGTCGTGATGTGAAGAAGCCCACAGTAGTGTCTGCTGATGCCAGCAGCTTCTGGATGGGCACGGCACTCCTGCACCTGCTTCATGATGATAGGACCCAGCTGGTGTCCTGCTGCTCAAGGACATTTGCAGGGGTAGAACAGAGGTACTAGCATGGTGAAAAAGCCTGCCTGGCTGCAGGCGGGGTGAATGAACCACACACCTGCTCGGATGCATACAACAGATTTCTGTGGCTGAGCAGAGGTTGTCTCTGTGGACTGGCACCATTCCCCTACAACACAAACAATAAAAACAAAAAATTTAATTACATCAACTATATATGAAAATGTGTATCTGACAGATTAACACAGTTATCATGTAAATTACGATTTCTGACATTAAATCCCACAAATTGGAGACCTCCTTATATATTCTTCGGTCTTTTGCTTGGTTGAATGCATGTTTATTTCCAGAGGGAAAATGCAGACCACAGCATTTCTCTTTCATTGGGTATTTAGCTTTGAATGTCAGTATATCCATATTAGTGGACACGGATGTCCCTAAACCTGACAAGGCGAATGCTTCTGTACATCATTAAACAGCTGTTGCTTCTGTACATCAATAAACAGCTGTTGTTTTTGTAAATTAGTAAACAACTGATTTGGCAATTGCAACAAGCCTGTTAGTGAGCAGGTTACAGGTCACTGGATCTACAGAGATGAATAAGTTAATGAGTGATAAATGCTTTACTGGGTTAAGTTACACGATTGGAAGTGAGTAGAGAAAACAAATGTCGTGGAACTTGATATGATGTGTATATTCTAATAGAATGCATCTTTGGACACAGAGACTAGGATACATAGTTATAAAGTCTGCTAGAAGTGTCTTTATTGGATCTTTATTGGATGCCTTACTTTAATTTTTAGCTTATTAGTCTTTCCTGAATATGTAGATATCTGTCCAATTCATCCTATACAAAATCATTGTGATATACAAAAACTTTTGATCTTTATACAAAATAATCACCTAGTTTATTAGAGGGCAATTACTAAAATCAGTAGAGTGTGAACTCCTATAATCTATTATTTAAAAGCTTTTGTTGCTGTTTGTCCTGTGAGGCTTTTCCCCAGGTTTGCTTACTGCTCCACTCTGGAACCTTCTGTTGGTTATTGCCAGCACTGGCAGGTAGCTGGTTTCATTAGGACTGCACAGACCTGTCTGGAACGTGGAACTGCCAGCCTGTTTTCTGACCTGTTTGTAATAATGACTACTGGCATCGTGGTAATCCACACACTCTGCACATGCAACCCATTTCAGGACTGGGACGTGTTCTGTAGGTGCCAATAATGGTGCCAGTCCCTCGATCAAAATGTGTTCTATGAAACCCCATCTGATAAGCTATAGTATGAAGATTAACAGTCATGTCTAGTGTGAACAGTGAGCCATAACCTGGACTGCCCCATGTGTAGGGGAGGCAGAATGATCACAAGGGTTTGACTGCATGAGTGTTGCTTATGAGGATGTATAATAGGGTTTCAGAACAGTGGACTTTGGGATAAATGGTTGTTTAATGCAGAAGAAAGTTGATTAGCAAGTTGAGTAAGATAATAGTAATAGAGATATACTGTTGCGTGTGTATATATATATACATATATATATCAGTACAGCT
>JAOXYF010000013.1:16236804-16264654 GCA_028565775.1 Sternarchorhynchus goeldii
TCACCTTCTTCAAGGCCGAGACGTGGAAAGCCGAGGACGCACGACTGCCCCCGGGTACAGCTATATATATATATATATATATAAAATGATACATGCTGACAGTGATATATTGCAGCAGCTACCAAATGAAGGGTTATTTGGGTGTGAAGAGACACTGATGAATTGAGAGCTGATTTAGGTTGCTGAAAGAATCTAGAAACTTCTTAGCCTATTGCAACTTGGCTGTTTCTATTTTTGACAAAACATTTATATTTTGTATTGTTGCCTGCTGTTTCCTGCAAATAGCACTTTGTCTTGTTGTGTGGAGGCTGGTGGTGATTTCAGTGGGAGCTGTTTCACATTATTTTTATCCCCTTCTATCTTTTAGAACATTTGTCTTTTATAGTTGTTTATTTTAGCAAGGCTAATGTTGCGTATGCACAGTTTAGATAAGTTTATCTCACTTGTTTTCATTTTAAGTTGCGTCTGTGGTACCTTTGGACCTTTCCACACTATATTTTTTATCCATTAAATGTTTGGCACATTAATCAAAACTTTCTTCAGCGACACAGATGACATTGCGTGAGTAGTGCCATGTAAGTCCATAATCAACCACAAACTACCAAATTGCCCTTCCAGAAAATACCTGAGGTACAATCAGTAACTGTGCCCATCCTCCCAAAAAAGTATGGTAAAAAAAATTATTTGTAAATTTTGATCACTTACCTACAATCAATTATCTACAGTCCCTTACTTACAAACACTTACCTACGATCAATTATCTACAGTCCCTTACTTACAATCACTTATCTACAAACACTTACCTACAATCACTGTATGAGAGAATTTAATATTCTTTGTTAAATAATTGTCAACCATAATATATCAAGAAAGAAACATTTCAGTATAATTGTGTTGGACCCTTTTATATTATTTCCTGGGTTAACACTGTACAGACTGAAAGTACAGAACCACAAATATCATCAAGTGACATTTAAAGTCACAAAACTTTAACATAAAGGCTGGGTGTGACGTTAAATTGGTTCAGTTAACAGCAGAATGCTGTCGTGATTTAAAGAAACAAAACAATGGAATGTGAAAATTCAGTTTCAGACTTCTTTTCAGAAGATGCAGCACTATATTGCTTAATTCATGGCATTGTGCCAAAGAACCATTCTTTCACTATCAAGCTGTTAAGCACATTGTCCTTGAAAACACATTTGAAAAGCCAAAGAGAGATCGACTGTGTTCCTTTTGATTCCCATGAGTTCCAATTTTGATTCCCATGAGTATCGTTCTGTGCAATTTTGCAATCACAAGATGGATTTAATTCTATGATTTTCAAAGAAATGAGTATTTGAACCAAGCGGAAGCACTGTACATATGAAATGAGATCGTGGATGACAACGAACCATTTCAGAAGTAAAAACGGTCTCTGCTTGGTATGTGATAAAATATATTCACAGTCCTCTTCCAACAGCTTACATCTCAGAGGGGAGCCCTCACTCATAGAGCAAGCCCACATTCAAGAGTGAAGATCTGATACACCAGTACACAGGTTTGGTGAAGTACTCAAGTTTTTTGCAAACTGCTTCATTGCACAGCTGATTAAGGACATTTCTGAGTATGTTTACCAGCCATGCCACTCCATAAAAACACTAAAGCCATGTAATAAATAAGAGCGGATCAAGGTATCTTAAGGTCCAATCCCATTTCACCCATGACCCCTACCACTTAGTCCTACCCCTTCATTCTTCTGCATGTTCACTTCTAGGGGTAGGGTGTCCCAATTCTTGTTGGTATAGAGGGCTAGGGTGAAGTGCTATGGTTACAGTGCCCTCGAAATGGAGGTTTTTCAGAGCCACATTCCAAATGGAGCGTTATTTCTCAGATTGTCTTATGAAGGATGCTGAACTTGTCAAGCCATGGAGAACCGCTGATGATGTATTGGGCTCCTGAAGGGTTTTCTCATGTAACGTGGCTCCAAGTGACAAGGGGATACTCAGAAATAAGGGGTAAAAATGGCACTGGGTCTACGAGAAAGGAAACATGATAAATAACCGCATTTACATAATACAGGAAATGGACAAATAGTAAATAAATAAATAAAAGCATAGACGTCTCCTAAGCACAAAACAGCACTGTTCACCCCAAAGCCTAAAAACTTCTGCCAGATGACTCATTGTTGATGTTGATCAAAAGAATTCATTTTTTCCAATAATTGTATATAAATAAAATAGCTATTATAGCTATAAAAATAGCTAAATATAAATAGCTAAAATAGCTATAATCTCTGTGACCTCTCCTACTTCTCTCGTTGGGGGGGGTAATGTGTTTAGGTAGATTTTAGTGGGTTTCCAGAGTAGCATAGCCTAATGCTAATCATCATCATCATCATCATCAAATGGCAGACTGTAGAGCCAAACGGCCAACCCATTGTTAGCTTCTGCCTAACGCGTATTGTTAGGCAAGCAAGTTGGTTCTACTCTGTGACGCTTTTCACACTGGACACGAGTCATCCCAGCAGTCCACAGGGAGGCTGCATATACAGGGACACAATGAAAAAGTTTTTGTGTTGTTAGGCAACACAAAGTTACGCAACACAAAGTTGCCTGTTGTTAGGCAAGCAAGTAGGTTCTACTCTGTGACGCTTTTCACACTGGACACAAGTCATCCCAGCAGTCCACAGAGAGGCTGCATATACAGGGACACAATGAAAAAGTGCTTTTCACTTGATGCAACCACTACCCCTGCTTTACCCAGGCAGCTGGAGTACGAGGTTAAATTGATCAACACAGAAGTGTTTGCGTTCATGAACATAGGAGCATGTGCACTGATTAATTTGATTTACATAGGAGTATGCTGTAATTTACACAGAAGTATACTGTAATTTACATAGGAGTGTGCTGTAATTTACACTGGAGCGTATTCTTTACAATGTGTCCCGGGTATGGCAAGTGGCATGGTTACCGTGGTTACTGGGATTTTAAAACTCTCACCCTCATCTCTCTCTCCTCACCCTTCTAATGTTCACATTACGTGAAAGTGTGTTGGTTCACATCTATGCAAATGTCTGCATATAACACCTGCATATGTTTACAGATGTGCAAACACAGAGCTTCACAGTGTAAACCAGACTTCAGTTATTTTGGCAAATTTGGCAGCATCTGCTTGAACGTCCTTTTTTCTGTTGTGTTCTCCACATCTCACTTGCATTTTGGCACTGAGCCCAAAGGGGAAGGTGCTTAAAATGTGACTGGGTAAATGTTTTATGGGCCGGTCATACACAACCCCCCCCCCACAACAAACAAACAAACATACAAATAAACAAAACAATTGTGTGCAAAAGACCCTCTGGGGAAGAGTTTGATCTTCCAGGTGACTAGTCCAGCCAAGCATACACACCAGTGCTTCTGAACACTGAACATTCATCACTGAACATTAGAGACGCATGAAAGGCCTTTTACTGAATAGAACCACATGCAATAATAGCAAACTGCAGGTATTACCTTCCACGTTACATATATCAATTAAAAAGGTAAATAAGAAGTAAACAACTTATTCACTAAAGAGTAAATTGGACATGTTTCTGCATGTCCATTAGAGAACTAATAGCGTGGGTTTATAGTTCGAGACTCGAGATCCCGCTTGCCTTACACAGTTAATTAAGTCTTCAGTCATGTTCTGTGCTTGACCATTTTTAACCCAGCACTGACACTGACATTTTCCACCTGTGCAAAACCCACTAGCGCACCAGTGTCACTGCGAACTGATGTGAGCCAGATGACATCCAGTGGTCCTGTGGTCAGAAACTGACCCCTGATCACAAGGGTCAAGAGATCAACAATCCATAAAGACATGTAATCAATTACTTTCTATAATTGCACCTACAGGATCGAACCTAAATTAAATCCAACATACCCGCACTCTTCCATTTAATATTATATGCATACGTATTGCCTACGAGAACAAAATCAAACAAGTAAATGCGAGATAATGATACTATATGTAACAGGTGGCTTGCAGCACCAGCTGTCCACCACCAGAGGGAGACCATGCGTGGTGGAGTAATCAGTGCTCGTTAGCTTGATCTTCTACAGATGGTCACATCTCCTACATGTTTTGTCCGTTTCTGTTAAGGTGCTAAGCTTGTGGTTTAAAAGGAGAAACTTGCTTGTTGGTGTTCCTACATGTATGCCCTTTGTCTTCTAGTTGTTGTGTTTCCATGTTCCCAAGTGTGTGTGTGTGTGTGTGTGTGTGTATACTGCCTTTAAGTTGTTAGTTTGTTGTTCCTCATTGTATTTTGGGAAAGAGGTAAGGTGGTTGGATCACGTAGCACATCACTTGTGGAAAAGCATCACTTCTGGAAAAGCTAACTTGTGCTCTAGTTACCCCAGTCTTTCGGTTCAAGTCTCATCTCAGTAGTTTGGTTTTGGTTTTCATTTTTTATTGCTTTTCCACACCTCTTCCTTTCTCCGGTCATCCTACACGTGGGTGTATGTAGCTGGGCCTATCCAGCTACACCAACAGGGGCCACAGTGTGTTGCGGCTCCAACCCTGGTTACTGACGGCCTTGTTAACTGTAGTGACTTTGGACATTCAGGAACTTCAACTGAGATATTGCACTGTGCCTAATCTTAACCAAATTCACCAATGCAGCCTCTAGAATATTCTTAGAAAAGGCAAGCTAACACTGTTACTACTACAGCAACTGTTCTGGCAGGGGTAGTGTGTAGTGTAATAGTATCTTGGGTAAACACGGTTTCACTCCCTAAAACTATAGATTGACAAATTTACCTCGATCTTGTCGAGCTGTTTTATTTCTTTGGAGAATACGGAATTTAGCCAGAGGCTCTCAGTCTGTAGCGTTTCACTCCTGTAGCCTGTCATCAGGCTAGCAGTATCGACTGAGAGAGGGTTATGAGTTTCTGGCCATTTTCCATTGGGTTTTTTAAGTGACTGTGTCCTTCACTCCTTCCAAGAGACCGTAGGAAATAAACATGATTCTCAACAGGTGCCTAGCATTCATACTGGATGGAATTAAGATCTGAAAAAGGCTCCAGTAGTAACATTTATATTCTATAATCATATATTGATGTAATATGTACAGCTATATAGAATATTGGGTGTTTTATTAACATGAAGCCAGGTCTTGATCTGTTTTCCAAACCTAGCCAATTTAAGATGGGATTTAGTCTAAATTAAAGTATGTTTTCTGAAACATCCTGTTTGTTTCTGAATATGGCACAGAAAAGAACAAAAAATATGAACTTCTGTCTCATGGTCTCTTAAAATACAGAGGGTCTATAGTATGTTCACTAGTACCTGTGTTTCAGAAATACCAAATCCCTTAGCAGAACTTAGCACTTCAAAACATACTACAATTAAACACTTTATTGATGTTCAGTGTAATCACGTCTGTATCTGTGAAACTCAATGGAAAAGACGTTAAATGCAGTCAGGCAATTCAACCACTGTTACACTAGTGCATCCAGGGCTAATACATCACTGTCCTTCAGACTGACTCTTTGCTCTTTTGTATGGGCTGCTTTGTTCTGCATGAAACAATTTACTTCCTTTTGTATTACTGTACTGGTTATTACTGTATTTACTTAAATCCAATGATGGAAACAGGCTTTAATGTGTATAAAACTTTATCTTCAAATTATATTTAACAAAAGTCAGAAAGAACTTACTCTATTGTCAGTGTAAGTCACGAGAATATGCATAACCTGCTTTAAAGTTCCTTGATCCTTGTTGCAGTTTTCCGCAGTAAATATGTGCAACAGACTGTATACTTTACATGGATGAGGTATCGGCAATATATAAAACTCACTGGTTATTTAATTAGAGTACTTATGCATTTATACTTATGCATTTATTCCATGTAATCTGAAGAATTGAGCCCCATGTGAATTCAAGATTTATTTATTGGTTAAATATTGTAATGAGGCAATTCACAATACTGTAAATAACAAAAATGCAGTATAGAAAACAGTATCTGGATGTTATCTAATGAATGACTATATATGTTATATATGATTTAAACATCAACATTTTCTGCAATAAACTCCTACAAATTCAGAAGCACTTCCGAAACATCCTGTTCCTCTGGGAACCTTGTGTACTGCAGTACAGTTTTGACTCTCTCTCTGTCAGTCACGTTTTACATGCATCAGGTGGGTTAGCTGACAGCTGGAAACAGCAAATAAAAAACTTTGCTTAAAGCAAGAAAATAAGCTGAACATACACTATATTGCCAAAAGTATTCGCTCACCTTCCTTCACTCACATACTGTATATAGTGTAGCTGCACTATATGTGTTCATCTTATTTTCACTGTTTTTTAGACTAACGCCTGAATATCACTATCATTGTGCAATGCAGGAATACTGAACTAGTCAAATAAAATTACAAGCGGTCTTTGTCATACAATGACATTTCAGTTCACCCCGTAGATTCAGTAAGAAATCACAATATATATTATACAATAAAATAAAAAAAGTTAATAAAAATGGATAAGAAAGTGCTAAAAGTAGAATTTCACAAGTAGCAGTGTTGCTATAGTCATTTTAGTAGTAATAGTGGTATTGCACATAAATTGCACAAGATGAATTCAAGGTCATTGCAAAATCAAACCAGACATCCAGTACACCAAAGCCTGCGTTAATAAAACTGACCACTAAAACATGCATTAATTAAAACTGACCACTAAAACATGCATTAATTAAAACTGACACGATTGTCATGTTTTGACACAATGTGCGTATGGTGTAAATGGGTTTATTTTAAGATCAAAACACAGTATGACAATGGCTTTGGAATAAAAACTCTTCACGGATCTAGCGGTATGTGTTTTAATGATTGTATTTTGTTTCTGAGAGAGCAACAGTTCAAACAGTTGATGGGATAAGACTTTCAGAATATTATAGGTCTTCTGCAGGCAGCGGGAGGTGACGATGTCATCCAGGGCAGGTACCTGGTGCTATAAAGTGTTCTGTGCAGTCTTTATGATTCTCTGCAGGGATTTTTTTTTCTCTGTCTCTGTTATTCTCTGTTATTGCAATGTGTGAGCACACTGTCGGTGGAGCAGCAGTAGAATAACAGTAGGAGTTGTTGGGACGTATTTGCCTTTAGCAGCACTCTCAGGACATATAGCGGTTGTCTTATCAAATGTGGTTGTATTAATCGTCCATAAAAGTTTCTCTGTAATGTGTGTATGCAGAAACCTGATGCTAAGCATTCTCTCCCCATTGATGTACTCTCTTATTTCTTTCTGAAATCAAATGAGTACTTTTTTATGTTTAAAATTTGTTATTTTCCAGGCACAATATTGTCAGCCTTTGCACCTCATCTCTATAGGCAGATTCAAAATCTCCAGGTTACAGAGACAGCATGGTCTGTTGACCTGTTGGTTCTATAAGCACATTGGTGAAGGTCCAGTTTGAGTGGTAGAGCTGGCTTGCTGGGCTGCAGAAGAAGTCTCTCCTGGCATTTCATCATTACAGTTGTCAGTGCTATGGGCCTGTAGTCATTAACGGATAGCTATGATGGCCTGCTTGGGCACTGACACTATGATGGATGTCTTTAGACAGGTGGGAACACCGCATTGTAACAGAGAAAGATTGAAGATATTGGTAACTACCTAACTCTCTGGCGCATTCCCTGAAGACTCTGCCAGATACTCCAGCTTTACGGTGGTTTTACACAAGAAGCGTAATAGCGTAACAGGTAACTGGATGTTACACTGGTAACAGGTAACTGATAACAGGAGCTGGATCAGTGGATCTGTTGTTCTTTGTAACTATTCTCTGTAACTGTTCCTGTAACTACTAAAGAATTGGTTACAGTGTGTCAGTGCTATCAGCCTTAATTACAGACCAATATGTGGCACTGAAGCAGTCCACACCCCTATGGTTCTTGTGTTAGGTTTGATGTTGATGAATGATCTGTATGCTGGAGTCATAAACAGTGAGCTAAGGTCAAACTAAGCTAGGTGAGGTAGGGTTGCTACCTTGAATCCACACTTTACATTACTGGTTGAGTATGTTGTTTCCCCTTGTTGGACATTGGACATGCAGGTAGAAATTGGGGAGAAAAGTCTTCAAATTCGCTTTATTAAAAATACCTCCTACCGTAAACACACATTCAGTGTAAGGCTGCTGTTGTTTGCTAGTGGAAGTTAGCGGTGTTCCTAAAGCAGTTGTGGTGTTAGTATCCGGAGTTATGTAAACTGCAGGGATTATGATGTCAACAAATTCCCCTGGCAGATAAAATGGTCAATGTTTTACTGATAGGAGTTCACTGATAGTGAGCTGTAAGCATCTGTTATTATGACATTTGTGCACTACTTGTTGTTCATATAAACACAAAGCCCCCCTCCTACTAGAGTCTGTATTCCTGTCAGCTTGGTGTACTAAGCAGCCTGCTAATTCAATAGCCTCCACTGGCCAAGCTAAGATATGTGTCTGTGAACGCCATAACACAGCAGAGCCTGATGTTGTTCTGCATTGATGTGGTGAGCTCCAGCTCCTTGATCTTGTGAGTGATCTGGCACTGGTGATGAACAGAACTGGCAGCAAAGGTTTGTGTGGGTTCCTACTTGATCCCGCCCGTATCCTGGCCTGGCAGCTTTGCTTCTGCTTCCCCTCTCTGCAGTACCTTCTCCGCTTACTGGCTGGGAGACGGAACATTGGAGATCTTGGTGGTTTAGTTAGCTCTGATGGAATATTGTGCCTGGAATCATCTTGGTTAAAAATACAGTTTCCAGGTATAAAACCAATAACAAGGTTTGTTCCTGGTGTATTTTTGCATTAAAAAATAGAGGTATCCCCTTTAATAGTGATCTTAGTTTTAAGATTCATATTAGCATTGTCTGTAAAATTCTTAACCTTAGAAATATATCCAGGGTGTGTAATTTGCTCTCACTGGTTGACTGCTAGAAACGTATATATGCTTTCGTGTCGTCACGTCTTGACTCCCATAATGCTTTGCTCTACTTTCTGACCTACCCAAGAGCTCTATTTCTACTTTATAGAGGGTACAAAAGCAAGGATCATGATGAAGGATCACATCACACCTACCCTCAAACAGGTACATTGGTCACCAGTGACATTTAGAACTGACTTTAAGATTCTATTACTGATTTTTAAATGGTTTTATGGTCTTGCACCACAGTACCTAAAGAGACATGATCATTAGATAGATACCACCGAGAGACAGGTCAGCTCACAGGAATATGCTGGTTGTACCGGCCACTCGGCATAAAAGTGGAAGGGCAGACTTCTCCCAATGCAGTCTTAATCTTTGGAGCTCTCTTCCTGATGAACTAAGAGCTGTGGATGACCTTGGCTCTTTGAAATGAGAGCCTGTTCCACGATCGTAGCTTGATGGTTAGCACATATATATTTTAGTTCTAGGGTTTTGGGTTCAGGTTCCCATTTAAGTGCAGTTTTATAGGTTAGGTCAATTGGTTTCTCCACTAAATTGTCATTGTGTGGAAAATTGTCTGTCTGCACAGTGATAAGTAACCTAATAAAATAAACTTGCTCTGGTGTTTGTGTGTGACTGTATGCCCAGTGGTGAATGGCACTCTGTTGTGGGTGGTGCTTTCTCTTGCCCCTCCACCTGAGGCCATGGTGTGTGTTTATGTGTGTGTAATGTAGTGGAAGTTGCATGTGTACTGTAAAGCATCCTTGAGTTTTAGAAAAGCACTATATAAATGAAATATTCATTTATTCAGATTAGCATTTACCTAAGTGTCTTATTGTTTCTACTTCCACTGTTCAATTTTATTGCATATATATTTATCATTTTATCGATATTTTAATTATTCTTTTATTACTCAGCTAGTTATGAGTTATCGGATTTGTAGGACCATTTGTCCTTTATTCACATCCTGAGGAGAATACTGCTATCCACACCCCAGATGCTGTGGTCCAGATCTCCCTCACTCAAGTCGAGCATGGTCTGCAATGTAAAGAGACAGTCCAGTCGAACAAGTTGGAGAAATCAAATGCACCTGCAGCTCATTATTTGCGCCCTATTCATACCGCATTTTCTCTCTCAGCAGCTACAAGACATGGAGAGTTCGTTCACTAGTGATGAGCTCAACAAAAGGATCAGTCAGGACCGATTACAGGCCCAAAAGTGTCTTGTTTTGTTTCTTTTGTGTTTTGGTATATGTTATATCCTAATAAAAGAGCTTGTGATGTGCCAGTCCTCTCTAGATAAGAGGACGAATACAAAATGTTGCAAAACGTTTTGCCAATGGGAAACAAAAAATATTTCCACAAGTCACAGCAAGCACATTAAAGTTAAAAGGGAGAAAATGAAGAATGTAAACACATATGTAGAACAAAAGCAAAAGCTTTGTGCAATTTTCAGCCTGAAACAGGAATATATCGCATGTAATTAAATAGTCATTTCTGGCCTCTTGACATTTGATGACCATCCATGGAATTAATAGTCATAGTATCGTTTCTGAAGATTAATTAATTAAAAGAATAATAGGGTCTGACGATTACAGAACAGTTAAGCAGTGAGAATTTACTCCACGCACAAACTCTGTGCTAAAAGGCTTGAGAAGAACGGCTGATCATGGCCTGCTTTAAAAAAAGAGAAAAAAATCAGGATTTTCCAAAAGTGTAAAGAATAGGTCAAGTTTTGCGAACAGGGTTACATTCTGAATGAATTGGAATGTACAGAGGAAGATGATCTTCCAGGCCTTTTGTACATATACTGCAAGTGGACGTACACAATGGCAGAAAAGCTTGAGCTTTGCAAGAAAATGGATTGCTTTTATATATAAAATAGTAAAGGTCTCCTGCAAACAGGGGTGTATCAAGCTTTTCAAAAGGGGGGGGGGGTTGGGATAGGGAAGTAAAATTCCCTTTGAAATGATCATAGACTAGTATCATTTTAATCTGACAAAAGTGTGTGTGTGTGTGTGGGGGGGTGGTGGTGGATGAAATCGTGTTTCAGCTAAAGTGTGGGTGTTGAAACACCCACATTCCTCCCGTTTGCTACGTCCCTGCCTGCAAAGACATTTCATCAGCCTTTAAAGTGAAAGAGGTTATTACATCATACACACTGATGGTGTGTTCTGGTGTAGTGCAGGTTTTCAGTAGGTGAGGTAGCAGGTTTGTCCTTGAGATGGAACATGCCGTCGTTTATGTTTGAGAAGTGCTGCAGACACGACTGCACTTGTGGACTGTAATGTTCGGATCCTTATGTTCTTCAGAACATCACGAGAAAACACGAAGCATGGATGAAAAATCAGTACGCTTCACTATGCACAGCGTAAAATTAAATGGTAAGTTTAATTGTATAGCGTATTTTATACACAAGGTGCTTTACAAATTTTTAAAAAGTCTAAAATAATTTTATATAAAGGGTAGTAAAAATGTAAATGTTGAAATATTGAATAAATGTTTAATGTCAGGACACTTCAGAGGAACTCATGAAAAACTTTGTGGTATAAGAGCCTGGAATGGATTATACTGCTTGAATATATCACCTGGCTACACTGTCCCTAAACTATTTAGCAATTTATAGCTGAGTAATAGTACTTTTGAAGTCAATTTGTTATGACCCAGTCTAGACTGAGTCCATAGCAAAAAGGATGGAAATGCTGAACTAGTGTTGATGGGAAACTGTAATGTGGGAGAGCTGGGGAAGTACACATAACAAATGTAACAAGACTCACATAAGCTAATGGATGGTTGCATTGAAAATATGTGCAACATTACAAAAGATTACAACACACATGTAGACACAAACTTGGACTGTACAAGGAGTAACTGACCTAGTGAAAACTAAAGTGAACCAAAAGAGATATGTAGTAAAAGTCCCTGAATGATCACACAACATACACCAACCGCAAAACTAAACTATCGGCTTGTGGGACAAGCAGCACACGTCACCTTGGGGGAATCACAGGGGTCAGGAGTTCTGGGTCAGGTGCTGTAGTGCTAAAGCAGGAGATACAAACAAACGCTTGCACCTGCACACACATACACACACACAGGTAACAAATTATGTGAAAGAGATTTTAAGTGCTGTATTTTTAGCTTGCAAGCAAGTAACTCTGAACGTGTACAAAGCACATTGTCAAACGATCAAACGTGGCTCGTCAGCCCTGGTCCCCATAGCATGCAAGAGGAGGAATATTCTAGTGTCAGATCTCACTGGTAGAACTCTAATTCTGCTCCTCTAACCCTGCAGTAAATGCACAACCTATAGACAGTCAGGGATATACAGTGTTTAAAAGGGACATCGCGTTGTGGATGATGAAGCAGTCCTACAGGTAATGGACAGGGAGGTTTACCAGGTTGATAACAGCTGGTAGACTTTGTCTGAGAAGAGTACACAAGCCAGCTAAAGTCTGGCTTGTATGATAATAACGTAACATTGACAACGTAACTGTCTACTGCTGCATGTAACAGGCAGACCAAGATTCTTGGGTGCAGAACCGTTTGGCTCAGATGGTGAACAGTTGGTGATGAAAGACTTTGTCAGTGATGGGCTCACATCAGTGGTACACATCAATAGTACAAGGAGGAAGAAGCTAATTGAAATGCTTATCAGAACAACACTGATGTTAGCACAGTCGAATTTGAAACTGCACAAGATAGCATCTGAGAGTAACAAAGTAATAGAAGTTTTTTTTTTTTTTTTTCCAGCACAGGACTGAGCCAAAAATCTATGAGTCTCGGATCTTGATGTGTATCTTCTGTCTATCCCAGGAAGCTTGGGGATATCCTGGAACTTAGAATTGGAGAACTTCACCTACCTTCGCTGTCATATGGCCATATACTCAGAGATGCATGGTTTCTACTGTCAGTAGTTTTTACAACCCTCTGAGGTTCATAGCCTCAGTAGTGTTACCTGCTACCAGCCTACACAGTGGATTGGAACTGTGTGCAGCTATGCAGGCTGCGAAACTGTATGAACCGAAAGATGACATGGACAAGTAGCTGGATTCTGTGCAGTGGTGCTGGTTTGTATTCACAACATCCAGAATGTTGTTCTAGTGAGTCATTTGGATCAGAAGATTTGGTAGTTGCATGAAAAGAGAACACAGCCATCATTTAAAAAAATTATAAATATACTGTAAAAACAACTGGCTTGACTTCAAAAAAATACTGCATTTTGTTACAAGCCCAAAACAATTTAGCTAGCATAGCTAAGCTTAGTATACTTGCCATTCAAATTTTGGGGACATTTATCCACTTGCAAGGGGCTAGCATATCACCATTACCTTTGGGAATTTTCAGACAAGGTTTTGCCTAAAGTGCTTGTGCTGAATTTATTGAAGCAAGCTTACGGATATTTGAGAAGGTGCATGCTGGTATGAACTGATTGTCTAACCCCTTTCCTTTGATCTCTTGAACCTGCCAATAGTGCATGTAGCTTAAGAAAGCTTTCCTTTCTTTAGGACTTGGATACACTGCACTTAAAATACACTTAAAATGTGCTTCACTTAATAAAAAGTCGTTTTTAGAGGGGTTTTTTTGTGTGTAGACAGGTGGATATTGGAGTTACCAGTGAGTCTGATAGCCTTATATGTTGGATGTTTGTAAAACATGTTCATAGATTATAGTGACTGTGGTTTGTGTGAATTCAGAGGACCTGTTTCGTGCACAGTTTATTCTGCTTGTGTGTTTATGAAGGTCATGAATGAGGCCCATTTTTACGTTCTATCCCAAGCCAGTGCACTCGAATTTTGCAGCTTTCATAATTGTCCCGCAGGGTTGTCTACTCTGCATGCGCCATCAAATAGCCTTAGTAAAAAAGTGGTGTAGCAAAGACATTCTGTGAGTAGATTAATTAAATAATAAAAATGACTGCTACAGCTAGTAGGTTTCCATCAACTGTTCTTTTTGTGTCTCTAAGGTTTGCAGTGATAGTGTATTTGCCCTGAAGCCAGAATATAGAGAGTTTGCTATAAGCCAATACAATCTTCTCTGCCCCATGCCTGCTTTGATTTGGTAACACTGTGCAGCACCTGTTTCAAACATAAGGACAGAGGTGAAAGGAATGTTCTGTAGCTCTGAACAAATTCCCCAGAAGTGCCATTTCCACGAGCCATCAATGAAAGCAATACATCATGGTAATTGGTAGATATTAAAGGTAAATCTAAGCTAACAGGAAGGCTCGAGGCACCCCTGAAAATCACGGTTCTCCAAGCTGGAGTTTTGTGGCATGGTATTGTTTTTCTTCCAGAGTGTATCCTGATCAGACTCTTGTTTTCAGTTAGATATGTTTTTGTTGTTGTTTTGTTTGTATGTATGTGTGTTTTTTTTTAGGTGGGGGGGGGTGGAGTATCCCACTTGATCTGTTTTGCTTCTTTTTGAACACATTTAGGGTTTGAAATGAACGCACTGGACATGAGGATGATTGTGTTATGCGGGCAGATTTTTTTTCATCACATCTACTTCTTGATGGATCACTTTATACCCCTACATGCCCAATATCATCATGTAAACTCATGACTTTTAGGCTTTTGGGGAGAATATTAACTACTTGGGTGGTAAAGTCTTCCTGTAAGCATCCGAGGTGTTTATATGGTACTTAATCATCCAAGTTTTATTATTAGAGTAGTTGTCTTGTTTCTTTGGTTATGTGCCATATACGTTTTACTTTTATTTGGATCCTTTTTGCTTTTATTGGACGGTTTCTTCTTCTAGTGTGGCGTTTATGTAATGCAGCAAGATTCCTTATCAGGACCTACATTTTTCATTCCTAACAATGACTTGAAATATAGCTATACATGTAATATTGTTCATATGACTGTTGGCCTGAGGTCAAATGCTTTATGTACTCTTGGAGATGTAGAGGAATGTTTTATATATATATATATTGTGTAAGTATCCACGGAAGTTCCTGGACCACATTTTATATTGAAGTAAAACTGCTTGTTCATCAATCCAGCAAAGTTCAAGGTCCACTAGATTTAACCTTGCAGTGGCTACCATATGAACAATAAGAACAGTGGAGTAGTAGAGAAAGGTGACAGTATGAATGTTGCAGAGTAAATAAACATTTTATACATATGTACAGAGTGAGTGAGTTCAGTGCTGGTGTAGGTTTTACGAGAACAGCATATGTACAAGGATAAGTATGCAGAGTAGAAAAGTCATGTGACGTATGATTATATACAGTATAAACCTGCCAGATGAGAGGAGGGTAAAAGGAAAAAAAGCATCCTTATTGATGTTTCTTGCTCTGCCCATGTAGTGTTTATAATAGATGTTCTCAGTGGTGGGTACCTGGGTGCCTTATGGTAAATGTTCTCAGTGGTGGTCTGTGATGAGTGTGATGTCAACATTCTTTTATGCTTTCATTTAACCACAAGAACTGAAACTCCACTTTCCCATAACTCTGTTGTATAAGGAGATGCAACATTGGGTTCCTTTGATCCAGAGGATTTCAGAGATATCATTTTCTGAATGATACTCCATTTGGAAGGTATGCAATATCATTCTAGCTCCACCACCTGTTTTGAACCTTGGAGTTATGGTGCCATCAAATGGAGTGGAAAGAACCAGGAGTATCACTGACCTTCTCACTCTGAGCTGAAGGAGTTAAGCATACCTTTGGATAGGAACTGAACAAATTACATTACCATTAAATTACTGTTCCTGAATAACTTTTGTTGTATATCAACCTCACCTTTGTGTTAATTAGTTCAGAATGCATGCTTTTGTTGTTTATTAACCTCATGTTTGTGTTCATTGTGTTACGAACCCAGTCTAGGTTTGGCCTGCAACAGAAAATGGTGTAGTGTGGTGGACCAGGATATGTATCTGTACACGGCAAAATATCAAACAGCACAGAGTCAAACGAAATGGAGAATGGATAAATTGTATTGTAATTGCGTATATATACAAAATGAAGCACCGGGTTGACTTCGGGGTGACCACCGCTGAAACCAGAAAAGAATATCAAAACCCACTAAATTTCCCAGCAAGTGAACCGAACAAATATAAAACGAAAGACAAACGACTACCCTAACTCCCTTGCAATAAAACAGAGACAACCCCACAAAAAGAGAACACAAACAGCCAGTCGCCCCTACTCTGGTGCAGAAGCCTGCTTCACAGTGAGTCAGACTCCACTTTATCCAGTAATGCTTCCGCATTCCAGGAGGCTCTTCCGCATTCCTGAAGGCTCTTCCGCATTCCTGGATGACGCAGCTGGTCAGGGAGCGGTCCGACAACACGTAACACAAACAAACATGCATGCACAGAACAAATATACGCCAAGGGTCGTAACAATTAGTTTACAATGTATGCAATACTGCTATTTCTTTATTTGTTTAGTGTTTTTACAGTTAGTCTGTCTTGTTTTACATAATTATGCACCTCTACTCCTGTAACTTTCACAATCTTTTATTTTAATCATCTTTCACCATTGACTTGAGTTGAAATTGGTACCTTTTGGCCATCGGCAACCAAATTTTAGGTCTCCATCAGAAGAAGTGACAATCCATCCAATTTGGCTTAGTCTGGCTATTTTGCTTACTCTTTCCTTTCTTTTATAGTTGTTATTTGCTATATTTGTATATATATATAACAAATATATTACTGTTGTTCACTTTCATATAGTTAACTCCCATTTGCTTCCAATTTATTTCTGTGAACCATTAATCATTCAAAAAACTTCATTTATTCATTAAGTTGATTCACTTCCTGAACCGTAAGCAGTTCCCTGCATACGAGTTAGGTCCCTGTTAGTATATGTAGTTGATATTTCATTAATTATTGATAAGTCATCTGTTGGTAGATATCACTGCATACTACTACAGTGCCAAGGAACTTTCATAAACTTCATTATGGAGTTGGAGCCATAAACAGAAACACAGTCATGGGTAAACAATGACCATAAAAGGGCACAGCCCACAGACTTGTGGCATGGCAGTGTTCAGGGTGATGGGGGACGAGATGAGCTTGTCTAACCTTCCAGAATTAGTCAGGAAGTCCAGAATCCAATTACAGAGAGATGTGCTGATGCCAAGCTGACTAAGTTTGGAGATTAGCTTGGAGGGGATTACTGTGTTAAATGCTGAACTGGAATAAATGAACACCATTCTGATAGTACAGTATAGTGTGAAGCACAGTAGAAATGGCATCCTCTGCTAACCTGTTAAAGAAGTAGACAAATTTGGTGTGGGTCCAGTGTAGTAGTCAGACATGATTTCAGACGTGACAAAGAATTAATATTTTGAAGCACTTGGAGATATTTGGGGTGAGTGCAAAAGGGTGGAAAGAATTCAGGGCTGAGGTAGTTGGATGCTTTGACACTGGCACAAGTCGGGATGACTTCCTGGGCCAGTGACAGGTTGAAAATGTCCCTGACGACCCCAGCCAGCTGCTCAGCACATGGCCAGGTACCGCATCAGGGCCAGGTACTCCACCAGGGCCAGAGACTTCTGTGCATTCACCTTAGTCAGAGTGAGGCAGACATCTGTGGTGGAGAGTTTGAAAGGCTGCTCATCAGGTGGTAAGTCTGATTTGAAGAAGATCTCCGCATTTCCCC
This sequence comes from Sternarchorhynchus goeldii, assembly GCA_028565775.1. Classification (NCBI taxonomy): domain Eukaryota; kingdom Metazoa; phylum Chordata; class Actinopteri; order Gymnotiformes; family Apteronotidae; genus Sternarchorhynchus; species Sternarchorhynchus goeldii. The sequence goes on from JAOXYF010000013.1 coordinate 16,254,324, forward strand.
TGAAGCATAGGACTGGTTGAGCTTGTCAGGGAATGAGGTACAGTGTGTAGTGGCCACAGGGCTTGGACATTTGGAATCAGTCATTTCAAATGGCTGTATGCCTTGTCGCATGATTTGATGTGCTGAAGTCTGATGCTTATAACAGTGTTTAGTCTTTGAGATGCTAACGGGCTTCTAATGAACTTCAAACAAAGCTTTGCCAGTTGAGAGAATGAATGTTCTGTAATAGCAAAGGTACTTGAGCAACATCCTCAGCTCCCTCAATGTGTTTGTTTCCTTAACCTGCAGTGCTATTGCTACTTTTAGGTTGATCTGGCATCCTTCTGACACAAACAGACCAGAGTACCTCATCATCTGTGTAACGTTTCATGACATGTTCTTCCATTCATGTTTTTCTGTGGTGGTCCACATGTTCAGTGAATAGCTTTGAGTAATGGAGTAGAGTAGAGTTCAGTATACATTCCTGCAACTCTCCTCCCCTGCATCACCAAAATGCTGCTGGGGTATTTCACGGACAAATGCTTCAACACATAACCTCCAGTAAGCCTTTATTAATAAGACTGTAACAAGACTGGTATGACTAGATTGCTAACAACTATTCAGTCGACCTGAACTAGCAGCTTGCCAGACATTCTGTCTCCTCAGCTTTTCTTCAGCTTCATGTTTTTGCTCGTTTAAATACACACTAAACTTCTGAAATGCCCTTACAGACAAGGTGAGCCTTTATTTTGAATGAGCAAATGCAGCATTTGTGAGAGTGTTTTGGTTTGGTTAGCCAAATGCCATAAATGTAAAACAAAATACAGTCCAGCTGGATCAGAACCTAATCAAGCACAGGACCTAATCATCTAAACATGCTGTGGGTATGTAGATGCTGAACTTAGAGCAGTTACAGGGAACCAGTGTCTACATCTCACTCTTGTTTTCTAAAGGGCTGGACAGCTCATAAGTGTGATTAATTAGGTATAACAGGTGAGAAGGAGAGTAGGTGGAGTTGAACCAATGTCTCTGAGTATAGGAGATATTGGGTCATCTACCAACTCAAATTTGGATACATGGGAAGAGCAGGCAGAAAAAAAAACAACCAGCCAAAATCATGAGCCAGTGCCACCTGGTCCCTAATGGGGGAAACCTAAGGCAGTGTTAGAACACACCACAGAAAGGCCACAAGTGAAATCTAGATAACTAGCGTTAACTAGGTTACATAACCAGCATTAACTAGGGTTAGACCCTGGTCTTCCATTTGAGGGTCTACATGAAATACCAGCACTGGCTTTCACTAGAGCACTGAACACAGACTGAGTACAGGGAGCCTGTGAACTGCTCTTAGGAATCCAGAAGGACAAATACAGCTAATTGCCCCTGATTACCTTAGAGCAACCCAGTGCTTCTCTCTGAGCTATTACAGTGTATGACTAGTTAGGTATATGACTGATTAGAGAGACTAAAGAACACTTGTTTTCCAGACTTGAACACACAAATGGAATGACTTTTTTTGCTCTCTAGCACTAATACTAATTTAAGAAAGAAATGTGTTATAATCATTTATTAAACCTAAAGTACTTTGGGGCTATGTTACTTAAAAATGAAATTCCAACTCCATCCTTTCTGTTACAATCTCAGATGTGCTATACGTCTAGCATGAAATATACAAAACACTGAGTGGTTTATGGCCACATCTACTGCACTGATAGACTGAGGGAAAAGTTTAATTACTCAAAATAACCCTATTAACACTATCTTCAGCCACAAACATAATACCTCAGTTATAGGCATTTTTAATAATAAATCTCATTACTATCATCATTTGAATCTACAGATCATGCTATTTTAGTCCTAGCTTGTTTAAAATCTAGTCAAGTCAAATTAATTTATAAAGCGTCTTTTGCAACAGCTGGTGTCACACAGCAGCTTTACAGATGTCCGAATTCAAAACCCCCAGTGAGCAAGCCAAGGGCGACAGTGGCAGGGAAAAAAACAACCTGAGAACATGAGGAAGAAACCTTGAGAGGATTCAAGATTCAAAGGGAGTGGGGGGAGGTGGACGTCCTCTGGCTGAGGAGAACAATTTTGACAATGTTACAATGACACGTTTAGGGTTACCTCAGTCCACTACAACTCCCCTGCAGGAACATTTTTATTATTGGCTAACATCTTTTACACTCATATGATTTCCTTGCTTTCTTATCCCATCCGCAGACGACCATTTCTGAAGTAATTGGATTCTTTTTCACCGTATACGCCCATCTTGAGAGGTGTGGAGAGCGCCGAAAGCCATTCGTCAGCTGCCAATTCTAATCAAAGTGCCTCTTAATCACATTATTTGCTTGCATCCCTATTTTGTGCTAAGATTAACGTTGAAATAGGATCATCTAGGATTTGATTTCCTTTTTAGGCTTGTACTTCTTCTTTCCTTTCTCTGGACTGTCAACACATTCAAGTGTTCATGAAACTGCCTGGCATGTGAGTAGTGGTTAACATACAAATTGATGCAAAGAACATTACCTCTTGAGCTCGTGATCATTTAATGGATGTTTCAGGTGGAAAACCACCTACATTTATGATGGTCATTATAAAAACTTGCACTGTCCATCTGTTGACTTCCGTATAAAGAGATTGCACTGGCTGGGCAGAAGGACTATCTTGTTCTTAAACCAGTGTTTACAGGACAAGGCAAAACAACATTACATAATTTCTAGAATTTGTTTTTATAAGATAAATAATTTATTGTTAATAATCATAAATTATGAACTTTGGTATCATCAGTTGATAATACTTTAAGAAGCCTCGAATTTCGAATGTTATCTTAGTCTGGTTATAGTATGTCAAGTATGTCAGGACTACTACAGAATTTAGCCCTTTTGAGTATGTTGTCAATGCCAGTGTTTTTTTGGTCAAAAACCTCTGCACCTGCATCTTGTCTGTGGCCCTGAGACACCATGGTCTCATCATCTGTCCCTTACGCTCCTGACTGGCCTGGGGAATGGATCAGAATGTTTTTAGCTCTCTTAGTTCAGCCCAACCCCTGTGCCTCATGTGCTGTTTGATGCTCGTGGTTCTGTTCAGGGGGTCGTGCCAACCATTATTTGTGTACTCTTCCCTGTTGCCAGGGAGACAGGCAACAGTGTTTAGGAGGGGAATAAGATATCTTCATGGACTGAAACCTTGGTAAGAATAATTTATATTCAACTTTCAGTTATTCTATTTTTAAAACGCAAACAAAAAATATTTAAACACATAAATATCTGTCATATTTAGCCATAAATTTGTTTGATTTTGGTTTAATGGGCAAAGTGACATAGGAGGTATAAGAGGAATTCCCAGTTTTTCAGGAATTATTCTAACACACTTAAAGCAGCAAGGATGTTCATTTCAAGGTAAGACTATTAATAAACATTTGTATGTTTGTTAATGCACAATGGTTAAGGCACTTGACTTAACCCGAAGGTTAATCCGAAGGTTGCTGGTTCAAACCCCATCTCTGCCAAATTGCTGCTGTTGGGCCCCTGAGCAAAAGCCCTCAACTGCTCAAGATGCATTCTGTCACAATTGTAATTGCTTTGGATAAAAGTGTAAATGCTGTAAATATAAATGTATAAAGAACAACCCTCTTGTTTTTTTCATGTAGATCCCTAAACTCCCATGTTCTCACTCTTCTCCTCTCCCTCTCTTGCCCATTTTTATTACATACTCTCTTATTAGCAGTCTTGGCTGTGCATATTCAGACAGATTTCCAGAATGGTACAATAACCCTAATATAGAACAGTCCTAATGATTGTTATGTTTGTGATACTTCCTTCTACTTACAGAAGAGGTTGTAGGGCCTGAAGAAACCAGCTGTGTTCTCTCTCTGACCCATAAAACATCCGGGTCTTGAAGGAAAGCCCGCTGTGGGGATGTGGGATGGGTTTGTCTTGACTGGTCACTGTTGCAGTTGAGCTGACTCTATCTGCAACAGCGTGTCTCTCTCAGAGACAGAAGATGACTGGATTTCATTCTCTGTGCTTTGGCAGATCCTCTAATGCCTAACCCTATCCATATTCTCAAAAACAACTTCTCTTCCTTGCACCTCTTTCTTTCTCTTCCTGTTTCTTTTTAAAGCAAGACATGTTTTCTCCACAAAACTATTCTTAAGCTTGAAGATGGTTCTAAATGAAACAAAACTATCAAACTAATTCTGTATGAATTTAACTCTTAAATGACTGTTCTGTTACCTGTTCTGGACATCGTCATGGAAAAGGCAGATCATGATTTTTTAATTACTTTCATACATTAATCAAATACATAATTAAAAAATAATACACCTTAAAATACTTTTTATATAGAAAATTTCAAATGTATTCTGTAGAATATTTTGTTAAAAAAAATAACAAAACTCTTATGTACAGCATATGTTACCCATCTACCTGGAAGTGACGGAAACAAATTTCTGGTCTTCAGCCTCTATAACTGAAGAGTGTGGTAGTTGAAATACTTAATCTTTGCGGTATCCATCTCTTATCATGGCAGGTTATTGGTATGTTTAACCCATAACCCTCCTATGCATTTCTTCCATTTATGTGTTCAAACGGTGTGTTCAAATCATTTCCAAACCTCACGAATCTAAGGAAAGACACAGATACCAATTGTGTTACTTATTTTTGAGGTTTCACTTTTGATAGTGCATGTATTGAGCATATACATTGAGTATATAACAGTAGCAGTGGAGTTGAAGAAAATGCACTCTGTTCAGGAGCACACCTGGTCCCGTTCTGCCATCTCCTCTTGTGTGATGATAAAAATACATACGCTGCAGTAGCAGAAAACACCACCTTTAAATATCACATGCAAACAGCCTGCTGAGAGCCATAGCACATACTTTAGCTGCGTGTCCACCCTTCTGTAAGGTGCAAAGTCACTTCTGTAAAGTGTAATGACAGCCTGCTAGGCAGTAAGAAGTCTGCTCAAGATAAAAACTGAGGTACACCCCTCACTTTGCTTTCTATGTCCATATTCACTGCACATGTATCAACTTCATTTAAACAAATGACTCTGTCTAGTTCATGTTTGAAATGTGCCAGCTCTCATTACCTAGGAAACCCAGAGGATTTAGTTGCATTATGAATATGTCATAGCCATTATGTGCCTTTCAGTAGGATGGGATTAAACCACACAGTTGCTTTCTTAAACTGTATTAATTCAGCTATTGGTGAGGGCTACATACTCCAACAACAAGAACATATTAGGACGAATATTTTTCTTCCCTGCAACAATGATGTTTTTTCATATTCAGATGGTGAATATACCTTTTTTTCTGAATTGTTCTATGAGCCAAAGTTAAACTGTGGTCATTACTGCTGAAGCTTTGGGTTTAGACTTTTAATGCAGTTTGTATGGTGTTCTTTTAGATATTTTTGTTTTTGAAATTTAAATTGATGCAGTGCTGCATATGTTTGCTGCAGATGCTTGTTCAGCTGTCAGAACCACTAGCAAGTCTACCATCAAAACCAGTAGCAGGTCTACTAACAAAACCGCTAGCTGGTCTACTAACAGAACCTCTAGCTGGTCTACTAACAGAACCTCTAGCTGGTCTACTAACAGAACCTCTAACAGGCCTACTAGCAGGTCCACTAACAAATTTGCAATTTTGGCTTAATGCTATTTCATTGTGTGTCACTTTTAATAAATTTAGTACATTAGTCTCCAGGGTCAGACTCCAACATCACCATTTGTTGATTTCCCTGTTCACACCAAACATATTAAACTTATATGTTTATTACCAGGTTTAGTATGTGTGTGCAAGAGCTTGTGTATATGTGTTAGACCTGGGCCATCCATACAAAAGCCACTGTGTATGTAACCTTTTTAGGTGCTGAATCAGAATGTCAATATACTTATAATCTGAGGGAGAAGGAATGTAAACAGAGCCATGTGTTCGGTTAGCATCCAGGTTGTTGTTAGCATGTGTTAGGTTAGCATCCAGGTTGTTGTTAGCATGTGTTAGGTTAGCATCCAGGCTGGGACTGGATCAGCATAGATCAAAACTATTGCCCATGCCTAGCTGAAGTATAGTCGGAATTTAACAAACAAAAATAAAAGCCACACTTCCTTGCATGTATTGTGTTTTGTTTAAGCCATGGACAGTTTGAGTGTTTTGGACCTTTTGCTTGCCACCAGAAAGTTAAATAAGGCTTAAAATGAGGTACTTCAGTGTAATTACACGCCCTGTCCATCTTCCCTCCTCTTTCCATGATACATAGGCCAGTGACAGGCAACCCATTAACGGGCTCAAAGAATAGCAAATGCTATTACTTCCTTTATGACTTTCTTTTTGTCCACTCTGTAAAAAAATGAGTAGACACTTAATTCACCTTTTGATAAACTGGAGTGTTTTTGAAGTCTATATTACACTAATGAAACCACACTTACATTGCTCAGACTGTGGAAATAACCTCAGCACTGTTTAAAAGAGGAAGATGTGAATGCATTTTTGAATAAAAGAATATTTGTTTCATTAAAATTATTTTTGCAAAATGCATAACTGATGGGCATCCTCCTTGCGTTTGCCATAGGGAAGAAATTTCCATTAGTGCACACATTTAAAGCTTTTTTAAAGCGGTTTGGGGAAATTGCAGTGAAAGTGCATGTTCATGAGTTTGTGTGGTGACTGCTATTAACTGCATTTTCTATATTCATATTCTCCAGTCAGTTTCTTGCCCCTTGTTCTAACATTGCTACACTGTTGTGTTTAAAACGGTATACTTATACACTGGATACCACTCTTCACTGTAGTATACAGTAAATGACAACTATCGGGTAGTGTACTACAGTTATGCAATTAATAGGCTGTGGAAATATAATATATTAATATATTTACAGCACATAAGAGGAAGACTTTGAGGGAGTGGAAGAGAAATTTTATTGTGGGAGTGTTATTCTGATTTTTGGCTGAAAAGTTTTATGCTTGTTGACCTCTGCTTGTTAGATTGTTTTTGACTTATTACTTTCCAATTACTTGATCTGATGTAATATCGTTTGTGCATAGTGTATAAGTACGGAAGAAGTGGGAAGTTTGTCTCCCTTTCATTAGGGAAGGATACTGTATTTTCTTTTTGCTTATTTCAGTTAGGGAAGCTAGTTGCTCTGTATTTATTTTTGTTTATTTTGGCCTTGTTAGCTACTGAAGTTCACTGGCTTTATGAAAATCGTGCAATAAATATACAGTTCTTTCACTGTTTACATAGTGTGACATGTCGAGCCAAAAAAGACGCGTGCAGATCCAGATCAATGGATTTTTATTAGTTGACGGACAATCCAAAAACACAGGTGAAGAGTAGGCGAGGGTCACAACCAGAAAGGACATAAACAGTAATCCAAACAGCCATTCCAGGGTCAGAGAGCCAGAAAACGAATCAACAAACCAAAGGGATCACGCAAAAGACAAAACCGGAGATCAAAAGGAGGTTGGCGACAGGCAGAGATAAACAATGAAACCGCTCGGTACGTAAGACAATAAGGAGTAGGAAATACTTCGCAATGTCTAGGTGAGAATATAAAGGGTGTGTGTAATAAAGCACAGGTGCTCAGTAATCAAGGGAGGAGCATCTAACAAATCGTTATGTGACACACTGCAGTTATTGCTGTAGCAACTGGAGCCTGGACCGGGTCATAACAGAAATCGGATGTGTCATGGTATTGTCATTTGTCACATTTGCCAAGCAACCAGGAAATCAAATCACGTTATCCCACCCACTCCATTAAAGACCATCCTGGAGTTCATGGAGTTCTTTGAGAGTGTCATTACTGATTGCGTGGGCCTGCTTCCCATAATCTAGGCGAATCATGTGTATTTGTTCATGATAATGTCCACAGATACCAGGAGCTGTTACCCTATTTTTTTTTACTCCTACCATACTAATGTGTTTGCCAAATTTTCCATAAATGTAGTTTAAATAATCCCATTAAGCATAAAGAAATAAAGATGCAGACTCAAAAGTTGATTGAAGAGAATAGTCAGTCCACTTCTCCTATTAAGGTCAAAACGTGTCACTGAGATATAGTCTGAGAATTCACCAGAAAATTCCCATTGCACATTTTTCTGGGGTGGTTGGGTAATCACCCCACCTACTTTTACATAACAGTGTTCCACAATACCACCATTATGGCTAACAAGAACATGGGAGGAGTCCCGGAGATGCTGCAGAAAAGCGAAACAGGATTGCCAAATAAAAAGACAATGTTTAATTGTAGTTGTTGACAAGCTTTTTGACAAGCAACATACACAAACGAACCAACAGCGCAGACCCAGCATCAACAAAGACTCAGTGACACATAAACGCTTTAATACGCTCACCATGTAGACACAGGTGAAATGTATAACAATAACGAGACCAACCACACCCACGGCACACCCAGACGTACACACATGCATACACGCTCACTAGACAATAGAGCACACCCCCACACAGACACGCCCACACAGACATGAGACAAGGGAGGCGGCCAGGGTGGCCACCGTGACAATTCAGCTCTATGCAAATCATAATTTGTTGCCTCACACATGGGAGCTAGAAACCATTATTTTCAAACCAAGAGTCCTCTTTTTTAAAAATCTGACTTTGACTGATAACTTGCCTTTCACTCCTGTTTCGTCCTGTTTGGCAAAGTACAGGTGCGGCCTATCAGTGAGGCCTGAGAGACCTTCTGCTGCCTGAAGAGAGGCTTTTGTACAAATCTCTTAAAACCATATTTCCAATTTGAAATCTTTACCCTCAAATATACATTTTATTACCTCTGTAAAGGCTCTTTCAGTCTTTTAGCACTTTCAATCTGCCCAAATATGTCCAATCAGATCAAAGAACAAATTTCATGTCTAAACACTTTCACAAAGCTATGCAGCAGTTTTTTATCGACCACAAGGCCTCCAGTGCATACCATCTGGAATCGCAAGGTGCTTTAGGGAGATTACACCAAACTTTGAAAACTATGCTGAGAACGTATTGCTTATCTCTGGGAAAGGACTAGGATGAAGGCCTCCCATTTATTTTGTTTGCCATCCATACTACCCCACAGGAGCCCTTTGGTTTTAGCACTGGCGAGCTAATTTTTGGACCCACAGTTGAGGGACCATCAGGTGTTGCAGGAGCAAATTATGTCCTTAGATTCTTCCCCATCTTCCCCAAGAAATGTGTTCAATTATGTCAGTTCATTCCATGAACATCTGCATACTGTATGTGGTTTACTGCAAAAGTCCCTTAATGTTTGACGTCAATTCTGTTCAGCCATCATCCCAGGAAGCAGATGAGGTTTGGTGTTGCTGCCTTTGTCCTGTTCTGCCATATATGCAAACTTTGTCCATACATGGAAATGTTGCAGTCGAGTCCAGATCACTGTAACACGAACACCTGGCTGTAAGAACAAGACTCACGTTTGTCACATCAACATGCATAAACATTATGTCTCCCGCAATACCTCTGAGGCCAGTGATGTCAGTTTTATCTGTTCTAGGCATGATAGTTGCCCTGTCAGTCTCACTCCATAAAAATACTCTCCTGAGCTAGATGGACTAACATTAGGTAGTGTGTGTCTTCCCACCACATGGCTGCCCAATTCGGAATCCCTTAGAGCCCCTTTTTGCCTGAGTCAGCCTGACTTGATACTGTTCAGTTAGTACATAAATAACCCATTATTTCCTTCTCAACCCACTGTTCTTAAGCATGATGTTGACTTCAGTGATAAGACCTCAGTGGAACAAAACCCTTCCGCGTTAACTGACAAAACATGCTAAGATGAAAACAGAAGCTACCTAACTTCTCCGAGCTATTGTGGGATTTCCTGCTCCTAAAATCAAGAGAGCTTATGTGCTTTCTTGTTATGTCACGATATTATAGGAACTTTAGGAATTTTTCAGATGGTCTCCTGCGTGTCCAGCGTTTAATGCTGTAAAGCTGTTTCAGACAGAATGGGCATTGACCATCCTGTTACTTACTTCTCCGTCAAGTTCCGTCGCTACCAGCAACACCATCTCCATTATAGTACCATCGAAAAAGAAGCCTTTGCCCTATTAACACACCATAACCCCAATGTATGTTTGGCAATGTATATACAACACAAATCATTGCCGCATACAGTAGTCGCTAATCTTTCAAGGTTTTAATCTGAGTATTGCACACAAAAAGGGCTCAAATAATATTGTAATTGATTGTTTATCACAATTCTGTTTGTAAATAGCAACCATGGGTTTTTCTTTTAATAGCAACCATGGGTTTTTCTTTTTCGTTTTTGTTTGTGTTACAGACTGTGACTCCTCCCATTTAGATGTTCCTCCCACACACACACACACACATATATAT
>JAOXYF010000013.1:16269782-16326266 GCA_028565775.1 Sternarchorhynchus goeldii
ATATATAGTTTGATGGTGATTATTAATTATTACTTTCACTGACATGTTTAGCTTTGCTGTTTGTTCGTGAGATTGTCAAACAAATCTATGCCCTTTATCTGCGATTTTCCCCTCATAGCTTGCAAAACTCTAAAAAAAAAAATCACATTTATTTATTGATGACAAACTCACAAATAATCGAATCTTGAAGTTTAAGTCTGTGAAAGTCAAAGTTCAATGGTAATAGTGCAATACATCCTCAGGGCAAGAACTACAGCCAACAGAAGCTCACAGGAGATTAAAACCTATTTTTAATAAAGGTCCTCAAGCATTAGACAATACACTGTACACAGAATATATAGGGATTCATATTCAGAAAGTGTGATGTTGAAGTATGTAGAGACGCATACATTCAGGGAATTCTAATTGCCTCACACACCTTGCTGTTGGTGTGGCAGAAGGGCTTCAGTTTTTATGCACACATAATTTGCAAAAGCATATAAATAAATGAACAAATAAATATATAAAAAGATATGGATTCTGAGCATGAGCAATTATAACTCAGGGTAAACACACGAGCCATGAGTTCTAAAAGTAGTTTGAGGGCATGTCTTTGTCATGCATTTTCTCTCTATTCTCAGAATCAGTAGTTAAGTGTGCACTTCTTCTTAATATTCAGGCATTTATCTGAAATATGCCTGATTTCTCTGTCTACAAGCTAACACTGCCCAGTCAACAGTGACCGACATATGGAGAATTATATTCATGAGTTATTGTACTAAATCATTTTTCCCTCTTTCAGATTAAGAGTAAATTGCTTTCTATCCATCAAGTTTGTGCAGTTGGGATTCCACTGCTGCAGTTGATTGAGTATTTATCTTTGGCCTACTTCCAAGCCCTGCCTCCTAATGTCCAAGATCTCTTGTATATAGCTGGCGTCACACAGCGACGGGCACACAGCCTTGGACACACACACTCTCTCTGCACCAGCCCTGATTACTGATTGTTTTCACGTGTCCCTTGTTTGCGTTTTAGTTTCATCTTTACTTTTTTGTTCGTTGTTGTTGTTGTTGTTGTTGTTGTTTATCACTCTTTTTTGATCACACAGAAATTCTCTTCCAGTGTTGTGAATGTCATTCCATGCCATGTTCACAAGACGCAACAAACTGTTTCATTGTGTTTGACCTCCAGCGCTGTTTTGTTCTGTTTTAGTCGTTTCGTTGTGTTTTAGCTCCAGCGCTGTTTCGTTGTGTTCTAGCTGTTTTGTTTTGTTTGAGCTGTTTCGCTGTATTTGACCTCTAGTGCTGTTTCATTCTGTTTTAGCTGTTTCGTTGTGTTTTAGCTGTTTTGTTGAGTATTAGCTGTTTTGTTGTGTTTTAGCTCCAGTGCTCTTTCGTTGCGTTCTAGCCATTTTGTTGTGTTTTAGCTGTTTTGTTGTGTTTTAGCTCACTGATGTGCTCTTCTGTTTCTCTTTTATAAGGAATAAAGATGCTCTAAGTTTCCACTTCCTCCTCTCTCCCTCCCTGCACCCGTCGTAGTTCAATCAGATTAAAGTACAGAATAATGTCCTTCTTTCAAAGTATGGCTTGATTAATATGAATAGTTAAGCCAGTAGAAAAGTTAGTAATTAAGGAACGTTAGTGTAGACAGTCACTCTGACAATATGCTGATTGTCTACGATTTCTTTCAGTTCTTAGTCATGCTGGTATTTTGTAATTATAATAAAAGTGCAAATTTTCTTAAACTCTGTTTTCACTTTGTCATCATGGGGGACTGAGTGCAGAAACATAACAAAATGTGAAAAAATAGAAGGAACTGAAGACTTGCCAAATTGATTGTGCTTATTAAAGGGGCATCTTATACAAGTTAGTTCTGACCTCACAATCTGATTGGTTGAGAAGCATTCTGACCGTGTTCATATCTCACCACTCTAAATAACAAGCAGCTTTATGCGCCCAATCTTTAGTTGTTTTGTGCGAGTACAAAACAGGAAATGAATACGTTGGATGACTTGCAGCTCGACAGCTGCGAAGGCAGAAGTTTGACGGCAGTAAATACATTTTCCATTTTATCTTGTAATATTTAATGTAGTTATTTTGGCTCTTTTTTTTCATTTCTTCTTTTCATCACAATTTCAAATTAATGTTATCTGGTAGTGCTATAGAAACGAAACAAAGAGGAGCAAAATGCAAGAGAAAGAAAAAAAAAGATTAAAGCAAGTGGATGGCAACGACGTCTCAGGGTCCTTTAAGGTTTTTGCAGCCACTTCCTTGGTTATAGAGACGTTTCATCGTTGACTTAACGGCAGGACCTCGAATGCTGTGTGAAGAGGGTAAGTGGAATCTCTGTTTGTTTTGCTTTTTTCTCTGTGCATTGAGACAACAAATCCATAAGCCAATAACATTTATTATGTATAGTCTTGCTGGCCTACTATACAGCCAGCAAACATTTATTTTTTGCGTTTAGCAACATGGTTTTTCATACCATGTTGCTAAACACACTCAATTAGTGATTTGTAGACCATGGTCAAGTTCTGCTCACTAGTGATTAAGCTCCTCAATTCCCTGAGAAGAGCAAGATGTCTCTCTTTCTTATAGATACAATGCATATTATATTACACCGGATATATGTACCACAAGCAGAGAGACAGAGAGGATCCAATTGCAAGAGGCTTTATTAGGTAAAGCTAGCAGGGTATCAAGCACTAGCAGAGGAGGAAAATCCACAATCGTAGGCCAACAAATCCTCTGTAATGCCAGAGAAGCTGAGTCCAGGAAAGTATCGAGGATTATCGAAGAGTCGGCATCTAGAAAATAGGCAGAGTATAGAAGCTAGTAGAGTTTACTAGGGGGACTCTAGTAACGGAGGGATCAGGAAACAGGACACACACACTCAGCAAGAGAAAGGCTTACTATGCAACATGACAGTGGTAATACTTTGCAATGGGCTGAAAGCTGTGGGTAGAATATATAGGAAGGACAGCATGGGAGAAAGCTAAGAAACAGGTGAATCAAATTAGTTCCCAGGCGAGTGAGAACAGGTTTGCCTGTAGGAGGTGGGTATGGTACTGATGGAGTGGGTCTGACTGATTCATGACAATAGAAGTCATCCTCTTGTAACACTGAAGTCTTATATAACTGTCCAGTACCTCACAAAGGATTCATTATCAGTACATCCCAGCTGGCTTTCTTTTGCAGTGTTTTTTGCTTGTTAATAAAAGGTCTGGTTAACTAATTATTCTGGTTAACTGTACCTTAATGTTATGCACTGCTGTTTAGAACCACTATTTTCATATACTTTGAGGGAACATCCATTTTTTTTACAGTATAAAATAAGGTTGTTGCTTATGGCTTAAGTAAATAATGGGCTGTTGTGCACATTTGGCATTTAGAATGTTACCAGAATATTACCAGACCGAGCAAAATGAGACAGACAAAGGGAAAAATATAACAAATATATAAAATATATAACAAATATAAATTCTCGATTAATCTATTTTCATTCTGTAGTCATTTGGGGTTTTTTTCCCTGTAATTTGTATTTAACTCCACAAAGAATGATGTGAAGTATATCTTACCACTGAGGTGGAATTTAGTTGCCAGTAGCCAACCAGTAGAGGTTGTGATTTCAACTGGACAAGAACATGATTAACCTGATGACTGAACATAAATTCCAGAGCGTAATAAAAAGGAATAGAGTATCTGGCAACAAGGCTTACAGACACTGGAATCCAATTTCTAGGAGGTTTATTTTTACAAATCAAGGTCAAACAGTCCAAAGTAGTATAACAACAGACAGGAAAATGGACACAGGCAAGACATAAACATAAAACATGGCAAAAGCCAGAGGCCTGGCACACAGGCCAATGAGGACTGGGCAGAGAGCAGCAGCAGGAATCAAGCAGCCAATCATATATGAGCAAACCGGGCTATGCAGATGAAGCCTGTAGACAAAAAACAATCACAGTATAGAGATGAAAGCCATAGGAAATGCTACAAAAAGTGAGTATGAAGGTAAGGACCAGTAAAACGAGTGAGAAATGTACGTTCTTATGAACAAGATTTGGAGCAGGTGGAGTTTGTTGGAAGTGGAGCAGGAAGTTTGACAGAATTTTAGTAAATAGTTTGTTCCATTATTATTATTTTTACTATAATTACATTTGCCAACTTCTGAACCTGCAAACTGCTTTGCGAATGTAAAATGTATCTTATTGGTAGGATTTCTGAGGGAGAAGATCCCACCAGTGGCTAGATTTGTATACATTTTATAAAGATGCTGTGATTGGTTCATGAGAGACATGCAACTCACAGATGACTTGTGGAGGCAGGGAAGGGATAAGCATTGCATGAGGTGAGACCAGCTGTGTAAATTTATAGCCATGTTAATAGTGGCTATAATAATTGTTAATAGTTAATTATTGGCAATTACACAATAAACCAATTACTGTCAGGATAATTTATGGCAAATGTAAATTTCACTGGTAATTTGCTGCATGGTAAGAGAGCTCAAATGAGCAAATGAGCTCAAATGTAAATGAGCACTATTAGTGATAAACAATTCAATTTGTAAGATTCACTTGTAATTTAAACAACAGCTTAAATCTTGAGGCCGCTGTGTAGTGCAACTGTCAAGTCAAGAGGATTTTTATTGTCATATCAGCTATACATATACAGTAAAATGTGGTGCAACACACACGGTTATAGGTGTAGACCATACAGATAACAAGCATAAATGTATAGCAGTAGAGTATATATATTGAAATTTAGTGCTGCAAAGGTAAATACACTATATTGCCAAAAGTATTCGCTCACCCATCCAAATGACTGTGCACCAGTGCACAAAGCAAGGTCCGTAAAGACATGGATGGCAGAGTCTGGTGTGGATGAACTCGACTGGCCTGCACAGAGTCCTGACCTCGACCTGACAGAACACCTTTGGGATGAATTAGAGCGGAGACTGAGAGCCAGGCCTTCTCGTCCAACATTAGTACGTGACCTCACAAATGTGCTTCTGGACGAATGGTCAAAAATCCCCATAAACACACTCCTAAACCTCGTGGACAGCCTTCCCAGAAGAGATGAAGCTGTTCTAGCTGCAAAGGGTGGACCAACATCATATTGAACCCTATGGATTAGGAATGGGATGTCACTTAAGATCATATATGAGTCGAGGAAGGGGAGCGAATACTTTTGGCAATATAGTGTATAGAGGCTTCTTTATTCTGTTAGCAGTACAATACCCTCATGCCCAGGTGAAAGGTCAGAACCACACAGCAGTTTCTGTAAGTGTGGCATGTTGCAAGAATGACTCCAGTCATTTGGGAGAATTACTGTGTGGATAACCTGAAATGCCAGTGCCTTAAAGTGAAGGAATAACCCCCATCCTCATCATTGCCAGATATCACTGCTACCATCTAACACAAAGACAACAGGCCACATAGAGAATCTCCCAAAACTCTCATATATGCCTCCTTTTATACTATTATCAAGTGTATAGGATTGTTGACATTTTTTTTACCTATAGACACATGACTGAGTTATCTATGTCTTATCTATGTTTTAGTACTGGATCCAGAAGGGTTGCGACAGTTGGACATGTTTTATTAGAATTAAGTCAATTCTTGAACTAGTCATTGACATTAAAAGTAATTCAACCAAAACAAGATTATAGACTGCCAAATTCCAGCTACAAATGGGCATATTTTTTCATATCAGGAAAAACTGCAAATTGTCTCGCTCACATCCTTTAAATCCATTTCTCACTGGGCATCAGACAGTGATAGTAAGTATAGGTTTTCGCACTGAATTTTCACAATGTTCAACTATCAGTATCTTGTTCTTTAAGTAGACGTTTGTAAAGATTAGCTTCTATTCAGCACTTTTCTACTGTTCATTAGATTGTTCATCCTCATTACTCCAAGGCCTGGGACAGCCCTTTTCTGCTGAGGCTATATTTTCTCTGGACTTTATCAGTAGAAGATTTGGTCAGCTGTGGCAGCTGGTGTCATGGCTGTTACAGAGTTATGTGCTGTGGAGGACATTTCTTCCTTCTCTCCATACTGTTCCAACAGGACAACAGGGTCCTGCATGGCTGCTGGTCTGAAAGTTGTCAAGCGGTTAACACAGATATGCATAAAACTTCTGAGATTCATCAAAATAATTTTCATGGTAAATTTCAAGAAACTATCCACAGAGACAAAATGATAAGCTTCATCATAACTGGATCAGGATGAAAAAGTGAATAAAAATTTGTATTACTGAAGTAAGTGAGGATTCTTTTCTGATGGGGGAAGTCCTGAAGTATAGAAATCTGAGCTCTGGAAATCATAAAATATATGTGCCAATGATGAAATACACACACACACACACACACACACACACTGGAGATCAAAATTAGAGAACAACACACAATTTCCTAGATGTCAAGGTCATTGTGTAGTCCTATGTGAAATTATCCTTATGTGAAAAGATCAGGAGTGAAATAGCAGTATTTCAAGTGTATTTCATAAATTGTATATATTCTAAAGCACAGCATAAAATACCTAAATGCTATAATTGAAAAACAACACTGATCAAAATTAGAGAACACTTTCAGATACCTGCAAGTTATTTGTGTTAATCTGGCACCTGGTGCTAATTTCCTTAATTATCTGACAAACCCTATTTAACTGGCAGTCTAACATTCCATTTTTCACTGACTTTGCATAAATGGTGAGCCATTTCAAAGTGACTGAAACCCTCCGACAGCAGGTTGTCCAGATTTAGGCCAAAGGGCTGTTAGCCAAAGCAAGAGAAGTTGGTTGTTCCAAGTCTGTGATTTCTAGAATATTGTATCTTTACAACATCACAAACTCATTCAAGTCTCCCAAGAAGGCTGGTCGCCCACAAAAGACAAATGCAAGAGAGGACAGGATAATGCGGAGAATCTCCATGGGTAATTGGTTCAACACTGCATCTGGAATTGCTTGCCAGTTCAGCACTGAACAGGGTAAGAATCTGTCTCATCATACGGTGTCTATGTTTAAGAGCATTTGGACTGAAAGCCCACTCCGCATTGACCAAACCTCTCAATAGCAGAAAGAATCAAAAGCTAGACTTACCTGTGCTGAGGAGCATGTTGTGTGGACAGAGGAGAAGCGGTCCAGAGTTTATTTTAGTGATGAAAGCAAGTTTGATTTATTTGGGAAAAAATGTTTGTCGACAAACTGGGGAAAGACTGAACCCAAAGTGTGTAAAGAAGTCAATGAAAGGTGGAGGAGGAAGTGTCATGGTTTGGTTAATGTTTACGGCAGCAGGAGTTGGACCTACAGCTACATGGAAGAGTGAATGTAAGTGTGTATCAGAACCTTCAACAAGTGGTTCATCAGCCAGCAATTTTCATGCAGGATAATGCCCCCTATCACACAGCAAAATGGGTAAAGCAGTTCCTTGAAACTGAAAACACTGAAACAATGAAATGGCCAGCCCTTCAAATGTTGATCAATGTAGATTACATTATTTCTGAAAAAAATGTGTTCATACATTGTTCTCTAATCTCCAGTGCGTGTGTGTGTATATATACAATACTGTGCAAAATCTTAGCTAACCATTAGGTTTAGTGTTTAATGATTTAACAATGGTATAATGACCATATATACTTACTTCTCAGTTTCTTTATTAGAACACAACCAGAAAATATAGAACATTTCTATGCAGTATTAAAAAACAGAAGTAAAATCAGAAAAAAACAACTTCTGACCTCCTCTTATATTTGAGCAGTGGGACCCGGCTCTCTTCAAGTCTCTCAAGCCTGTTATAATATACTAAAAGATTACTGCAGAACACCTCAGGACAGTCTCTGCAAGAGTTCTCAATTCTTCCCACAACAGGGGAGGGATGCAATTTTTTGTGTGTGTCCATTTTTTTTTTCTATGTTAATAAAAAGAATGAGAAATGTGTGTATATAGACCAGAAGTCTTAAAAGATAATAAGGGTGTTTGTCTTACAGCCAAACAGACTACAAAGCAACAACAAAAACCAGCAAAATTAAAGTCATGCCCAAATTTCACCTAGAGAGATGATCTAGGTGAAAAGCTTTTAAACACAAGCTTCCCTCTGAAGTGATGCATTATAAATTACAGATGCTGTTCTGTGATATTTGTTATATTTACACATAACAATAGTTTGAGCTGTCTGGCAGACAATTACACACAGGACAAGCATTATAAAGAAGCATTATCAAGTTGGCCTTTGTTATCCATCCCATCGAGCGTAGGTGGCACAGAAGCGGCCTCTTTGGAATGTTCCTGAGGGACATTTGTAGAATGAAGCTTATGCAGAGGGGGATTAATCATCTGCTGAACCAGAATGCAAGAGAGATGAACAGGGAAATGAAACTGGAAAAAAAAAAAAAACGTAAAAAAAATGTACACATTATTTGCAAGTTAAAATCATCGGCAAGTTAGTTATTTCCACCATTGATGTTATCATAGCTGTAAAATCAGTTAGGTAGTTGTCGGGAGCATTCTCATGTACAGTGGCATCTCTACAGACAAGAAGGGTCCTCTACTACCATACGGCAAGTACACTAGCTTGAGGAGCAAGCTCGGTAGTTCCAAAGTTTTTATTATTTTTGTGTGAAATATTTGAGTTAAAGCATAAATGCATTACATTTACAATTCACAGCAATGTATTATGCAATAAATACTAAGTAGTTTGGGCTGTTAACAATGACTCATATACATTGATTTTAGTATGTTGTGCAGTTGCTATCCAGCCTGCATCACATTCTCCTACAGCGGCATAGCCTGCAGCTAGAAGTAGCTGCTTTGCTTAAATAATTTGTGTGCATATTAGGTTTATGTATAATTAGATGATGAAGTCTGTAGATGTCTCTGGCTGTTGACGTTTGTTTGTTTTTAATTGTCTTGCAGATATGATTCTCCCTAGCTTCCTTGCTTCCTTTTAAAGTTTACAGTGACGATGTGTTTTGCAAGCTAATAGCAAACTTAATGTAATTTTTATTGTTATTATTTTATCCTTAAATAGTAAACAGAAAAGATCTTCTCTTTTCAATTTTGTAACAATTGTAACATCAGAAAAGCCACGATCACATGCATCTGCGCGATCGCATTCGCATCTGAGAGGAACAGTGTGTCTAGGCACGGCTGATTAACATTAGCAGTAAGCGAACATTAATATTATCTTACCTGTTGAGAACGTTTTTGGACGGTTCATCTTAAAGCACACGGTATGTCCCTGAAGCAGGAACATCCATCTCCTTCTGAAGTCCCAGTCTGAAGGTTTTGTTGAAAATTTACAGTCAGCCAGCCACAGCCTCCCTGATCTGATGCAACATTGATGATGTGTCAGCCTGTCCTGGGAGGATGGATCAGCAGACATGGTTCAAGGTAATTTTGAAGCATCAGCTTGTCTGTTGCTGCAGAGGGGCAGCTCAGTGTTAAGTCACTATTTCCCCACTGAGACATTTAAGTCAATTTAACCTCCCTCTCCATTTATATTAAGGGGTGATAATGGGTTTAAGAGGTGTCAGACAGTGGAGAGGTTGATGTGAGAGGCAGAGAAACAGTGGCAAAGTGCAAGATTATATTTATGTTTACCCTCTTAGACTAAACGAAAGCCCACTACTATTGAAGATCAAGAAAAAGGACAGAGAAGAGTCTTGTGTAAGGAAGAAACTGAATATTTATTTCTTTTCATTTATCAGTGGATAAACAAGGCCTGAAAAAAGTAAAAAAATATATATATATTATGGCCCAACAGCTGTTCATTTTGTAATCACTTGGATTAATTAGTTGTTCCATTGGATCTCCATAATTTGAACCATGTGGAGGTTGGATTTTGACATTATTAATTATGAGAGATACTTGTATGAGGATAAAGACCCAATTCAAAAAATCTAGCACAACAACATAAAATCTGTACTTTTTTAGAGCTGGTGCAATTTTCTATCAAGCAGTCTGTCCAGCTGTGAACAGATGCCTCTTGTTGAATCACAAGCTACACACAGAGTTAAACACACTCCAAGCACACTCCAAACACACACTCTTCAGAGGAAAATGAAGTAGCTTTCTGTGGAATTCAAATACTTGGAGCTAAAAAAAATGTGCATGACCCTTCACCGTACAGTGTGACTGTAACTGTAGTACAGATCTGTGCTCAGCTGCAAATATTCATTATTTAAACAAGAATCTCAAAAGCCGCCTCTATGCAAGAACTACAAGGTTTAAAAACAATGTTTATCCTCAGGTAATTTGTCACAGGTGAAGAATTTGCAGACAAAATAAAACATAAAGGAAACTCACTCAGGTCTCTGACTGAAGAGTTTAATGAAAATAACAATAATGAAACCAAACAGAAATGTGTTCTAACAAAAGAAGCACTGTAGAATTGAAAGACCGACAAGGTCTATAAACAAAACGGGACTTTAAATAACACAACATAAACATGCAACTATCCTCAGGTGGCGAGCTAACTGATGGATAATGCCCACTACCTTAGGAAGGCATGGACAACATAATCAAGCAGTCAAAACAATACAAATAGTCCATGTGCTGCTGCTGCCACTGGAAGACACCGATAGGACGGGCCTCTACAATGTGACATAATTAGAACGTTAAATATTAAATAGAGACAAATGCTGGTTGGTTATACATGTAAGTTGGATATGCGTTGTTTATGTATTTATTATGCCTTGACTGGAGGTAATTTGTTTTTATATGTGATAGTGCTATTTTTTCATTGCTCAGAAACACTTGACAATAATCTCATCAACTAATAAAAAAAAGCATTTTAGTGTCTACCCTGATCTCTGTAAGCTATGTCACGAAGAACTTTGAGTTGAATTAGATGCATTAAGAATCAGATTGGAGAAACACAAACATGTAGATTCTCTAGAACCTAGAGATTATGTTCAGTCATCAGGTGGTCTAAAATGACCTTATTCCTCCCAACACATTTTGTGGTCAAGAGTTTTGGGAAGATATTACAGTTAAAATTTGAACCTTGATACATTTCATTAATAGGGTAAAAAAATCTCAGAAATCTCATTCCTGACTTAACAAGCATACTCACAGAGGGCAGGACAGGAAGATGAGCATGTCCTTAGCACGACACATTTGCTATGTGTTTGCGTGTCTTGTAAATAGAAAGAGAATGCTAGAGTGACAGAAAGGGAATATTAAAATGACTGGGATTCATGTGGCTGTGATTTAGCTGAGCCAGACTCTGCCATATGAGTTGGAAACAGACAGGGGGTTATTCTGCAAGGTCAGTGAATGGACCCAGACAACGAGAGTCTTAGGGTTAAGACTGACTACCTTGGCAGCCAGAGAGAGAGATAGAGAGATAGAGAAATGAACAGAAGAAAGAGGGGGAGAAAGAGGGGGAGAAACAGAATAATGAGATATGTGTAAGAAACAGAGTAAAGAGAGAGAAACAGGATGGAAGAAAAAGAGATCAGGAAATAACAAAGAGAGAGAGAAGGAAAGGTGTAGAATTTGCTGTCAATTCACTCTGACTGTGCTTGACACAAATGGAAGTGAAGCACCAGGGAGAGAGACAGGAAGACGGAGACACAGGGAGACACAGGGAGAGAGAGGGAAAGACTAAGATAGAGAGTTAGAAAACGAATGTTCACATCTGTAACAACAAAAACAATCATATGTCTGGCTCTTGGGCAGCAGTACACTTAGCAGGAACTATGACAATATTCAGTTTTTCATTTTGTCATATTAAAAATAAACCAGACTCATATCTTATATCAAACCTCAAACATTTTCACTGTAGACAAGAGAGCAAAGGTGGTTCTGTGGTTTTTATGGCTTCCACAACCTTTCCTCCATTTTAATTGAGCAACTCTCCAGTTCCATTGGTAAATTACTGTTATTGATAATGTGATCTCGGCTTCATTTATTTTAGCACTTGCAGGTGAACAGAGGGACTTGGGAAACTGGACAGTCCAACGAAGGGAAGAAGTTCCTCTGTGTCTGAGTTAGACCAACAGAACTGGGAGAATTCTATTAATCCTGAATAGTGTTTGGCTCAACCACCCTAGAACCCTCTGTTGGACTGTCAAAACACTGAAGACGTTAACTTAAAGTGACAGCTGCAGGAATTAGCCCAGACTATTGCCCAGATACAGGTACAAAGCTTGTGTTGTTGCATTGATCAACTCCTAAACACCTTCCCCTAAGCCTGTTCCAAGTGTCAGTTTCAGTAGCCAAGGATCATAACGCCATGGCCACCACATTGCAACGGCTTGATATACAATCATATAAATACATATAGTACAGAAAGGGGCTCAGTATGCAGCCTTGTGGAACCCCAATGAGTGACAAGGTGGAGGAGTGATGGACACCCATCCTGACTGACGGAGGCCAGTCTGTTTAGGATGTCTTGATGTATGTGCCCTGTTGATATGGGTCCAGAGTGGATGGAAGAGTAGACTTGATGTATTTAAGGGCCAGTCTCTCCAGGCACTTCAAAATGATTGGTGTTGTGGCCTGTAGTCACTGTGGCAGGTTACAGCTGTCTGTTTCGGGAATAGTATTATTTCAGATTACTGTAGGTAAGTGGGGACAGTGCACTGTGCTAGGGATAGATGGTAAGTTCTACAGCTAACTCAGTGACAAAGTCCCTCAGAACCATCCTGGAGCGTCATCAGGTCCAGCCGCTTTCCGTATGTTGATAGTACAGAGGGTGTAAGCCACCGCTATGCTGTATGGTAGGTGTGTGGCTGCTGAAGACTACAGCAGGATGGTCTGTGCTCTCTTCACCTCATGTTGTGAAATCCATGTTGTGGTCTTTTAACAGGAGTTAGACATCCTTGGTTTGTTATGGAGTAACGTAGGCATGTTTTGTGTGATTTTATCTACATGACTCTTTGTATAAAACTGAACATTTGATGTGTAGGTGTTAATTTCCTCATCCGCAAATGATTCCCAATCAGTGCATCTGAAACAGTCTTGTAATGGTTCAGATGCCCCCTCAGGCCTGTACATCCCTAACAGCTGGGTTGGGCTTGAAATAGCCAGAGCTGGTTAGACTTGTCCAGGTGAGGGAAGGTTGATGTCTTGTAAACAAGTTTGATTTTAATGTTGCCTTGTAAGTCGCTATGGATAAGATCATCTGCTAAGTGCTGAAAATGTAAATGATATATAAATAAACATGGCCATCCTGACTGACTTCCTCTTGAGTACATGTTAGATAATTATGGGAGTACAGGATCAAGGTGGGCTCCCTGTGATGTACTGTATACCTTGCTAACTCTGGTTAGAAGAAAGCCCAAAGCTGTTGTAGTGTTAATGTCTGGTGGTAATGTATACAGTCTACACATGTATGACATACAGAATGGATGACATTTTATTGATAAATATTCCAAATCTGGAAAGCAGTAATTATCAGTGATTTTTTTTCCATTTGTATACCAGTTATGATGTGTGTAAATAAGAGTAAAAGGACAGTAAATAAAGAACATATTAAGTGTTGAAAACATTGATTTTAGAAACAGTTATAGTAATGTAAGCTACACATTTCCAACAGTGAGATTTATTCAACAGGTTATATTTCTGACCTTAAACCACAACATGTGCTTCTTTAAATAGATTCAGGTGTAGATCCAGAAATACTAGCACAAAATGACCTTTTTATCACAGTTCATAAGGGTCTCATGATCCACATACTTAGAAACTAAATGTAGCTAGTAGCAGCGGTCAAATCTTGGTCACATCCAGTGCCAATACACAGTGAAAATAAACTAGTTCAATGTTCAGTTCATACTAATGAAACTGAACCAGTTCATGCTCGTAGTTTATTGTTCATTTTTTTCACATTTCCAAAAATGAACTAGTATATGTTTTTTTCTTAATAAACAGGCCAAGAGATGGCCATCTAGATAGAAATAAAAGAAGGGCACCTGTAAAGAAGAAATTACCCCAGGATGCCTGTAAATTTAAACATTTTTAATTGTCAACTTTCTTCTTGCTTGTTAGTGCATGCTTGTTCAAGATTGCGTGGGTTTAGGGGCTTGAATGTGGCTCTCTGAGTTAACAAGAGCTGTTGTCTTATGGGCAAGTTTTGAGTTCCAACACCACATGGCATGTGTACACATGGAGCTGGGGCGGGGCCAGGAGGGGGGTGGGGGTGTAGCGGTGCCCAGGCTTGGTGCAGCCAGCTGTGGCAGGACTCTGACTGCTGGCTGGCTCAGACGAGCACACTGGTGTGAATTGATAAGATGGTCTGAGACCTGCTGGACCATAATCGTGCACCATCACCCGGTTCTCTTTCTGTCTATCTGTCTATTTAAGGACTTATTAACTTAGGTTGACTGGATTTGATTCTTATTTTTAAAATTAAGGTTTTAATTGTGTTTAAGGTTTTGTTAGTAACAAATATTTTAACCTTGATGCCAGAAATGGTGTAGGATTGTTAAAAGTTAACAAATTACATGACTAGAAGAAGAAAAAGAATCAGGGTTAGGAAGGTTTTCAGTCTCAAAAGGTTTTGTTGTAGATTCAACTGTATTAATTAAAGCAGGAGTGTCCTTCCATCAAAGCACTGAGGCTTTGTTCCTCCTTATGCCACATGCGTGTGTGCACACACACACACACACACACACACACACACACATACACACAATGATAATATTCCCCAACATGTGAGGTTAGGGTTAGGATTATCTCTAAAATTTGACATGTGGTGTTACTAGCTCATAACTAGGTTCCAGTGTCATTAGCTTCAGAATGGTTTTATTAATTAATTAATTAATTTATTTATTTATTGCAGTTATACATATGCAAATACTGAGTGACCAACCCAGAGATGTAAGATAATTGTAACTAGTGATTAAAATGAACACAGATTACTATTTACATTAACAAATATATATATAAAATTAATATCAAAAGCAAAGTAAATCTATATAATTATTTAGTATATATGATTCATTGTTATTTTCAGTTGTACCTTAAATAAGCAATCAAGTAAATGCTCTTATACAGTCCAAATGGAGTCAGTACAGGTTATGGAAGATTTAATAATTAAGGTTGTATTAAAATGTAAACAAATAATTACATGACCTCTTCCACAAGATGAGCTTCTTTATAGATTCAGGTCTAGATCCAGAAATTTCTAGTGCAACATGTATTAATCTAGTAGTATCGGTCGACCCTTGGCTTTAGTTATTATTTTTAAAGAAGTATTGCTATAGGAAATGGCTCTTCCTAAAGCAAACCCATAATTCATTCAAATTCTAGTGCTGTGAGGTAGTTATTACATTTATTAAGCAGCTGCTTCAGATGGTACCATGTTTTTCTCAACTTATTAATCCCAATTTCTGATCTGAGCCATTTTTTCCACAATGAAACCTGACTGGTATCCTTGAACAGACAAAGTACATCAGTTTAATAGCATTTGAATATTGTAAATTAAGTCACAATCACTTTGTCTTGTAAGACACATTAAAACATATCACGAGGTCAGACTCTAATATATTTTAGTTCTTTCAGACATTTTTATTAGGCTTTTTCCTGAATGTATATTTAACTTTACCCCGTGTTTCTAAACTAGTAAAAACAAAACACTTAAAATATTAAATATTTTCCAATTTACAAAGCAGTATATTGCTACAAACTCAGGTTAACTTTTGCAGAACTGGGCCGCACCATATCTATTTATAATAGATTGGAGATTACATTTTGGCTGTACCACAGAGCAGACTGTGTTAGAAGAGGCATTTACTAAAGTCAAATCACTAATGTTGCCCCAAATCTGTCTTTTATGGTTGCATTCACAGCTACTCTTGTTACTTGTTAGTTTCAAATACATTTGAATTATGAATTCATCCATGTGAAAACTTCAAAATATTTCTCCTCAAAGCTTTTGATCCACAAAAGAAAATGGGTGGGAATAAATAGAACAGGAATAAAGGTAATAACTTGGCCCTCTGTTTGCTGTTTCATTCCCTCATAGTCTCTGTGTGGTACACGAGACTATCTTTGATCTTCTTGCCCATAGCTATTCGTTGTTCTTGCCAGTCACTCACCTACTACTCAAGGAGACCCAATTGATGTGTTACATTGCTCTCCAGTTCTGAGAATTTGTCCTTCAAGTTCCTCAGCCTTTCCTCCTATTGAGGGGAAATAACTTCTGTAGACAGAGCTGTGAGTTCTGGTGGTGGTGTTGGCAGTAAGTCTGTTTCGTGAAGCCTCTCACCCTAATGGTTTGGGAAGCCCCGCCTCTTCCACTGACTCCAAATACAATTGGGTCAGTGTGGATATAAGTACTTGCAAAGGCTCTGTATGTAACAAAAGTACCAATAGTAAAGTCTCATTAGTTCTCCACCTTGCCCAGACTCCTGCTGTGTTGTATTCATTTCCATAGACTATAATCACACGAGAATGTAGAATAAATAATGGAAGGTCTTAAATCCCAAATAACAGCATGAAAGGAAGTAAATCTTCTTATTCTGGCTAATGCGTATCCCCATTCAGGCACCACTGTTGCAGTCATCGATACGCAAGACAACAGCTTGCCATAGCAAACATGCAACTAAACATAAAACTCAGTGTATTTACCACCAAGT
The DNA here is from genome assembly GCA_028565775.1 of Sternarchorhynchus goeldii. Lineage (NCBI taxonomy): Eukaryota > Metazoa > Chordata > Actinopteri > Gymnotiformes > Apteronotidae > Sternarchorhynchus > Sternarchorhynchus goeldii. The sequence continues at coordinate 16,286,343 of JAOXYF010000013.1, forward strand.
GTATTCAGCACTAAGAGTCCCAGATAATATATAATGTCAGCAGAAGTCTAATCAGTTCAGTTCAGATGTCTTGAAGATCCTCTACCAGAGGTGGTATAAAGGAACAAGCTCACCAAAATGTCAAAGAATAATCCACAGTTGTGTTTCAGAGCCATGCAAACCATGTGAGAAGCTTCACCATAGCTATTCCCTCTTCATTTATTACATCATATTGTTTACCAGTCTTCAGAAAGGATATGTCATGAAAAGAAACTGCTGTGCAATACACAAAAGTATAAGGCCCGACAACAGAAATAATTAGCATGAATGCCACTGGCATGAGTATCATTTGCATGGTTATCATTAGCATGAATATCAGAAATTAAGAAATTAAACATAGTAAGTGAATTCCTCAAGAACCTTGATTCTGTTAGAATGAACTGCACAGGATAAATATGAAGTCAAATACTCACAATGAGCATAAAACCAACAGGTTACTCAATGAGGGGTAAATTCTTAAACTGTTAAAGCAGGAAGGCCAGTCTCTTTTATTGCTATATACTGAAGTTAAGACCTACAAGATGGGTAGAAAATCACAGTTTGTTTTGTCACTTCTTTACCTGTCAACATGTCACTAAATCGTAGTAGAAAGTAACACAAGCAGTGAGACAAGGTGACATTAGGTCACTACAAAACTGTATCTAAACTCACCTGAATAATCTTTGCACTTGAACCATGGCCCTAACAACACAAGACTAATGTGCAAATGTCTCACGAAGAAACAAAACAAATTGCACTCAGGTACAGATTCACATTTTCTCATTGATGGTATTACACTTTAATGTAAAAAAACTAAAATGCAGAAAAATATAGTTTATGTAGCCTAATACAGTGTTTCCCAACCCAATCCTAGGGGCACTCCAGCCAGTTCCATGTTTTTGCTCTGCCCAGGTTCCCAATACATTAGGTTGGAGCAAAAACGTGGAACTGGCTGGAGTTCTCCAAGGACTGGGTTGGGAAATACTGGCCTAATACACCCCATTTTAAGTTGGAACATTTTAAACTTAATAATAGGACTGTTTATAATATTGTTGACATTCCTTTTAACATCTTGTGAGAATCTTTTTGACAAAATTAAACTTCTATGGACTTATTTATTTCCATATTTCAAAGTCAGGTGGGGTTTAACTATTCTTTTGATAGAATTAGAAGAATAAATTAAGGATGAAATAAAATACCTTAACAAAGGTAATCAACAGAAGGTATGTTACAAAAGCAAAAGGTAGATAATAAAAGGTAACAAAAATATAGTCACCAACATGAGATGCTGCAAAGCACTCATAGGTCATCTGCACTCAAAAAATCAACAATAATCTCTTTAGTTTTTAACAACATCAAGAGATAGATGGCTGTTTCTGCTCAACCCTGTGTGCTTCATCACTGTTGTTGATAAAGTCCATCAATGTAGTGTTATTGTAACTGTTATGTTTCTGTATCTGTATCTATAAAGTATACATTTGAATTGTGGTTCATGGACCCAGCTTATTCTGGGGTTCAGGTTCATTTTTCACTAGGGGCTCTTGAGAGTGGATTTATGTGAACTGTACTTTAGGGAACAGAGACACTCTGCACCATTGACTGAGTTTCCATTGCTCTGCACTGTAGTCACAGTTCATTTGATATTCAGTTCATCCCTTATCCTGTGTCTGTGCGGGCGTGTCTGTGGGTAGGTGTGTGCATGTCTGGCGTCTGTTATATGAGTGTGTGCGTCGACGTGTGTGGCGTTAAACGTCTGTCCTGTTATCGTTACCTGTTTCACCTGTGGTGCGTCTAGTGTGTGTATTTAAGCGTGTGTGTGTGTGTGTGTCACACTGTGTTTGTCCGTCTATGTCAGATGTGTGTTACGATACTTGTACGCTTCGTTAAAAAATAAAGCTAAGCCTTTTTCCCTCGTGCTTGGCAATCTTGCCTCCTTTTACTTAGCGCATTAGCGTTACATCGTTACAAAATCCATACCTGAATTAGAGTATATACTACATACATACATACCTGCATTAGACTTTATATTACATACAGCCAGAAGTGAAAAGCAGCATAAAAAGCACCTGTATGGTGGAGTCCATGTGGAAGTTTGGAAATATAAGCCATCGATTTCTCATTTAAATTCCTTCAGCATAAATGACACAGGAAATGAAAAAGATCAATATCATGGATTTCTTTTTTTTATTTATTTCACCACTCTGACAAGACAGTGCGTGCTAGAAAGAAGGGAGTGCGTGGGTCCTCCTGGATAGGACTATATGCAGCCAAGTTTTCAAGGGGAGCAGTGGTCAATACATTTGATCGGCAGTGCTCTATTCGTCAGTGGCACTGAATAGATCACAGCAGGGCAGGCCACCACCGCGCCACACCGTCTTTGATCCACTGAGTCTTATTCTTGAGCTCCAGACCGTAGTCATGACTAAAACCCCTGGTGTGACCATATACTGGGGCGCCTCTAAACAACGCATTTAAAGTAACAGTGAACGTTGTTAAGGGAAATTGTGAATTTTGTGCTTTCTGGTTTGTCAGTTAGTGGCGGTTGATCACTGTTAATCAACAGACTGCAAATCCACCCCCCTCCCCGGTTCACCAGAGTAATATTATGAATGTCCATTCCTGGCGTCGCGGTCTCCATGACGACGCCCCTCCCTGTGCTCCGTTACTGGTGTTTTCCTTGTTTCGGTCTTGTTCTGTTCTACTTCGTTGTTTCATTGTCCGTATTGATTGTGGTTACCTGTCTCTTGTTTTCAGGAATCGGTTTGTGTACATATGCTCCCGTTTCTAATCAGTCTATTACAGCTCATTGTTTGGTGTTTATCCTGTTGGGTTTTTTTTGGCTTATATTAAACTGGTTACTATTCCTCACTTAGCTCCCCTCTCCATTTCAAGTTTTGTGTACTTCTAGTCTATTAAGTGTTTTATTGTTAACTTGTTTCTTGTTTTCTCACCTTGTGTTTCTCTTACGTGTTTAATTATGTCTTTCAGCCATACTCAGTATTCTGTATACTCTGTTGTTTTGAACTGTACTAATGACTGTGATAATAGATATTATGATTATTATGATTATGCCCAGAATAAATGATCTTTTCAACACATTTGTCTGTCTACTCTTCGTAAACCATTATAAGTTCTAACGCTCTCGACCTATGTATTGGTTGATTATTTTCCTGTATATACTCACTGTGTGGCACTTTCTCTTTGCCAAGTATTGTTGACATACTGAGTGTACTTTTATCTGATTTATGCTCTGACCATCTCTCTGTACCTCTACCTCCTTTACCATCCAGTGTTGACTCAGTCTGCCTGACCTCCTGTTTTTGTCTTGCCCCAGTAATCTTTCACAAGTTTGCTCTTGTTATTCTAAGTTTTCATCTTAAAGTGGAAAGACTAGGAATTTTGACTTCAGTTTCCTTTTAGCAACAAGTGTATATATAGTGTTTTGGAGTTCCTATTTCAAAGTACATTCATTTTTGGCATGTTCTAGCAGTTTTGTTATGTTGTTAATTTTTATTCTACCAGTCATCTCACAACCCTCTATCACCACCAACACCTCCTGAATGAAGTGTGGCATTTGTTTTTCTCTCATTATGCAGTTAGTGGATTCTCTCTTCTTCCTTACCTGCAGGGCTGTGTAATAAAGTCCCGCTGCTGTCTTCCGTCCCTCAGCCCTTAAATATGGCATCATTATATATTAGGAGGCCTTTTTGCCACTCATCTCCTCACTGGATGGCCCCTCTCCATCTTGGCAGACGTGTCTTTCTGTGGTTTATTACCTCATCTCAGTGGCCGTCGTCACATTTGTCCGTCTTATCTTGAGCCCCATCATTACTGTGCACATCAGCATTCAGGCTTGTCTGCATGCTTTACACCTCAATTTATTTATCTATTATTTGAGGCTGCAGAGCTCCTAAAACCCTGAGCTCTCTCCAAGGCAAAGTGCACAGTATAGATCTTTCCTGAAGTGTCAGTGACTTTTTGCAAAGCCATGCACTTTTTTTTATGAGTTAATCTCACCCATCACTGTATGGAGAACCCACAACTTGGTCATGGAATGTAGCTGCTGTAAGTCAGACACTGTTTGAGTGTTTACCATTGCTGTAAGCCAAGAAAAGCAGAAGGAATGGAGTGGATTTAAAATGCTATAAGATAAATGACCCATGAGAGCTCTGTTTGCTAAAAATAGAATCAGCCCTACAAGAAAGCAAACACCTTTATTTAATAAGGAAGTGGATTAAGTTGTTCTTTCACCACTGTTGGTGGCATGATTTTTCAAATCTGTCTGTATTGTTTTGCATCTTTCGGGGGTTTTCAGATATTGTTGAGTTTTGTCCTTCTCCACAGCTGGGCAGGGAATCACACCGAGGTTTGCTGGATTTGCTGAGGGCTGTTTAGGGAGGTATTCAGGACCAAGAAGGAACACAGTCAGTTGCATCACAGAGGGAGAAGGGAAATGAGGGAGCATCTGCATGAGTCACAAGCTGTGGTTGAAGGGCTTGTGTGCTCCAGACTGGGGTCTTGAGACCCATTGTTGCCTGGGTTTCAATATCTGCAGGCAGAGTCCTGGACTACAAGCAGCATTGCTCACATGAGCACTGACATGTAAGCTGCTGGGCAACACAGAGCTGAATCCTTCACAGCACACAACTCTGATGTCACCACTAATACAATTAGTTCAAGGGTTTATTTTTGTGGTGCCTGCTCCCCCCCCGCCTCACTGTTCCACAGGATCACGAAGCTCAGACCTACCATCGTTCTGCACAAATTGTATCTGTCAACAAAGCAGTGAGGAGGCAAAGCACATAAGATCAATGAGGTTAATTGGCTGAGAAGGCAGAAAAGGTCTTGAGCAAATGTGCGCTCTCCAAGGTGAGTGCTGGTAAACATTTTTCAATCATGGTTGGCATAAATAAAATATCGAAAGGTGAATGTGCTGGCACCTGGAACTGTGGCTATGATTGAGAAAACATGGCTTAATTTCACGCTGCTCGGTCATACCCTGACACTCCTGCATGTGAGTCACGGTGTGTCAGAGAGAGGCATGCATGTGTATATGCAAGATGAGCAGAGAGGGCACAGCCTTTCATGATCAGAGTTTTTTCATTTGCTGCAGTGCAGAGCGGACACTGCATGTGATTTGCTGCAGATCACAGAAGTGGCCTATACATTCAAATCCTTTCACTTACGCAACCTGGGGAGGCTGGAGGCCGGTTAGGCTTAGATGACAGGCTTAGGTGACGGGGTTCGGCCATATGGTTAGGTGACAGAGTTAGGCGAAAGGGTTAGGTGACAGGGTTAGGTGAAGATGAGCGCAGCATATTTCTCTCTGTGTGTAAACTGTCATGCTGCTGTTTAGGCCATTCCCTCTGTTTCTGTTCCCTGGAATGCTGTGTGATCTGTCAGGATACCAGCATGTGAGATCATGGCATATGTTTGCTTCATGTGTGCAGATGTTTTTGTCTGCATGTATATTTTAGTGACTCTGTGGAGAAAAGGAAGGTGGTGGTGGTGGGAGGGGGGGGGGGTGGAGGGTAGAGAAAGTGTGTGTGTGCTCAGCAATGGATTCTTGAGTGCAGACTTGACTGAGTGGGGTTGGCCTACTTCCTCCCTGCAGTGTAGACACATGGAGAAAGGCTCGGAATACATCAAAGTGGTATCAAGACGCCACAAAACATCAGCCATATTGTCCAGGCCTGTGCATGGGTAGAGAGGCATATCTCCTACTGTTAACCAGGGCTGAGTGATGTGTCCATCCGATTTACAGAACAGGAATGTAGATATTGGGTGTGAAAATTAATTTGCACCTATATGAATATCAGTTAAGTTAACTTTGCCCATTCATATTCTTCCTTGCAGGGGTGCTCTGAAGTGTGTTTGGTTAACTTTTTCAATTATTTTCTTTTATTCTATTATTTAGTAAAAAAAACTAATATAAATGTATGCCATACAATTCAAATAGAAATGAATTAAAAGAGGAGCATCACGGTGCACCAGCTCTCCAACCTTCACACCTTCTCTCCTACCCACACATTCACATCACCCATTCCCAATCACCCACTTATTAGTTCATTCATCACCTGTCACTCGTTTTTACCACTATATAATCCCATGTGAAATAGCCAACAGCGCTGTACGTGTGCTTTTGCTACTGCTGGAGGACTGCTAGTGGTTCCTGCTGCTCTAGCCTGCATGTGTACTGTACACATTCACTAGACTGAGGGTTGTGCTTAATTCTAGTGCCAGAATGTGAAATATGTTCTGGTCAGTCTGTCAAGAGTGAGCAGGAGTTGGACATGAAATGCATGCCCTTCTGCTAATCACTGGCCACGCCTCTATCATGTCCTTATTTAAATAATCAATCTCACTTTTAGTTAATGTGAAAGCAGAGTTCAGTTTCATATTCTACAGAATGTACAATTTTGTTGTTTTGCCTCTGCGTTTCCTCTAATACCGTTTGCTGGTTGCCAGACTAATGCTTGTTTATGCAATCCTGCCTTCGTCTGATCCCTTTAATAAAGGAACTCTGCTACTGCAGCTCTGTCCTGCTGTGACGAGTGGAAAAGTGCTGCTGCTCTTCATTTGCTTCCACCAAAAAGCTGAATAATTCCAAAACTCATAATCCATACTGTCTACCGCATTTGCTTGGGTAACACATTAACAATAATAATAATAATAATAATAATTTATGCAGCAACTTTCTTATATTGGTCCCATTCCAATATACAAACAAAACATGAAAAACAAAACAAGGAGACAATTCAATGTTCATAAAGCAAAAAACAAACAAACCAGACAAAAAGCGAAATTTAAAAAGGCATTGCATGATACAATGAAAATGTTGAGAAAAGAGAAGTTTTGAGCTCCTATTTAAAAGAGGAGAGAAAGGCAAAGATTGCTGAAGGTTACTCCAACGTTTTGGCACTATAGCACTAAAGGATCTGCCCCAGCAGAGGACTGTTTAAGCTTCGGAATGAAAAGAATTGCAGCACCGGAAGACCTAAGCGAGCAGTTTGGAGAGCATGGCTGAGGGAGTTCAGTGAGATACGAGGGTGTAAGACCATGCAGAGATTTCTAAGTAATAAAAGTTTGAATTTTTTGTGTAGTAGTTTTTAGATTTAGTTTAGTTTTGGATGGGCTTAGTTTTAAGAAGTTTGTGCTCAGACATTGTTTGAGATCATGCCAGACTGAGCAGTGATATACATATCTGAGAGTCATCAGCATAACAGTGAAATTGAAGACTATGATTGTAAATAATCTGATGTAGGAGTAACATATAGGTAATAAAGAGGATGGCAAATAGCAACAGACAGATCTGTTGGAAACAGTGCAGTGTCAGCAATACCGACAGCTGATACGGGGGAGAAGTATATCGTGACTGACAGTATCAAACGCAGAGCTCAAGTCTAGCAGAAGACAAATACTGACAGCACCCAGTAGAGAGAAGATCATTAAGCACACGTAGCAAAGCGGTTTCAGTGCTGTGCATGAGTCGAAAACCAGATTGGAGAGGTTCAAAGAGATCTTGAGAAGTTTAAAAAAGATTGTAGCTGAGCGGCAACAACCTTTTCTAGCAACTTAGCAAGAAAGGGGAGATTAGAGCGAGGCCGGTAGTTGTTAAGATCATTTGTGTCTAGGCCAGGTTTATTGAGGATGGGGGATATAGCAGAAAGGTAGCCATCGTAACAGTTCCAGATACAAGAGAAGAATTAATAAATACGAATTATCGAAGAATTACCTTTTGATTTATATAGCACCTTTCTAGTACTCAAGGATGTTTTACAGTTCACACACAACTTACAGACATAAATCAGTGAGAAGCGACAGCCAATCAGGAACAGTGCACTCTCAACGAGAATCTACATTCCCCTGGTGGATTGCATTATGCACAGGAAGGATGTGGGGCACCACCCAGGACAGAGCACCATCCACCACAGAGTCACACATTCACACACACCAGACCAACTTTATTTTATTATTCATTCATTCATAAAGTGACAGGTAGGAATAGAAATAGCAGAAGCACACTTCTTAAGATTGGAGGTGGGAGCTGGGTCAAGCTGACAGGAGGAATGAAGAACTACAATTGTTTATTAACTCATTTCAGACATACAAAATAATGTTCCACATGGTGATTTATTATAATATTGTACACCCTGAGGTTGTGGCAAAATAATTCAGTGAATAAAGTTCAATTTAGGGACTACATTTACCAGCATGCCACTGTGACTACTCACCACTACATCTATCACCACTGTGCTGATTTGTGATACATGATAACTTAGAATAATGCATTGTTTAGTTATATCTGTGGGAACTCATGCCTGCAATGAAATTAATCCCAATGGACCCTAAATACCCCCAATGGGTCCTATATTCCACAATGAAAAAGCATATTGTTCTCTGCTTTAGGCCACACATCCTCCTACTGAATATATAAATATGCAGGAGATTATTCAAGGGGGGGAAAGTAAAGATATTTTTACAAACTAAAAAAACAGTTATTCAGATTTATTTTCATAGATTCTCAAACTCTGAAACATATTAATGATAAAATTGTATATACCTGAGGCATCTTTATTTAGCTAAAATATTTAACATTCACTATCTATTCAATTCAATTCAAATGTATTTATATATTATATATTTCACAACACATCTTGTCACAAAGCAATTTCACAGATGTATGGGTCCTGATCCCTAATGATCAGGCCAAGGGCAACAGTGGCAAGGAAAAGCTCCCTAGGAGAATAAGGAAGAAACCTTGGGAGGACCAAGACTCAAAAGGGAACCCATCCTCCATTGGGTGGCCCAACTAGCAACAGTCCAAACTTTTATAAATAATGTCCACACCGCATCAAAATTATGAAAGAACATGTATGGAATTATGTAGTAAACAAAAGTGTTTACAAACCAAAATGATTTACACTTTAGATTCTTCAAAGTTGCTACCCTTTTGCTTTGATGAGAGCTTAGCACACTCTTGGTCTCTCTCAGTCAGGTTCATAAGGTTGTCACCTGGAATGGTTTTCCAATAGTTTTGAAAGAGTTCTTAGAGGTGCTGAGCACTTGTTGGCTGCTCTTCCTTTATTCTGCACTCCAACTTGTCCCAGACCATCTCAGTTAGGTTAAGGTCAGGTGTTTGTGGAGGACAAGTCATCAAGTGTCTGGGATCATTGTCATGTGGTAGAACAAATGATGGTCCACCAAGCACAGACCAGATGGCATGCTGCTGCAGAATCCTGTAGTAGTTTTCTGCATCTCACAAAGACATACTGGATGAAACCAAAGATCTCAAATTTCAATTTATCAGATTAAAGTACAGATTTCCACTGGTATAATGTCCATTCTTTTTGTTTCTTGGCCATGCAGTTCTTTTCTTCTTGTTGTTCTTCCTCAGTAGGGGATTCTTTGCAGCAATTCAACCATGAAGAACTGTCTCACACAGTGTTCTCTGAACAGCTGATGTTAAGATTTGTTTTGCTACTTGAACTCTGTGAAGCATTTATGTGGGCTCTAATGCAAGGCACTGTTCGTTTGTAGTTTCAGAAGCTGGTAACTCAAATTTCCTGGGGAAGTTCTCACAAGAGCCAATTTCATTGTAGCGTTTGGTAGTTTTCGTGATATTCAAAGATCAGATTAACTAAGTTTCATATCTTAAAGTAATGATAAACGATTGTTCCTCTTTACTTAGTTTAGTGGTTCTTGCCATAATACACATTAGAACAGCAGTCAAATAGTATTATTCAGTGTGTAGAATTGTGTACAAACCCTACCAACTGATGGTCTCAAACACATTAAGATGGGTGGAAAAATATATATACTCATATTAAAAAAATAAAATTTCCCCACTTGCCCTCCCAGGTAGCCTTTTTTCAGATGTCGCTCCTGGGATCTGCTGGGGGGGGGGCCCCCCCCCCCCCCCCCAAAGTTTGGGGGTCACTGCCAGTATTGCTCCAACAACTAGAGGAACCACTGTTGTCTTTACCTTCCACATCTTTTCTAGCTCTTCTTTCTGGAAGTTGATGACATCCATGTAGAGGAGATGGCTGATGGTTGCTCCATTCCATAGCCAGTATCCATAGTGACTTTTGGAGATGATTTCACTGAGGGGATTTAGTCATATGCAGAACAGCAGTGGGGACAGGGCATCTCCTTAGTAAATACCGCACTTGATGGTGACCTGTGCTATAGGTCTAAAGTTGGCCTCCAGGGTTGTCTTCCACAGCTCCATTGAGCTCGTAACGAATAGTTTTGTTGATTTTGTACAGCCTCCAGCATTCCAGGAACCATATGTGGGGCACTGAATCATAGGCTTTCTTGTAGGCAAGTTGTAGGAGAGCACAGTTGTGGTGTATGCCTCCAGGACCTGCTGCTCTCAAAACAGTCATGCAGCTGATGTAATGCATCATCTGGCCATGTTTTTACAGTCCTTTGACTGGGGAATTCTCTTCCTGCACGATATGTATTGAAAATATGCTTCTTTCAAATGGTCATCTTACTCCTTTATTGCCTGCCAGCTATAATATAATTCAATCACCCCCCCTAATGTGGCAACCATCAGACCAGTGAACAGTACTGATGGTTGCCCATCTTTGCAGAGTCAACACCTCCCTCCTTTGTCTATATCTCAACCATAAGGTGACAACTATCAACCCCCCCTAATGTTGATACCCCAAGTGATCACCTTCATCCCACACGGACCTCTCCTTAAACTCCTCTTCTTCCTCCTCCTTCCTCTTCCCACATTATCCAATGTATATAAGGTCCTCCCAAAACAGATCAGATCAGACTGGTTGTGTTCAACATTATACGCATGTTTTTTGTGTGTGTGTCAATAAACTCGTCAGCACTGAAGCCATCAAGTCTCATGACTCCTGAAGCCAAATTTCTAACAGTATGGAGAAATTAACAGCATGGATATATGATCTGATAGACCCAGATATGGTATGGTGCATTATGCACCTCTCCCAGGAATCGGTTAGCATTAGCATCAGGTGATACATATACAGCCGTAACCTTAATGATACTGAACTCGCGAGGTATGTAAACAGGTCTGTATTTGACAGTCAAATGATCCAAATCTGGGGAACAATGGCTATCTACTGTGTTTGTATTTTTGTTGTTTGTGTAGATGTATAACCCCTTCCTCTGCTCTTGCCGTTCCTGTCATAGCAGTGAGCTGCACAGCATGCTAACTCGATAGCCAAGTCCAGTATGCTGCAGTTACAAAGTTGCTGGCAAACTGTAGTCAGATTTCGATTATGTTTATTATTGTTTATCATAAACCCAGGCTAGCATGTCTGAAACTGCTAGGGGTCAAGGAGCGGGGAAAACATAAATTTTTTATGGTCGTGAAATCTATTCAGCACTCAGATATCTGACCAAATCAGCCCCTCTCTAGCTCAATCATGTCACAAAATTCCTTCATCCTTGTCAGACAGAATTGTACGTCCAGTGTTTTGTTCTGAATACTCAAAATCCTATTAAATGTGTGAAAATAAATCTTCCAGGCATGCATTGAATCAGTCAGCACAAAGCCATGAGAGTATGAGAGTCCTTGTCATACTCCAGGATGTGGTGAAACAGCTCTTTCAGGGTAGCTCTCTTCTCAAAGACTGTACTGACTGATCCCAATGTATTCTGGCCGATCACGATATGTACTGACAGATCCCGATGTGTACTAACCGATCCTGATGTGTACTCACCAATCCCAATGTGTACTATCCGATCCTGATGTGTACTGACCAATCCTGATGTGTACTGACCGATCCCAAGGTGTACTGACCGATCCTGATGTGTACTAACCGATCCTGATGTGTACTAACCGATCCCGATGTGTACTACCCAATCCTGATGTGCACTGCCACTGTGTTGATACCACATGAGGAAATACTGCTGGCAAATATCGTCTTACAGTTGCATGTGTCTAGGGGAGAAACATGCAGCAAGGCCAGTGAGGTGGGCAAAAAGTTCTTCCATTCTTTAAGCTTTGAGGCAGCACTTAATTCAGTCAGTGAGCATAGCAGTGTATAAAAAAGGCCAAATATGACCTCTCCTTAACTTTAGCCTGAACCATATTTAGTCCTGAGGACATGACCACTGCACCATCATTTAGCTGACACTTTTATCCAAAGGGACTTACAATTATGACTGGATATATCTTGAGCAATTGAGGGTCTTGTCAAGAGCCCCAACAGTAGCAATTTGAAAGTGGTGGGGTTTGAACTGGCAACCTTCTGATTGCTATTTGAGTACCTGAACCACTGAGCACAGACATGGAACATGTTCAAATCTGGTGAACCTCTCTTGACACCTGTATCCACCACATGACACAGGACCAGTGAAAGCCATGTCTGCTTTATTCACATTTGTTGTCTCATCCACCAATTTGCTTTATTAAGCTCCATTTTTATTTTTACTTTCCCATCACTTCAGCGTGTTGTTTTGTATTTTGTATGACGCCCCACAGTGGACAGGTGGTGGTAATGTAAGTATTGTTTCAGTAAAAAAAGAAAGAAGCTCCAAATAGTTTCTTCTATTTGTGGATCCTGTTTATCCAAACATGTGACACAATCTATCTGTCTTTTCAGTATTTCCCTATGTTTCTTCACCTTTCAGTTACTCTGTTTTCCTGCACACTTATTCCCACTTGCACTGTTTGTACCACAAAAGTACCCATGCTTTTAAGGGGCTCGACATGCTTTGGTGTCTCAAGTTTGCAAACCCAGTGTGGCTCCAAATACCAAGTTGATCATTTGCAGATAACCAAGGGTACCACTTATAGTTACGGAACTGAAAGCGATATCCAGCTTTTTTTGTCCATATAGAAAGTGACTTGGTAAATATATCAGTGAAAAAAATCGTCCTTTTCTCTGTCAGCCACTATGAGTTAAAAAAAAATCTATTAAATCTGCACAAACATGTTTTAGCTTGTGCAGGTCAAGTGTGGTTTGTTGAATGTGACTAGTACTCTGATGCTCTCTGACCATCCAATCAAAGGACATGAAAATTTTGACATGTATGCCAGCCAGATGGCCCCATTGTCACCAATGTCAAATCTTATTGGTTAAAGCAAGTTTCATTGACATTTATTTTAAGTTACAGGCACCTGCACTGTTGATTCTGAAGGCCTCAAGGCAGATTTCTTTAACCCTGGCAACACATGGCTGAAATATGATTGGATAAAAGCTTTAACATAAACATACACCAATGTAAGCAATGCAACCAAAAGAAAAGCTACGAAGAGACTATTGGGAATAATTTAATACATATTTATTGAAAAAATAAAAACATAAATCATTTATTCTGATCGTGTTTAGGCCTTGTTGGTCCTCAAGACAAACCACTGGTGTATACCACATCATATGTAATGAACCTCTGTCCTCTGTATAAGGCCTCGATAAAAATGGAAAAAATGGTGCAGAGTCGAGTGACGGTCAAAAGTAGATGTGGAGAATCCTGAACACAGAAAGGCACCCCAACATTCCAAGCATCATTTACACAACTGAGTGTTTGCTGTGAGCAAGAGTTTACACTATGGCTGGCTCACAGAATCAAGAGTTTATACTCTGGCTGGTTCGCAGAATCAAGAGTTTACACTGTGGCTGGCTCACAGAATCAAGAGTTTACACTGTGGCTGGCTCGCAGAATCAAGAGTTTACACTGTGGCTGGCTCATAGAATCTGTGAGCAATGGCTCAAATGTTTCATAGAGATACGTTGCATATTGTGACTTTGTCTACAATTTGCATTAAAAATCTAACATCTTGGTACTGTTCAACCTACAAATATTGACGGTCCCCTCAGTGAAATGGATGAGCCTTTAATGTGATTAGATCTAACAGAAATTGTGTGGGCTGCATGAGTTTCATGAGTTTCAAAGTGTGGATGAGGCAAGGCAGGAACATTGTAAAGGGGCTAGTTGTCTCTTTCTCATCTCTGTCACAGTCTCCTGTGTGTATTGTCTTCCTCTCACTTTTCTCACTCATTCTCACTTATTCCTGTTTCTTGCTTTCTGTGTGCTTGTGTTTGTGTGGGTAGTGCAGAAAAGCCCAAGGGGGTTTGAAAGCTTCCTCCATCTCTCTCTCTCCCTCTCTCTCTGCCTTCTTCTCACTCACTTCCTGTTTCTTCTCTTCCAGTCCCCCAGTCCCTCTCTCTCTCCCTCAGTCTTCCCTCCCTATCTGTCTTCCTGTTTTTCTTTCTCTCACTCTTTCTTCCTGTTTCTCTTCCTGTCCCTGCACCCCACTCTCGCTCTCACGCTATCTCTCATATCATACTTGGACATCTCCCTCTACACTGGGAGATGTACAGAAAGACGTCCTCAACAAAGTGAGTTTACGCTCCCAAGAGAAAATACAAAAGTCTGTGAAAGCAAATGGCTTCCTTTTTTGAGCTGCTTCTCAAATCACAGCTTCCTGTGCAGGCAAAAAAAGGGGGTGTAATAAAGTCTGATGAAGACGGCCTTCAGCCAGTGTGCACACACTGAACCTGACTAAGAAACGTACTGATCATCACACAACCTCGATTGTAGTGAGCTTGTCGTTCTCACTGCAGAGATTCTCTAAAGGAATCACTCTTGGAAAAGTGCCTGCATTTTTTTTAACTATACAAGGCTCAGAGAAGATTAGCCTCTGGAGGAGGAAGCTGTCCTTCAGAGCGTGTGCAAACAGGGACAGTTAAACTCACTTGTAAATTTAAACCTACTAACTGTTAAATGAAGTGGATCATTTTATCACTTCCATAAGGAAGGTAAATGACAACCTTAGTTTAATGAGACCACCATGGACTATATGCAGGACTCTACAGTATCTCACACTGCAAAAAATGAAAATTTAACAAGCCAGAAAATCTTGAAAATAAACAAGGGACCTTTTTTTAACTTAAAGATAATCTGACAATTTTTTTTACTTATTTTTAGCACCAAGCAGAAATGGTAGTTTGACTTACCTTCTTTGAAATAACGAGAGTGTAGTTAGTCACCAGTGAATCAATGAATCATAGTGTAGTGAACCAGTAAAACAATGAATCATAGTGTAGTGAACCAGTGAAACGATGAATCATAGTGTAGTGAACCAGAGAAACAATGAGTCTTAACGTAGTAAACCAGAGAAACAATGAGTCTTAATGTAGTGAACCAGAGAAACAATGATTCTTAGTGTAGTAAAACAATGAATCCTAAGCCGCAAACACAATACATGACTTGCTGTACTGTTCACACTAACACAACTTGTCTTTGCACACGACAGTTGTGGACAAACATTTCGACACTGGCACAAATTTTGGTTTGCAAGGTTTGCAACCATGAAAATTACTGCATTCCTGCTACGGCATTTCAGCCCTGCCACAAAATGGCCTGCTAATATAATTTCAGTGATCTTCTCATTAGCTCTTTAGAAAGCGTTCAAGGCATATATTACTCCATCATTCTGATTAGAAGAGCAGACTGGTTGTTTTAAAAGGGTTTGTCTGTTCTGTAGAAACAGTAGGAGCTAAATAATTTTTTCGTTCTAACTATGAGTGCTTTATTTGTGTAAGCTTCTCTTGCAAATAATTTTGTAGTATGTTTTTGTTATTGTTTAGTGTGGCAATATTGAAAGGTTTTTTTATGACTTGTTACACATGCAACACAACAAACTTATCGGACACTTGCAAAACAGCTGCCATTGAGTCCTGTTTGTTTGTGTTAGAACAGGTATCTTGTTTTGTTTCATGGTTGTACAGTTACTTCATTTAAACAATTACTTCATGTAAAAAGTTGCACCAAGGGTAAAGAAAATCAACACTTCTCCACTGCAAGATGGAGAATATAACCTTGTCACATTAACCTACATTACACTTAGTTTAGAATGACAGGTACTGTTCATTTTTTGTAAAACTAATGCCTGAGGTGTTCACCCTTACCAAAGTTACTTTGTCAAAGAACTATTTCTTTAATAAATCAGCTATATACAATGCTCTTGGTCTCTGTTCTGACACAAATCTCCTCCTTGAGAAAAAATAAAAATATTAAAAAAATGAAAAATTTAATTCCAGTCACAGTCACTGAGTCTCTCATCTCTCCAAGACGCAGCTGGGCATACTTCAGTACATCCAGACTGCAGATGAACAATGCGCGATAATTTCATGGACAACAGACTGATATGCATCTATTATTACATCCAATTAGGTGTAAATGAATGTAATTCTCCCTTGCTAGTAATCAAGAAGTTTTAATTTAGCTTCTTTACAATAAAGTGCTAATATGATTTACATGTATTTGTGTATAGGGTGTGAGGAGTGTGCAAGATCAGAGAGGAGGAAGGGATGCAGAACATGGTGAATAACTGCAAGAGCAAGTCACTCCGACATTTCAGAGTCAAGCCCTCTGATTCACACCTCCCACCAATTCCAGTCTCTCATGCTCAGTGTTCAGCTGGGGCTTGGGCAAGACCTGCATGCTTGCCTTCATTTAGCATCTGAACCTTTCTCGTAGCCTTGGAAAGGGTGCAGAGATGCAGCTTGCTTTGAATACTCTGCAATGTCAGTGTTGTGCCCTTCCAGTGCAGTAATAACTATGGCCAAAAGAAAAAAAAAAAAGATCACTTCCTGCATTACGGTGTATTGAAGGAGGGCTGGCAAACAGTCTAGACGATTTCAGTGCATGCTGAGCATTAAATGGTTAAAGCAACTAGCCATTAATCGATTCAGCTGCTCGCAACAGTTTCAAATGTGGGCGGGTCATGTGACTCCCATAGATAACAATTACAGGTCAGAGCAATCACAATAAAACCCAATAAAAACCTGAGCCCTTAATCTGTCAATGTTACATGTAAACATCATTTCCTGACGTGCATTCACTGAATAAAACACACACCTTTTCTGTTTAATGGGTCAGTTAATTTAACTGTGACAGACAGGGCCATGTATCTCATGTAGTTTCCATACCTGTCATTCAGGATCATGAGACAAGGACAAAAGATGCTAATACTGGGGAGGCTATCCTCCGGTGTGACTTTCATCTCATCACTTTTCACTCATGTTGGACATGACACCTGGATTCAAGTGCATGACACTCACTGTCACAATGGACAAAGCCATGAGTAATGGCAATTTCATAGTGATAGATACTCAAATACAACAACAATAGGACTAGTTCAACAGACAGTGCCAGAACTTTCCCTTGTTTTGTAATGTCACAGTATCAAGACTAAAACACAATACCCACCTTGGGGAAGAATTTAGAATTCTGTCCTTGAGTTGACAGAGAGGCCTGGCTGGAAGCTATACTCTCTTGCTCGATGTTCTGGGAATCGCAGAAACAGGTCCTCATGCACTTATTCCCAGTCGTTCTATGCAGTATGTTGTTGAGCATTCGTTCTGCTCTAAGTTTTAAGTGGGATCAGCTGAGAAGTTATATCTGAAACTCTTGTTGATGAGACAAACAGGCCTTCACCGCTCAATTCCCCTTAAAACATGAGGTGTTGTGATTCACAGGGTTGTAGGTGTGGGCACTGTCCATATTCCTACCACACCTGTTCCTCATGCTGATTGAGTGTAGGGGCGAGCACATCTGATCCTGCATGCTGATTGGTTCTCATTTTTAGCAACAGTGATCTGTGGCCTCCCATCTCTCCCCCTCACAGGCCTACTGTTTGATAACGGACATAAAGTTTAATTTTATGTGTCTGCCATGTAACAGGTGAATCATACAACCTTGAAGTATCATCTCATTGTTTCAGGCAGGATTTCACATTTCATTCAAGATAAAACAGTGTATATGTTGTATTTTTCATACTGATAAACAAATTGTATTTCCTAGAAAAGTGTTATTTCTCCATTGAATACTCTGAGTGTGGAACTGTCTACCAGTCTGTACCTGTTTACTGGGTCAAGCAAGGTCATACACACTTGCATAGGAAAGGTTCAGTTAGTCGTGTCCTGTCCAGTATAATTGTTTTAGAGCTTGTTTACTGCCTTGGGCTGTTTGTGCTTCTCTATGGAAACAGCACAGAACCTTCTAGATGCTTTTCCTTAAATAGCAAGACACGAAAATCCTTTCCTTACAAGCTGTTGCTGCTCATTGTATTGCTTTGATAGAGGAGTGACCTTGCTGGCGTTATTTGCTCCCCTATTATAGAGACAATTAGTAATTAATTACTATTTCTTATCAACCTGTTGAATTGTTTCCGTGGAGATCATGTGACACCTCTTGATATTTGAAATAAAAGCAACATTTATATTTCAAAGGCTTCAATAATGGAGGAAAAAAGTATCCTAAAAGAGATGACATACTTTTAATAGTGAGAATATTATTAGATATCAGATGATATGCTGATAGATGTCATATCACCTACACAATAAACAATGAAATAAAAAAAAAATGAATCTGAAACATCAGTAATGGTAAACTGATGAATAGATATTACATATACATTATATCACCAAAAGAATGTTACTCCCCACCTAATTACTGGGTTCACGTGTTTCACCTACATACAGGTGTATAAAGTCAAGCACATAATCATGTGATCTCTGTAGAGCTCTGTAGGTCTACAGAAGAGCTCAGAGACCTTTAGCATGGCACTGCCATAAAATCCCACCTTGGCTAACAGTCTGTTTATGATATTTCTGAAGATTCCTATAATGTTCTGTAAACATTATCATAGTGAAATACAAGCAACTAAGAGTAACAAAAGTTCAGCTAGGAAGCAGTAACCCACACAAACTCACAACCGGCCCACAAGCACTGAAGCACAGCTCATAAAACATTTTCTGTTGCTCCACTCACTACAGAGTCCCAAACCACCTTTGGAAGCAGCATCCACACCAAAACTATGTGTTGGGAGCTTAATGAAATGGGTTTCTATGGCTGAGCACCTGCAAACAAGTCTAAAATAATTCTGTACAATGCCAAGTATCAGCAGAAGTGGTGTAGAGAAAGACACTGCTGATCTCTGCAGCTATGGAAACATGTTCTCTATGAATCATGCTGCATTCTTGGGCAGTCTGATAGTCAGCGAGAATCTATAAGCAAGAATGCATAATAATTGTACTGTTTGGTGACAGAATAATAGTTTTGGGATATTTCTCAACTTGTAGGATTGTGGGATTGGCCCCTTAGTTTCAGTGAAAGGTAATGTTAGTGCTACAGCACATGACATTTTAGACAAGTGTATCTGCAGCAGTCCCACATTGGCTCCCTCTAAACCTATCGGCACGTGACTTTTGTGAGTGTATCTTTGTGTAATTCTGCAATTGTTATGTGTTTATAATCCCATGTGTTCTGTAAATCTGTAATTGTTATGTGTATATAATCCCATGTGTTCTGTAAATCTGTAATTGTTATGTGTATATAATCCCAATGTGTTCTGTAAATCTGTAATTATGTGTATATAATCCCATGTGTTCTGTAAATCTGTAATTGTTTTGTGTATATAATCCCATGTGTTCTGTGATTCTGTAATTGTTATGTGTGTATAAACATGTATGTTCTATGTATCTTTGAGCGTTTGACCTATCAATCAGTGTTAGCACTTGTTGTTTAGCACTATCAGTCTAATAGCCTTTGAGAAAGCCCCTCTAAAAGAATGGAAGAT
Organism: Sternarchorhynchus goeldii; assembly: GCA_028565775.1. Taxonomy (NCBI): domain Eukaryota; kingdom Metazoa; phylum Chordata; class Actinopteri; order Gymnotiformes; family Apteronotidae; genus Sternarchorhynchus; species Sternarchorhynchus goeldii. The sequence continues at coordinate 16,305,934 of JAOXYF010000013.1, forward strand.
GTTATAACCCCCTTTGTGGAGTCAATTTCATATTAATGCCATAGTCTTTCAATGGAAGCAAGCTCGTATAGGATAGACAGGTGTCTGTATACTTTTGACCATTTATTGTATATATACACATCATCTTTCAAACTTAATTCCAGAAAAAAACTCATCTTATTATTCATTTATTCTAATTTTTGCCCTTGGTCAGGGGTGAATAATTCAAAGGTGAGGTCAGCCCATATTCATTGAGGCAGATCACAAACTGGGTCCTTGTCTAATGAACTAGACTCATCTTAAATAGTCCTTCTCCATGGTCCCCTATTACTTTATGGCAGAACCCTATGTGTTATTTAGATCTGTCTCCGTTTAATGTGTAGAGCAAGGCACCAAAAATGGAACTCTAGATCCCTTTTGATGTCTCTCCTGGACCTGGACAATTTAGAGCATGAAAACAAACTGATTGTTCACACATTAGATACTTTACACTCTCAAGATCTGTGTGTTTTGCCATCCATGAAGTAAGGTTCTATTTTTGCTTGGGATTTATTCACTTTGAAGTAAAATAACACCACACTGACTCCATGTTACTCTACCATCTGTTCAATTAACATGGTCCTGTTTGTTTGTTTGTTAATTTTTATACATCTGAGTTGTATTACTGAACAAAAAAGTTCAGTCAACCAAGAAATTTCTCTTCATCAAGTCTATAATAACATCTATAATAACATATAATAAATATATAATAACTAAATATAATCTAAAATATAAACAACAAATTTAATTCATGTGTCATGGGAGGCTGGCCCTGCAGCACGAGGGAGACGGCCCTTCACCACACGTCCAGTCCACCAGCGCTGCGCATTGAAGCCACAGTACGGCCTCGCTGGTCGACACTCTCTTTGTGTTTTCTCGCAGCGCTCATTGTATTTTGCGCTTGTGCACGTTTCTCGCTTTGTTTGTTGCTCTTTGCTCGAAATGAACAGTAAAGACGTGACTCTGCCATCCTCGCCTCCTGCTCCTTTGTCTCACACAGACCCGTCACAACATGACATAAATGTAATGTAATAATAATAATAATAATAATAATAATAATGATAGTCTCCCTGGTAAATGTTTCCAAGCCTCTTCTTTTGACTTTGGCTGCTGTTTCTGATCTCTGTCCAAGTAATTCCACACAGCTTCAGTTATGCTGGGGAATGGCGTGCAGTTCTACCCGTTCTGTTATTTTCCACCTTTAACACATTACAGGGAGACACAGAAGCAGGACACATGTGTATCTTTAATTGAAGTGAAGTGGTGAATTAGCAGGGAAATGCAAAAAAAGAGAACGTGAGACTAAAAACCCAAAATAAAGACACAAAAGAGTTACTACATGTTGAGGCTAATGAAACAAGAAATAAATGCATGTAGAATAAAACAAACTTACACAAAACACAAAACAGGTATATATACATATAAATATATACAGGGGAGATGAACAAGGAACCCCTGCAGACAGCTGGGAAGTCAAAAAACATCAAAACAAAAATATATATAGAAACAAAGAGAGACTAAACTAAAATAGACACAGGTGTCCAAGGGAGATTACTGTGACACATCTGTAGATCTTCCTTCTGATTGAGTGCATTTGAAATTATTATAGTTTAGTAAGTCAAAAATCAGCAAGAGTTCATCGAATCAAATGGGTATCTTTGGTGCACATTTTGCATGTTACGCTTTCTTTGGTGTTTTTTTTACCCAGTGCTGTAGATCCTAATCAGGCATGATGTCTGTGAAGTTCAGTATACTGAAGTGTATAATATCAAATCAATATAGTACCAAATTGCCATGATTCCATACCACACACACCTGATACCCCAGATGCCTCTCTATCTGGTTATAGATCCAAACCCCTCATTTCTAGAGGTTTTGTATTTGACTGTGGTAAGAAGTTGTGAACTAGTGTTAGGGTTAATTAACTACAATCAATTCCCCACTTTTAAAACCTGCCTTTATTTTTATCTCCACTTCTACCACTTCATCTTTGTCAGTACCAGTTCCCAAGCTGTTTCTACCCCTAACCTTAACTCTCCTCCTACATATATATCTAAAATTAAAATACAGCCAGGACAAAATTCATCAAGGACAAAAACATCTTTATACTGACTTTGAATATGGAGATTATAAAATGCATGAGAACATGCTTTTTAAAGTTTAGAAGAGAGTGTAGTATTTGTTACAGTGTGTTACTTACAGAAACAAGACAGTGAATGGCACTTGAAGTAGTAAAAACATAATTAAATTTTTCAGCACATCCTCTGGGAGTATACTGAGGCGCTCCCAGGATAGTCAAGAGATATAAACCCTTCAGTGCATCCTGGGCCTTCTCCAGGGTCTCCTGGGGACATACCTGAAACACCTCCCTAGGGAGTCATCCAGGGGGAATTCGTAGCAGATGCCCAAACCACCTCAGCTGGCTCTGAGATGCAGCGGCTCTACTCAGAGGCTCTCCTGGATTACCAAGCTCCTCACTCTGTCTCTAAGGGAGGGTCTGGCGGAGAAAGCTCATTTCGACCACTTGTATTTGCGATCTCGTTCTTTTGGTCACTACTCATGACCATAGGTGAGGGTTCGAAATGTAGACCGAATGCTAAACTGAGAGCTTTGCTTTTTGGTTCAGCTCCCTCTTTACTATAACGGACCCGTACAGAGTCAGAAGCACTGCAGATGTTCCACCAATCTGCCTATCAACCCCTCATTCCTTCCTTTTCTTGGGTACAAATTTTACTCATTTAGTTGTTCACTGGAGCTACAAGGCTAATCGAGCTAATCAAGTAAGATAAATTTATAGGCTGGTAATTGGAGAGGAGTAAATGATAACATTACAACAATGTGAGCAGTGGAATTAATAGCTGCTAAAATCAAGCAGTGGATCAACAATGACTCACTGAAAGAATGATGGTTTGATATGAAAATAAATGTTAATGCTGCATTGGCAGAGATTGCAGTCATGATATTTCCCTCGATAGTAACTATCCGTATCAACATCTGAAACTGGTAAATAATATACATCTTTGATAGGAGTGAAATAACTTATTGAGTGGTCTGGACCACTCAATTTTGTTCCTGAAAGAAAATTCGAAATATAAGGGAACTGATGGCTGCATAATCTCTGAATAAAGTATTTTCAGAATAAATCTCTTCATATGAATGGTTCTTGCATTCCCTATGTTACATGTCTAAATTCAGAAGGAACTAAGTATATTCAAATGCATTCAAACAATAAATGTATGTGCAGGGGTAAAACAGCAGCTATTAACTGGTCAGAGTGCTTTTTTGAGAGCAAAAGTACTACCTAGAGTGGTTTTTGTGCAATATGAATGTGACGGTCATTAGTTAAACATTTGGCAATTTTATTTGTTTTCTTTATTTGGTCTGTGAACAAACCTAGAACAACAGGATTGTGTCTTTAAGAAAAAATGACTGCCAAAAGTCAGTTTTCAAAGTATTTCATGAACATCCTTTTAGTATCTGTAGAGTTACTGTGTTTGAGGCATGGACTTGGCAGATGTCTCCAAATTTCTTGGAAATGAGAGAACTGGGACTACAACTTCATAAGCAGTCATCTGGGGGAGGATGAATAAGCCAGTTATCAACTGGTGTTGGGAGCCACACTGATGAACCATTCATGTGTGCGTTGTCTGCTACCCTATTCTTCAGAGAGGAATGCATCTTCTAGGAGTCTATGGTACCTGAGGCCAAGAATATCAACAAATTAGAGCTGGTCACTGCACCCCTACCATTTACCATATTTTAACACACTTACAGGATGAAGCTTCACAAAATGCAACCAAAATGTACTGAAGACTGTCATTACTCACCAATAATGACCCCAACAAATGTGGCTTTGTTTGTATGAGAATATTTCAAACATCTGTCAGGTCTTTCTGAATGAAGTACAGGGCTGCTTGAGTTGTCCAACCTTAAATGAGGTGGCAAGTATTTATTTAAATTTTACAACTTAATAGCCTCTTTTTGAAATGTTCTGTCACACCTTAAATCTCAATTTTGCAAATAAAAAGCTAACCTTAGCTTTGTGAATGGCACAGTTCGTTTATTTTAAACAGTAAGAAAGAGAAAGATAATCGGCGCTTCAGAAGGCAGATTTTCCCTTTTAATGTTGGTGCTATACCCACCGGGGCTTGCTTCAGGTTGTCTCAAATCTTTTCACTGGCCTGGACGAATTGATGCACAAGTAAAGTCTGTTAGTTCCCATAACTGTTAAATCAATCTTGAAATCTAAAAAATAAAGCTTGAGTTAATGCGTTAGCGATTTTTACCTTGCTAAATATTTGTTATAAGGTGAAGAACAATGGGTTACAGGCTAAGCTAGCAATGCTACAGTATTGCTAACAGTATTGTTATTCACCATAATTATGCTACTAAGCATACATCATATAGCAAAACTGTGCTACACTACACGTCTTGGATTTTTAGACATTTTTATAAGGGGTAGTTGTAATTGGATAGCTTACTAAGCAAAATGTAATATTGCTAAGTCAGATTTTAGCAATTAAACAATCTTTATTAATAATTAAAGTATGCTATTTTCAGCTGTTTCCTGATCAATCCTCTCTTTACACTAGCACCTTTAGCCACCACAACAGGCACAAAGGAAGGGGACACTTTGTTTTGCTTGCTCAAGTACTAGATTGTTGATTTATTTTGTTTGGGATGATGTGGGTTGTTAACCTGTTTTATGGGCAAAGGGCAGAGTCACATTTGTTTCCATTATGATTGTCTTTAGCATGTGTTCAGGACTTTAGGGCACTTGTATGCATGGTGGCCATGCAGTGAAGGCCTCGCTTTTAGAGACCAGGTGCTACATTACCTTCATTAAATCATGCTAGATTTGAGTACTGTAGGATATTTTTGTGAGTATGCTAAAACTAAATAAAATTATGTAAAGGTTTTAGAAAACACATGGCTTGTCTCAAAGATAATGGTTTACAATGGCCCTGTTTTAATGAGAAATAATGGTGGCTTTGCCTGGGAATATTCTGGAAGAGGGGTAGTAAAATAAGAAATAAGAGACTGGTGCAGAATATGTTTCTTAGAGATGAAAGAACAGCACAGACCCAAGGGATTCAGCTGTTGAGGGAACTCATACGGATTTGATGGTATTCTATAAAGACCTTTTTCAGTCTCACTCCCCCCCCATCCCTCCCAAATCACTCGAGGTGCGGTTTCTCCATCAATTTTAGGTGCAAATCATCCATGACAGTACCAAAAGTGGCATACTTGTGACACTGCAAGAAACATTCAGAAATGGTACTTAAGTGCAGTAGTGGAGAACTTACTCTCTGTTACACTTGTCTTTTGGTTCTAGTTGAGGACATGGGAGTTCTTAATGAGGCACAGCCCACCAGCCAATTGTGTAGGCAGGAAAGCAGGTGGTCTTCCAGGAATAGAAACCATGGTAACATACATGTCAGTCACTGGCTGTTCAGCTAAGCAGAGAATCAAGGCAACGCTGTCATTCATCTCTCCTCTTGACCTAGTGCTCAAGAACAATGGCTTGGGACATCAGTGACCATATCTCATAACTGTAGGGAGATGTAGAATTTTTTTTCTTCAGTTGCCTTGCTGCCTTGTGTTGTCCAATACTGGAACTTTATTGCAAAATATCATTAATCTTTTTAGACAGTTTTGAGGAGTGATAAGATTTTCATTCATTTAGCTTAAATCAGATTTTTTTCCACTGAAAAGTAAACTGAATTTTACATTTAACAGTTGATATCCCCATCTTCCACATACCTTGGCATTGTTATCCCTGTAAAATTTAAGAAGACACCACCTGTGGACCATTCAACAGGTTAGTACATGCCCTTCAGTTGTGTTAATTTACACTCATTCTCAGTAATGCTTTCAGTCTTTGTCAATCACACCATAAGCGCTAAATTAATCTATTTGCATTGATTTTACACCCTTTGGCAGAAAGGCTCCAAATATTAATTCAGGCAAAGCCTTGAAGCAGACAAAATCTTGCTATTTTGCACATTTAAAAGATGCAGTTCCCTACAGACACATCAAATATGCTTGATATGTTTAACATTTATACATGCAGTATTTTTTGTTGAAAACATGCACAAGCCTTCAGAAACAGTGAGTGTTCAGAGGGTATGAGAGAGGGCACTTACACCACTTATGAAAACTCCATGTTTTCAAAGTCTAAATGCCCCTACTTAAAATGCCATCAAGGGCTAGCTAGGTGTATCCTCTCAAGACAAATCTATTTTTGTCCGTATCTAACATTTTTCAAACCACTTTGAAATCACAATTACATTTGTCATGTTTGTAAACAACTTTTATTAATGACATGATACCTAAATTCTGTTTTGCCTCAATTAAATACATTTGAATGTCCAGCAGTGACTGCTGTTTTGAAAACTTATTTGAAATTACTCAATCTATTCATCTTTATTCTGCTCTATTTGGTGTGATTTTGCAAAGTGTTTTGTAACTCTGTACTTTTTCTTTTGTGTTCAAAGTGTGCTGTAACCCTGTATTTTTATTTCAAACTTTTTAAAATAATGTCCATTTTATGAAACATAATGAAGAGCAACCATGAAGAAATTACCATTTTGGGGGCCTTTATATTGAAATCAATTAAAAGATAGAAAGTTGCATCGTGTACCTATTTGCTAAGGCCCTTTGAAACATCAAACACGTTTAACTATCTTTCAAATTTAGAAAAAAATAACTATTTTAATGGCTGGTAAGTAACTGCCACATTTGGATATCATGTGGTATGACCTCAGTCATGTAATTAATAAGTTTCTACAAATATTTTGATTAGAAATTTCATAATTACATTTGGTGGGAAGCTAGAATAGTGGTTAGGTGGCTAATTATGTACCTGTAATTTGGGACTACTTGTGATGCGACCATTGTAGAGTGGTTTGCATGACAGATATATGTCCTAGATTGGCATTTTTTGTTTTTGTTTTTGCTTTTATATTCTTTTATAGATGATTTATATACATATAGTATACATCAAGTACTATTCTTTAAGTATTATTGGAATTTATTGCCCTGTGTTTTTGTTTGTAAAATTTCAGAAACAACAATTTACAGTTAAACTTTATACAAAATCATGAGAAATACAAATTGGTGCAAGTGTATGGGGTGTGAAACGAGTAGAGAAAAGTAGAGAAAGTCCATTAGACAGTCCGAAGTCAAAAGGCCAGATCAAAACATGTTAACAAGAATCACGAACAGGACCAGGAGCAAGAGAAGAACAGAGGGAAGGAAGAGGCCATGGATGGAGACAAGATGAGGAGCAGGTACAGGAACACAAGGACCAAAAGTAGTGACAGACAAAACAGAAACAGACACTGAACCAGGAATCACATGAGACACAGAAGGAGAAGGGACAGAAACCAAAGACACAGGAGCACAAACAGATGAATCAGAGCAAGATACAGGGGTGACAACCAGAGCAAACAAAGGACCACAACCAATAGAGGGAATGCAAACAGGTCAAGGATTAAAACAGAGCTGAGAGGGAGCATGAGAAGGCACAACAACAAAAAAAAAAAATGAAAAAAAAAATGACTCCAAACGAGGGAAGACCAGCAGTGACACAGGGCGAGGACAAAATAAGCATAACAAAAACCAGGCAAAAGACAATGGAACAGGAACCAAAACTGACAAAGACACAGCAGATGGTTCAGGGGCATAACCAGGAGATACAGAACAAAGACAGGCAGATGGGAGAAACACAAAACATGCAGGGCAGGTAGGAACACTGGACCTGGGGTACCAAGAGATGGGTGTGGATTTGCGGTGGCGGCAGCTGGCAGCGGCGACAGGTCCGGATGTGCTGCAGTGATGAATTCTGCATTACAGACAGGAGCGGGCATGGGGGCGACAACCTCTGCACAGTCAGGACCAGGCACAGGGGTGATGACCTCATCGCCAGGGATTAATTCTGGCATGAGTTCCTCCTCCTGAAGGACCAGAACAGACGGGATAACCTCAAACGTGCAGATTGACTCCACCCCCCCACCCCCCAGCACGTGTTGTGGGAAGCTCTCGATGGCACGTGAGATCCAACCGAGTATGAAAAAATGGGTTTTCTGAATGTTCCTTCCATTCATACATTTCTTGCACTACAGATCACTCCTCCCTGAAGCATTGCTCAAGATGGACTTGGCTGCTGAGGGGTGTGCGCCTGGAGGACTGAGGTTTCCCCTGGCGACGTGAGCTGGTCCTGGGGCGGCATATAGTGCCCTTGGTAAGATTGTCTGAAACTGAACCAGTGCTGTGGGTGGGGATAAATTTCTACTGATATCTGTTCACAAATAATGGAATACTGCTGCAGTAGGGCAGTTCAGTTTGCTGAAACTGCACCCAGACATGTTCTTCCTCTCCAAGGTATAGCTCTCAAGAAAATTTGCTCTTGACCATATTAGCTTGAGTTCCCTGATGCACAGCTAACATTCACTTCACTGAGGGAGGGGAGGGTGAGCAAAGGCCAGGGGGCATTTGATGCATCGTCCGTCGGCTGAGGACCACTTGTGCCTCCGTGTAATTGATGGAGCTGCCATGTTTTTACATAGAGAGCCGTGATGGACCACTCAATCAGGTGGTAATATTTCGCAGCTGTATGTGGGGCCCTAATGCACAGACCTGCACTGGCTGATGAATGAAAGGCTTGAAAGACTTCATTAGCATGGAACATACTATTAGCATTCTTAGCAGTATACACAACAGTGCAATTTAATCAATGCAAATTTCTCATGAGCTGCAAGTGGTAAAGGAATGTGAATATTTTTGTCTGTGTACTTTAATATCCTCAAAGGAGTGTTTATTCATTTGTGGTTTTTTTGGAAAGCCAAAACCTATAGACAGATGTGTGGAATTACACACGTACATATACGCATACTGCAAAAGCTTTCAGTGTTCTGAGTACTCTTCTCTATACAATGCTCAAATCACAGTTTGGAGGAAGTAATGGAAACTCAGGACCTGAAAAGGTGAATCTTCTCACAGTTAACTTTGTCACACTTGGTAGACCCTACTTCAAGTAAAATTGCTCTGTATAATGGTTATTCAATTGTGTTCAAATTAAACAATTAACCCCGTCAGCACAACAAAGTATAATCAGTAAAGATACAGAGAGTGTAAGAACTGAACAAACAAGATGGTTGGTTATTTAATGTAGCCAAGTCAGTGATCAAACATAAACTGTTAACTTAACTTATGCTAGTTTTTAAAATAATACAGGCTGTATAAATCAACATTTTTATACAACACAAGAGCTCATAAAACAAGACCCCTCCACCTGTGTTTGTCCGATCAGCTCCTATTGTTCCTGATTCCTAAATACACACATCTCAGATATGAGAGAGCAAGTTTCATACTGCAGGAGCAGCTTCATCACACAGACTGGAATTCACACCGACACCGAATCATACACTTAATCTGTATAAGAGCATTTTATCTCAGCAATGACTACATTGCCAACCTCAAACAAATAAAAGCCTGTTTATGTGAGGTCCACACCTTGCGGAAGGCATGTGATGTTGCCTGCAAGTCAGGTGACATGGCCTACATCAGAGTAAGACAATCTAAAGAAAGCCTGCAGGAAACCAAAATACAGCCATGAACAGTATATTGAGGAACACTTTCATAATTTTAACCCTTGACACATGTGAATAGGTATTCAAGTCATTACAGACTGCAAAGGCAGCAATATAACCTGAACATATATAACAGAATCTGAATTAAAATTTCCATAAACTACGCCATCTACCATAATTTAATAGTTACAGCAACAGCAAAAATAATTTCCACATTTTTTAAGATTTATTGCCTTTACAGGAGTATCTTATTTTGCCAAGATAAAATCTCATTTACATGCTTTTCCTCTTAACCCAGACATGGTTGATCAGCCAAGACACTAGTCCATATTTTCTTCTTTAGTTTGGAACGAAAGCTGCTAACAATGGAAGTCAACAGCCACCCAATTAGCCTTTGTAAATACATGTCCACAAACCTCTCAACCAACTCAAGTCAACATCCATATCTTAATAAACACCTCACAGACTAGACTGTGAACTACAGAAGTGAACAAAAACCATCACCACTACAGGCAGTGTCTTTGATGCAGTTTGAGCAGGTTAAGAAGCTTGTGGATGTAACTTACTGTTGAATTTCTTTGTTGGCAATATTATCGGCGTTTGATCTAAAATAAAGAAGCAAGATTTGCAAGATTTTGTAGACTGTTTACCCTTTAACCATCCAAAAATGAGTGAGGAGTGTTATACATCTGACCATAACACTCCTCACTCATCCAATACATACCATGAGGCACTTGGTGTAGCCCATCTACTTCAAGGTGCATTCAGAGATATTTTTCAACAAACCTACTGTTGCCTTTCTATCAACTTGAATCAAGGTCACCATTTTCCTCTGACTTCGTCCCCATTCTAATGCTCTAATTGAACTTCAGCAAGTCATCTTGACCATGTCTACATGACTAAATGCACCAAATTGCAGGCATGTGACTGGCTGATCAGATATTTGCGTTAAGAAGCATCTGAACAGGTGTACCTAATAAAATGGCCGGTGTGTGTATGTGATGTATAAATTGTTACACAACACTATTCTGCTGCTCATAACAGTGTATTTATTTATCTGCACTCATGTGCAATTGCATTAGACACTTGCATTTTATCATAAATGCAAAACTGTATTTTTGTTTGTCTTGTACTGTGTGCAATAACAAATGTATATCTCTGTGTGTACATCCATTACAATTTGTATTTAAAAAAAATGAGTAATAAATAAAAAATGAAGTTCAGCTTAGCACTGACTGCCTTATAATGCGAGAACCTCAGTAGGACAACCACAAATTAGTACCATTGACTTGTATCATGAAATCTGTTGTGAAGCATCTTTTTGGCAGCCTATTTCCAAAAAAATGAGAAAGGAAAGGAGATCATCCCAATTTGAATTATATTTAGCTCTTCAAAAGAAGCATAAATGGGTGAAACATGGTAAAAGGTTAAAATAAACTTCTAAAATCCTGTAACATTCAAATTCAGTGTGAGGTTCAATGTGGGGTATTTACAGACTGTCCATCAAGGGAGGTTTGGCTGTAAACAAGATGTATTAATAAATGAGTTTATGTGGGTTACTATCCTTCAAGCAGCCACACTGAAGGCCATAAACATATTAACAATTCTTAACTCTCCTACTGAGGCAGTCACTAATGAATCTCTTCCAAAATTGTAGGATCACTGGCACACTCAGAGAATTTCTTTGTCTACAGGTGTATCATGTAGGTTGAATTAAACCCACCTCTTTTCCTGAATTTTGTCATAAAAAATCCAATCAAAGAAAGTTTTTAACGTATCTTTCACTGACCTGACATTATAACATAATCCCTATGCAATAAGTATTGGACAGTGTAATCTCCTTGTGGTGTCTATCAGTGGTCTTTTATTCCTTGTGTACTATGACTAAAACCAGAAGATGATACAGAGTAAGATTTGAAGGTAGTGTAACAAGTGAACATGGGCAGTAAGGGAGAAATGGAGAAAATGAGAGTTAGACTCTATAAAAGTGAGGTAGAGCAATAGACCTTTAGCAGGGAAAGATGGAATTGAGAGAAAGAAGAAGTCTGACACAGCAAAGTGTTTGCCTTAAAAAAGCACTTGTTCTATTTATGCTAGCTCCTCTGTCCTGGTGGACATGGCAACATCGGGTCTACCTTACATTGCAAGCTTTGTTTAATTTTTTTGCATGCTTTTGGTCAAAATTTTTGCATGTGATTTACAGGTATTTTGCAAAGCCGAAGATTGGATTCAAATTTGCCTTTGTCCTAAATTTCAAGGATTCTTTAAACTGCAAACAAATAGTTTAAGAACAAAACTTCATGACAATCTTCTGAATGGTCATAATTAACAAGATATCATATTTAAGATGTATCACTTAATCTCCAGGGCTGAATAATTTTTGACCTCAAGGTCCTTGTGGGTAAGAGTTGCAGCTCCTTTTTGTTGTAGTCTAACTCTGTGGGTTACACAGAGGCAGCTATCAGCAATTTCCTCATTGCCGGGAGGGTTGTAGGCATTGGAGACATGGTGGTCATTTATGACCAGAGATCAGTGTTCCTAGTTCATGTAACATGCGTTAATGCTACGCAGGGCTACATCACTGACTGGACTATGAAGGAAGGAGCAGACCGTTTGTTATAAGAAAAACCTTGAAATGAGGAATATCCCCTGGTCTTGTTTCTGCATGTGCGGGGGATAGGTAATTCTATGCTAATCTTGCTTGTAAGTCCTGAAAACAGGGCAAGCAAGTGGCCTGATGGAATTATTTATTAGGTAATTAGATGAATTCTAATTAATTCATTATAAATTATTAACAAATTGCCAACGCACATGATTTGTCTATTAAATGATACCACACTGCATTCTGGTGGGCTGAGTTGGTATTGCATCAGATTGTATTGGACTTTAATCACAGTTTAAGGCTCTCAACTTGTAATCAGACGTTTGCCAGTTCAAGACCCACCTGTGTCAAGTTGCCACTGCTGGGCCCCTGAGCAAGGCCCTTAAACCCCAATTGCTCAAGAGGCATCCAGCCACAATTGTAAGTCGCTTCGAATAAAAGCATCAGCCAAATAAACATCTCAGTCCTCAGATTAAATTAAATGTATGAAGCCAAAATATCAAAGCTGATCATTTCATTCAATTTGTGTATTTCAATGCAATTTGCCAGACAGTATATCACCTTCTGTACTTGAATGTTGATGTGGAGATTTTTATATAAACAGCATGGCTCTCAAGAGATCTCCAATTGGCTAATAGCAATCCTGCCAATTTTACTACCTTCATCAATTCATTTGCCATTGCAGAAATTCCTCAGTTCAAGTGCATCAAAACTGGACCAGGTGTGTTCAGTTAGATCAAGGAAACTTGAAAATTTACAATTCAGTGGGTCCCATGGGTTAACCTGTTATGAGGTTTTTCAAACATGCAGAAATGATTATCCCACATTAAACATTCATGTTGCAACCAATATAAGTATTATTTAAGCAAAATTAACTTACTATGATATCAAGTACAAAAAGATTTTAACCCTCCATTTAGAGTGTTAAGTTAAGGACCAGAGATAAGGAAAAGTTTAAGTTTAGGGCTAGGGGGAGGTTAAACTGTAGTGCTAATGGATCCTTTGACAGGAATGTGACAGACCGGTAGAGATTTTGATTGGTGCTTTTTCCAGTGGTGCCACCCCGAGGTCTATGTGACGTTAGGAAGTGGCCATACTGTAAAGTCTTAGTGTTGCTGGCCAAAATGGAATGGAGAAAATTTGGAAAATGCTATTTGTGTGCATCCTAATTTAATGGTTAACCTCTAAAAAAGAGTACTGAAATGATTTTGAGCATGCCAGTGCATCATTAAGTTTTCAATAATATGCAGCAGGAATTTGCATATCAACTTCAAATTTATTTTTTAAATAAAAAATGAAAAAAATTAATGAAAAATTGGCCTGAATGTGAAATATTTGTACAGTGTAGACCTGGCTCCAGCAGGACCACCAAAGTTTTAAGGTTTTAAGTGGTGATGGTAGAAGCAGAGTGGACTCTGAGACCTTCCAAGTGGTTGGATAAGGTAAAGAGTCTGGTCTAGTGTTGGTGTATAAAGTCCAAAGCAGTAGGCTTTGTATCTTTCAGAAAAATCAGAATTACGTCGGAACTGTAGATAAAGCCATTTGATGGCTCAACCCAAGACTGCTGGGTAGGTGACACTGCATGGAACCTGCCTTCCTGGCCCTTGGTGTTAACCATCTAGCAATGGGTTTGGAAAGAGATATAAAAACTTACTTCACAAACTGGTCTCCAAACTGGAAGCTACATGTTTCTTTCTTACATGTAACAGGTTATGTTGTAGTACTTTTTGCCATTGTGTGGCCTTGATTTACATACATTTATATGTACAGTATAGATGTTAAATTAATTCTACTGTTAATTCTACTGTTTTTTTCAAAGCAATATAAGGACAACTACAAACATGTCATTCTAACTCAAAATTATGCCTTTATCTTTATGTGATCATTTTACTTGCTTTCTAGAACCAGAAAATGTGTGTGACACATGGAATCCTCCCACTCCTCCACATTTCAGACTAAGTGCTTTACCAGGGCACAGCCCATGAATTACCTTGATTAGACTGACATATGAAACAAACCATCTCAGGATACCTTCACAGCTCTGCATTCACTGTACAAATCCAGCTAATTCTGCCACTCTTGGACCTCGTCCTTTACTTTCCCCAGTGTCCATGTTATAAACCACTGTCTGAATATATGCGTACATGGTATGCAGGCTCTCATAATAGGCAGTACCAAAGACAAAATGCTTTAAACAATTCAAAGTCGCAAAGAGAACTGGCTGCCTTACATGGGATTGCCATCTTGTCTACTACAATATAGAATGCATGGATGTTACTTCTTCTTGTACCAACTGCAAGAAGGTTGGCAGCTTTCATTAATAGAGTAAAGATGTTCTTGAATGCTGGTTCCAGTCTTAAGAAAAATAAGACAAATAAAATAGCAACATAGAACCTCAAGTACTCAAATAACTCAAATAAAATAGCAAATATAAGCAACACAAACAATTAACCAAGTGGATATTAATGCAAAACTGAGGGATTTGGACTGGACATTTCTCACTTTTGAAAACACACTTTTTTTAAAATAGATATCTAAATGTGAAGCCTACCAAACAAATCCATTTCATCCTGGTTTTCTCTCAGGGTTAATTCTGCAGCTTCAGTCAAATCTTGCACTTATGCTGAATGAGAGAAACTCCCGATGATCATCTATGAAAGAGGTTGGCCACGTCTCCAGTAACTTTTATAGAAGTGCTCTCTCCAAACAGCAACTAAAATTGGTTGGACCATTCGGGGATCCCAAGGACCACACTGAGAACAAAACTATATGAATTATTTGAAGACATACACATATAAACATATAAGTCACACCTAACTTCAGAAAGCTTTGTAACATAAAATCAATGATCTAAGCACTCTGGATTCTTCTGTTCTGGATTTGACCTTCAATATGACCTTCACACAGAGTTCACGTTAAGGACGTTCATTACAAAATTTGGATGCTATGAATAGCATTAGAATGCTATGAATAAGAAAGCTAGTCTGTTCGCCTCGCAATTATGCCTCGTAGTATAACTTTACATAAGCAGTTAGGAACTGAAGGTTTAAGTTATGAGTGATTCTCTAACACAGTGAAATCACACATGTTTGGGAAGTCTCTCACCCTCAGTGCTGACCAGCTGTTATATATCGGAAATATTGTAGAAAACATTTAATATTATGTCTCCCAACCAGAGAACTTTGCTTATGTTTGTGTGTGTGTGTGTGTGTGTATGTGTGTGTATATGTGTTAGGGAATGTATTGTATGAACATGCATGTATGTACTGGATAATACTCAGGGGGCCGTTTGTGGGTGTTCAGATGGGTCCAGGTGGCTGTGTGCGTGGGTGAAGGCGTTCCATTGCATTTTGTTATGCTGAAGACTACATTATCCCAGAAGACCTCTGTGGGTGTGGGTGTAGGTGTAGGAAGTGGAGTCTCTCTGCACATATGAGACTACTGTAAAAGAAACTGGAATACATGAGCCTAAACACTGTAAGTCAAAGGAATAGAGGTTTCCTGTTTTTACACACATCATAGGAACATGTATACAAACAGCCAGTTTCGTTATTAAATTAGACAAACAACTGCAATCAATGTAGCTTTAGCAAACATAACTGCTGTTGTGTAAAATGAAAAAGCTAAGCTGAATGTGCGCGTGTGTAGTGTGCATGAACATTTGTAAGCCTTCCTATTTGAATGGTGCTGAATATATGTTTGAAGGACAGAATACTGACAGGATCTTAGAGAAACACCTGCACATGAGCATGTTACATCTGACACTTGCACACGCACATTTACATGAGCATGTTACATCTGACACTGGCACACACACATTTACATGAGCATGTTACATCTGACACTAGTAGAGCTAAATCAGAAACCTTTATCACATGCATTCTCTTCTCTAATCATATTCACAGAAGGGCTTTTGTATGTACATGTGTGTTGTGTGCTTTGCCTTTGATAAATAATTAGACATTTGAAATGATAATCCTAAACATTGCTCAAGACTTTCAAAGGATCTCCACTATGACACACACTGGATGTGAGAGAGACCTCCACCATCACAGATGTACATGTTTAAATATGCGAGGCTCATCACTGGATTTTTGTCTTTCCCTTTACCTAAAGAGTTTGCCTACTTCACAGGTGTTTTACTAACATATTATTTCATAAATACCCCTATATGGAGATAAACTTGTGCTTTTAATGTATACTAAAAGGCTGATAAATTTCAGACTGACTAAATGTTTCTTAGGCCTACATTGTTGGATGTCCTGAGGTTTATTCGACAAACAATTATAATAATAAAAATATAATATTAATTACAAAGAAGCAACTCATTTTGAAAGAGAGAGGATTATGTTCATTCTAATAATTACAGACCACGAATTAACCTATAATATGATAATTAAAATACGATCTGAAAATAATTTGTAAAGTACACTAAAAACCTCTCAGTTTTTGCTCGTTTTTACTGTCGAACTGAGACTTTTATTTTGAAATTCACTTTGGTTACTGGGTAAATGCATCACATGAGTCAAATGCAACATCACATGCCAAAGTATCAGGGAAAATGGCTTTTGCCTGTAAACTGTCTCAGAATGTTCTTGCACTTTTTATAGTAGCTCTCACTTCTGTCCTTTGCGTACCAGGAGAAGCGGCTTTCACCAAATTTCTTAGATTCAAGAGTCTCTCTTATCCAAGTGCGAAATATGCAGTGGATGAATACTGGTTCGTCCAAAGGCTGGACCACTTCAATGGGGCAGACCGTCGAGTTTGGAAGCAGGTAGACGTAGCTCACTCGCTCGCTCGCTGCTTGCAGGACTACGACTAATAAAACCTTTACATTCAGTACAGTTCTTAAATTCCTGGTAGGCTAATTTAGCAGGAAGGATTATTGCGTTAGCAAGATACATTTGATTTAATTTGGGACTCCACCGATAAGCTGAATGCAGAGATGGGAACGATCGTTGTCTAGGTCATTTTATTTAAATATCCAGCATGGCTTTCTGCGCAGAGATATTTCGTGAACGACCGTTTCTACAAACCTGGGGGCCCAGTGTTTCTGATGATAGGCGGGGAAGGACCAGCCAATCCTGCCTGGATGGAGTATGGAACTTGGCTGACTTATGCAGAGAAGTTTGGTGCCTTGTGTCTTTTACTGGAGCATCGATTCTATGGCAAAAGTCACCCGACCGAGTAAGTAGCATTTATAGTTAAACGCTTTGATGAAAATATATTTATATGTAGTTCACTGGTTCGCAAACTCTTCTCACAATAAAAGAAGAATCACGATTGGACCTTTGATCATTGCTATAGCTGGCCTCTAAACAACTTTGACCACTAGATGGCATTATCTGTTTACTGCGCAGCTATCGTAGCATCCTTATGTTCTACACTCCTAATGAATGTGACCATATTACACAAGGTCTTGTGTGTGTATATAGTTGAATACACAATTCTACAAGTGTATTTTTCTCAGCTTGTAGAGAATCTGTTTTAATATTTATTATATTTTCCCCCTTAGGGACCTTAGCTCAGCGAATCTGCGTTTCCTAAGCAGTCGTCAAGCACTGGCTGACCTCGCCCACTTTCGCACAGTTACCGCAGCGTCTCGTGGGCTGACCAATAGCAAGTGGATTGCATTTGGAGGCTCTTACCCAGGGTCCCTTGCTGCCTGGTTCCGTCTTAAATACCCCCACCTCATCCATGCTTCTGTTGCAACAAGCGCACCTGTGTATGCATCTGTGAACTTCCCAGGTAACATTACACACACACACACAATTCTGGTTTATATCCCTAATTCAGAGTTGATACTTGTTTGCTGAGTACATGTGATGTATATGGAATTAATTTAGGTACATATGATCAGCAGTGGTATTGTTAGTACAAAATAACCGAGTAACAAAAAAATGCAGGAGAATTAATGACAGGTAAAAGTAGGTTGGTGTGATCTTTACAACAAAACTAAAGTCCCATGCTTTTACAGAACATTCATCTTCTCGAGATGTGTGAGCAGCACTGACAAAACCCCAGATACTCTGAAAACAAATTTAAGAAGGAACTCTCGGGCACTGGAAGGCTGGAAGAATGTTGACTTGTCTGATGAAATCTGGGTGTCTGGGTTTTCATGCAGACGGGAGGGTTGGAGTGTGGAGGAGTCCATGTGGAAATCTCTACTCATCTCTTTGGACTGATGATTGGTCAGCGAGACTTGGCCAAATTTATTTTTCTTTCACAGAATGGGTGGGGAGGAAACCATTTGAAAATTCCTTTTGGAAACCAGATTTCTGGTTATTTTGTCATTTAGTAATTTTTATATCTTTATTCTTCAACTATGTGTTTTGGATGCAACTCTGGCCATGCACAGAGGCAGCCAATTCTTTACACATTTAACATTATTGTACTCCCAATTATTAATTGGAAATATTAATTTTCAATTTGTAAATCACAAGCCAGGTACACTGAACATTTTTTTCTTATTTCTTTCTTTATTTTGAATGAGCTGTTATGGCCATTTAGATGTACATGTCCACCAGCTGGAAGCAGACTGAGCTCCAAATACACACACAGCATTTCCGACTAGCAGGGCTGCCTGGTGTGTGATTGCAGAATATCTGGAGGTGGTGTGGCGCTCCCTGGCAGCAGAGAAGTCAGAGTGCCCTCTACTGGTGAAGAAGGCATCAGACACTCTAATCGCTCGACTCAAGGACCCTCAGACTTACAACAACATCACAAAAGACTTCAGGCAAGACATGCATTCATGCGTGCACACACTCACCTTGAGTACACACCACAGTACAACATCAGGAACAGCGTATTTTGGAAGTTAACCCTTTATTATCCGTTTTAGCTATTTATTTATTTATTTATTGTACATTTTCTGTATATTTAACAAAGTTTCCTTCTGAAATAAAGATTAAAAGCAAACATAAGAGTGAGAGGATTTGTGCTGTGAGTGATTTATGGCCAGGAGAGAGTGTAGCAGTGTTTGATACCATAGGGAAGCAGACCAAGAACTACTGGGTTGTGACCAAAGTAGTATCAAGTTGTGTGTGTGGGGTGGGGGGGGTATAGTTTCTCCATATCCACCGATCTTGGAATGTTGTTCATGCTCGATAGTGCAGTGGAATGTAGATGGGCTTAACAGTCCAAAGCTCCCCACACAATCAATAACTGTTACTCTTTCTTCAGTCAACTAGATACTCTCTTAATCATCCTAGCCCCTCCCTCAATTACTCTAGCCCCTCCCCCAATAGCTACTGTAGCTCTTCCCCATGTTGTGGTTACATTACTGTCTGTGGTCTCTGCATCTCTTCCTTTTCTTTGACACGTACATAAACATGTGCAGTAAAAGAACCCTGGAGTTGAGTTTTACCACTTCGCAAATGAATGGCTTCATCATTTCCTGTGTCAAAGAAGATTTGATGATTTTTCATGTGTGTGTGGGGAGAGAGAGAGAGAGAGAGAGGAGCAAGGTTTACGTCTTTGTTTAGAGTTGCAGAGATGAACATAGCATTCACAGAGAGGCTGTGGTCAGTGAGATGAGGTTGTCTCTGCTTCCCACGTTCCTGTTGGTCTCAGCCCATGATGATGGTGCCTGTCTCATTTAAGGCGTTATATGGGTGATAACCCTTGCTCTGTGTGCGTGTGTGTCTGTGTTTAGGTTCTGACATCCATTCTCATTCATTCTTCTGTATATCCTTTCATTCCCCCCCCCCCTCCTTTTTCTCTCCCACCCTCTCTCCTCCAGACTTTGTTCCAAGTTGCAGATTCAGTCAGACATGGACTCAGCTTATCTGTTGGAGACACTGGCTGGGAGCTTCATGGATGTTGTGCAATACAATGAGGACAACAGAGCCTTTGAGGTGTGTGTGTGTGTGTGTGCGCGCGCGCACGTATCTGTGTGTGTTGACATGAGTTACAGGTTAGTCATTGTTCCAAAACCTACTCCAAAGTAGCAAGATAAAACCTCCACTATTATAAATTTAATGATTTGCTATATTTTAACATCCACAAAAATGGCCACGTGAAGCTCTTACTGACTTCTGTAAATGTGAAATGAAGCTGAAGAAGGGAGGAGAGAATGTGTAATAGAAGGCTTGTATGTGTGGTTGGGGGAGAAGTGGGTG
>JAOXYF010000014.1:3914-16278 GCA_028565775.1 Sternarchorhynchus goeldii
AGGAAACGTTTTCCTCCACCAGCATCACGTAGTGACCTGGCCACTATCCTGCAAGAAGAATGGCTTAAAATCCCTCTAACCACTGTGCAGGACTTGTACATGTCATTCCCAAGATGAATCGACGTTGTATTGGCCGAAAAAGGAGCTTATACTTCTGGATGCATTTATTTTATGGATCTTGTATCAACAGGCCAATCATCAGTCCTGTTAATACCTAGTCCAATCAATCACCAATCATGCCAGGGTAGTGCAGTTGATGCCATGGTGGCTAATGGCTTCAATAAGGTAGGTTAACACGTGCTATATATATCACAAGTGTGTGAGGACATTACAATGTCAAATATAGTTGGTAGTTTTTCTGGGCTTTTTTAAAATGCATCCTCAAATATCATGTCTGTCATAGTATACAAGATCACGGTTTAGTGCCGCAGACCTTGTACTGTTTAATCTGGTCTTAATCATGTTTATGTACATTTGTAGTAGGTGTATTTACAAACAAGTTCTCGTATGGCCAGCATTGTGACCTACTATTCATGACTGCGTCATACTTGCGTACGTTATATAACAGTGCAGTAGGACATGGTTAGATATGAGAGGGTTTCAGTAATTCTATAGACTATGAGCATATTACAGTTTATGTATGGATATTTCTTCCTATAGGAAATGGTGATTGGAAAAGAGGACCATTCGGAGGGTACATCAAAGATAAAGAATAACAGAGTAGAAGAGAGGGAGACTTTGGTTGTTTCAGGTAATGATTTCACAGTGTTTTAAACACCTGTAGTTGTAGAACTTTTTTCAGTGAACATGCGGTGAATCCAAAATTTCATCTGTAATTTGCTTTCATGTTGTATGCAAAAAGGCTGTAGGTTGTCTCTAGCAGCTTAAACTTCTTGATGTATTTATTTTATGGATCTTGTATCAACAGGCCAGTTATGCTTTAGAAAGACATGCCTTGCATCAGGACACATATGTACTTCGTGTGTCTTGGTATTCGTTCTTCACTCTATTCCATACCTGTGTACATTTAGTAATGGTTTACAATGACATGTTCAGCTACATCATGACAAGTCTTTGTATTTATGCATATTCTTGACCTGTATCATGTCTGTATACAAATGGATGGATACAGGAAATGGTGATTGGAAAAGAGTGTTTTTTTACATGTAGCATTTAATGTAGCAGCTTACTGGATTGCCTGATAAAGCTGCAATTAATTCCAGGTGTTTATTTTTCAGGCTGTAAAATTCATTATGTAGAACAGAAACTTTCCTCTTTTGTGAAATGTGAGGTTTACCGTGGACCATTTTCCACCCTGAAGTGGCGTGGACTCAGATGTAAAGGTTATGACAATCTTCTAGAGTCTTTGTTTAAGAACTTCACACTGACAAAATGCATCTCTTTCTTGTGTGGCTTTCCTCTTCTGGTCTTTTCTCATTATAAAAAAAATAGTATTGGTCTCTGTAGTGCTCCTCACTTATCTAAGATCTAAATATGTATGCTGAATAAGTTGCTGAAGTGATATTGTGGTATTGTGTTGCAGTTCTACAGCCTGCTCTACTGTCTGGCATACACACTTTTGAACGGCTAACGGTATATGTAAGTAATCATTCATTACATATACATGAAGTGTGGTTATTTACACAGACATCATGAATTGCAGTCCTTTCTCATTTATCCAGAATGCATCTGAAAACCTTGAAGAAAGTGAGGAGGAAATGTCACCAGGAGAAGAATATGTTCCCTGTTCCAACAAACACTGATACAGAGAGTGATCTGGACGACCCTGAAAGAAGTCCAGTAATACCAGTGGAATCAGAAAAAGCAGCCACTGCATGCTCACCCTTACATGAGAGTTTTATTGATATTGGGCAAAATAAACCATTCGACAACACAAACCAGTTTACTACACTGTATTCCCTGACAGTATGGTGAACTCATATTCTACTTGTAAGCAAAACAGTTCAAAACAACAGATTTTCAAGTTTTAATCTCAATAAACTCAACATTTTCAAGTAAAGACAATCACTAAACTCATTGTTTTTCATTTAATATTTACAGAGCGTCTGACGCAATGTGCTCTTGCATGCCTATTGGTTAAAACTATATATTTAGCATACTGGGATTTCTGAACAAACATGGCTGGCAGTGCGGCTGGTGCGGGAAAACTATTATCAGTTATTTTTTTAAAAACACATCATTTTACTACCTTTAACTGGATAAGTACATGTTCTGCTCTAAACACTGATATAATTTGCGGTAAGAAACGTTGTTGTTTTTATTAAAGAAGCTACTTTGAATTGCGCGCGCGTTTTTGAACTCCAGAGCGTGCTCCTCGTTAGCAGCCCAAAGACGGAGAGGGAGAGAGAGAGAGAGCTGCTGAAGCCTCAGAGTGAACTAGTGTCGGTGGTCTTCATTTTCCTCACTGTGGCTGCTCTTCTCATGCTTGGAATTGTAATTTGGTGAGTATTTTAAAAATGTTTTAATTGTAGTTCGTTTTTGAGGTAAATAAAACTTGTTTGTCCGTTTACTTTGCCTGTAACTTGGCTTGTCGTGACATGTAACAGCGAGTTGGGTTAACTTGCTAAGCTAACCTTAAAGAGGAACGTTATCTAAACATCTAGATACCCATAGCAGTTGTTAATGGCTAAACTTGGTAAAACTTTACTTTCTTGGTAATTTAGACTATGTTTAAACTTGATATTCCTGCACTGACAACAGAAAATGCAAATAATAGGCTAAAGCAGAGGCTAAACTTTAATTTTTTTGGAATGTGCTCCTTTAAAATTGCCTAATGTTGATGTAGTTACTGAAATATTTGTTTTATTATTACTTTGCATGCTTTAATGATAAGAGCAGATGCATTGATGTAAATGCAAATCATTGGTGCTTTTAAATTTTATTTTAATTATTACAAACAAAATCACGATTCTTTGTATTGACTTAGGTATTCTTTTGGTATTGTAAACACATTGATACATTTGTTGCATTGTCAAAGACATTTGTATTTTTGTGTGCATGAACAGGAGGGTGCACTAAAGACGACCGTGTCCAGCCCCTAAAAGATAGGTAACTAGGTAAGATAGACTGCATAGGTAAGTCTATTGAGTGTTAATTAAGTGCTAATTTTGTAAGCAAATGCACTCTGTCCAACAACAGATCATAGAGAAATACAACAGTTCAATTTTATCTATACTCTTTTCTGAAACAAATTTAAACAGTACAGAATCCGGAAGACCCATGTTTAGAAAATAAAGACATTTTTAGAAATATAGAGCTCCAAGTTTTAACTTTTTGTCCGTTGTCTGGTTGTCATTTTGTCAGTTTGTTTATATACTAGCAGATATGGAATGGAAATGCAGGTTATGTGGTGCCTTCTCTGATAGTCGTGGCAAGTTTACCCAAACAGGCTTAAAATATTTTTGCTTAATTTTTGGTTTAATTTTCTTTATTTTATTTTGTTTCATGGAAATAATTTTTTTCCCTTTCTTGTACTCCGAGCATCCCTATTAATACAGAGCTAGGCCTGTCGTGATCACTATATTTTATTGGACAATATACTGCCCCAAAGATTATTGCAATAGTTGATAGTCATTTTAAGGCTAACTTATGAGTGAAACTATATATAACTATAACTCTATAAAGATATATATATAAAAAAAAGATATAAAACTCTTTTTAAAGAGCAAGTACTTTTAATAATTACTTTAATAATTAATTGTGAGTGGAATATAAATGAATAAATAAATCTCATTATACACAAGTAAAGCAAATAAAATAAAACCAAAAAAGGTGACATACCGGCTCATTCTCGTGTACTCATTAAACCCAATGGGCAATATTGAAGCCTGCAAAAATTGAGGTCATGCAGATTTTAAAATTTATTTATTTTTTATACCAATAGTCCATAATG
This sequence comes from Sternarchorhynchus goeldii, assembly GCA_028565775.1. Taxonomy (NCBI): domain Eukaryota; kingdom Metazoa; phylum Chordata; class Actinopteri; order Gymnotiformes; family Apteronotidae; genus Sternarchorhynchus; species Sternarchorhynchus goeldii. Next base: position 7,828 of record JAOXYF010000014.1, read on the forward strand.
TAATTATTGTGACAAGCCTATACAAAGCCATACATTTCATTTATTTTTGTTTAGTGTTTACAGTTGGTGCTTAAAACTTCAGCCGGGGTTTTATATATTTGTTGAAATGAGTGTTGTTTATGGGGTATTGTGTAAATGTACACAATAGCTTGCATTTGTTAAAATAAAAAGTTAATTTGAGCAAATTAAGGTTTACTTGTTTTATAATTTTTTTGTGAAGGTATTTTGAGTTAGGTTTACTTTGTGGTAATTAGTTTCCTCAAATATTTTAAGTATTAGACATATTAGTATTTGCTAGTTGAAATGTTTAAGTAAATGAAGAGTCTGATGTATTTTTAATTTAAACTTAATACAACTTTGAGTATTCCAAACTAATAAAATATATGTTTTGAGTACCTTAAAATTAACTTAAAGTTAATAAAACATTTAAATATTAAGTACAACATATACAGTTATTTTAAGTAAAGTTAGACATGAAGAAACAACTGGATCTACTTGTTCACAATTGGAAGCAATGTGGAGTGTCACAGGATAATGAATACCTTTTTGGAACACCAAAATGTACTGGTTATTACAGAGGACATGTTTGTCTCCAGAGGTTTGCAGCTGAATGTGGTGCCAATCGGCCAGAATACTTAAGATCCACACAGCTCAGGAAGCAGGTGGCGACAACTTATCAAATTTTAAACTTGAAAAATAATGAGATTGACCAATTAGTAGATTTTCTAGGGCACAACATTGCAGTGTATCGAGAATATTACAGACTACCTGAAGCAACTATTCAAGTTGCTAAAATTTCAAAATTGCTTTTGGCTCTGGAGAAGGGGAAACTGACTGAACTAAGAGGAAAATCTCTAAATGAAATTGGAGGTACTTTTTCATTAAATTTTTAAGTTAGCATATCTTGTTGCATAAAAATATTCAGTGTAGTTGTTGTTTTTACTACTCAATCAAATTATTGGAGTCTGACTTTGTTTATGTACCAAGATGCTGATGGTGGTTGTGGTGATGATAATGATGACAACAGTTATGACAGTTATGAACATTATCCACAGTGTTAATACTTTTAAAATAATTTGCTATTTGGTTTGACAGTTTGGATTATGATGTGGGTTAAAAAGTATATAATGATGAGGTTTTTTTCTGCATTCATTTGTGATATGAATTCCCTTTAGCCTGCGTGTGAGGACGTTGCTGTCCCAATGGACAAGTTTGAATCAAGCCTCTCAGCTTCAGATCCTGTGACCAACGCTGGAGTTTTCTCTTCTGACTTAAAGGTATAGAGTTAAATTGCATTAAAGCAAGCATGTTTTGGTTTAAAAAAAGAATATTCTTTTGATTATTGCAGCTTTATTTAGAGTTATGTTAGTGCAAAAGTTCCAATTATTTTCTATTGACTGATGTATCAAATAAGCATCTTGAGTGCCTTAACTGAATTACAGCATTGTTGTTCCAAGGTATGGGAGAAGATTCCTGACTATTCAGATGACCTTTTTGAGTCTAGTGATGATTCCAGCACCAATAAAAGTGAAGATGAAACTAGTAGTGCTGAGGTCAGAAAATTGAAACACATACAGACTGGGAAGACAAGACAACGACAAAGTGACCAAGTAAGGCCCAAATTTTTCATTTCATAATTTACTTGTTAGGCTGCATCAGTTCAGGATTATGACTTAAATTTTCCGTTTTTTAAGTTCATAGGGAAGAATGCTGCTAACTCACTTGAGTGTATCAACACAAGTGAGGAGCTGTCTGACCACAGTGAAGGGATTGAGGAAGAATATATTTCAAACACCTCAGAAGATAGTTCAGATAATAGCACAACTTTTCAATTACTGTCAAAGTGCAACAGAAGGCCCTTTGTTTCTCCAGTTCAGAGCTGTCGTATCAGCCTAGACCATCTTTCTGACAGCATCAGAAGCTCTACATCTCATATAAGCAGCAGCAGAAATGATGAACTTTAGACCAATAGTTATGCTCAAAACTCTCGAAGCAATGATACATCACTTATTCCAGACAGCTCATCTCTTGTTGACCAAGAAAGCACAGGACTCTCAGTGGTTATTCCTGCTATATGCAAAAAGAGTGATGGTGGAAGAGTATATGACAAAAAACAGCACTGTCTGTTCTGTGGTATAGCGTTTTCCAAACTTGCAAGACACCTGGAGCGTAAACACTCCAATGAGGTAGATGTAGCGAAGGCACTAAGTCACTCAAAGGGATCCAGAGAGAGGCGAATGCAGTTAGAGTATTTACGTAACAAAGGCAATTTTGAGCACGTTTCTGTTGTTTTAAACACAGGCAAAGGAAAACTGGTTCCTCGCAAGTTACCAAACAAGCTCTCGGATGATGATTTTATTCCCTGCATTTACTGTCGAGGGTTCTTCTTAAAGAAAACATTGTGGAAACATGTTAAAACCTGCAAATCCAAGCCTGGTGAATCCAGACCTAAGCCTGGAAAAACAAGGGTCCAGTCTTTGTGCTCTTTTGCGATGCCTCACCCACCAGGTGTAACTGATGGTGTTTGGAAGCTTATAAATGCCATGAACCAAGACAGAATGGCACTTGCAGTCCGGAATGACCAGTGTATTATTGGATTTGGGAAGGATTTATATAATAAGTATGGATCACGGTTTAAAATGCATGAGTACATCCGTCAAAAGATGAGAGAGCTTGAGTGACTCCTAATATACACACAAGAGGTCACACCCCTTAAGAATATCAAAGACCTTATCCGTCCTGAAAACTTCATGCACACAGTCACCGCAGTTAAACAGACAGCTGGTTACAACAAAGACACGGTTAAATATAAATCAGCAAGTGTTGCAATGAAACTTGGGCATAGCATGAAAAGAATTGCTATTCTTGTGGAAAGTAATGCCACCACAGAAGGAGACAAAGCAACAGCAAAAGAGCCCAACAACTTCCAAAAAAAATCTATGGCTCCAGATGGCACGAGTATATTTCATCCACAGCTCGGCGAACACTGGAGGAAGCCAAATGGAACTCTCCTCAGTTGCTTCCTTTCACCGAAGATGTAAAGCGTCTTCATTTGTACCTTGATGAACAAGAGCACCATTACCACAAAATGTTGTCAGCAGAGCCGTCCTCTCAGCTCTGGTCACAACTGGCAAAAATCAGACTGACACAAATCATGCTGTTCGATTAGAGGCGTGAAGGACAAGTTTCTCAAATGCCTTTGTCTGCATACACTTCCAGAGACGCATCAGTTCCTCATCCAGATGTTAGCCTGGCCCTCTCAGAGTTGGAAAAGAAGCTCTGTCAACATTTCAAACAAATAGAGATCAGAGGCAAAAAAGGCAGGAAGGTTGCTGTTCTTGTAACTTGAACAATGCAAGAATCACTTGACTTGTTTATTCAGCATCGTAGTAAATGTGGAGTACTTGAGGAAAATATCTACCTCTTTGCATGCCCTTTTGTTTTGACCTGCTTTCGAGGCTCAGACTACATCCGGAATTTTGCAAAAGCTTGTGGTGTGAAAAATTTCAACACACTCACCTCTACAAAGTTAAGAAAACAGATTGGAACCCTCTCTGAAGTGTTAAACCTCAGTAATGCAGAGCTGGATCAGCTGGCTGATTTTCTAGGCCATGATATTCGTGTCCATCTGCAATTTTACCATTTACCTGAGGGCACCCTCCAGCTGGCTAAACTGAGCAAAGTTCTCCTAGCATTTGAGAAAGGGCGCTTGGCAGAATTCAAGGGAAGGAATCTTGATGAACATTGATCCTGATGGTATAGTACATGATACAATTAGTAGTTTTTACAATAAATGGAGTTGGTCCTGAATATTTGTTGCCATACAGATTGTCAGAACACTAGGTGTAAAAAACACAACAGGTTTAAAGTGGATTTATATGTTTGCTCATTAGAGAAATGTATGTATTTGTATAAAAAAAATGCATGTGACCCAGAATGCAGCATTTATGATGGAGTGCATACAGTTAATGTATTTGTTTATTCTAAATCATGGAGCCTAAGCACTTTTTAGGAGAATGTTTATACATTTTATAGGACTTGGGGTGTATTACAGGTTAGTTGTATTATGGGGCATTGATGTGTAATGTAAACACAGTAATATAGCAACAGTATTTAATCAATCATGTAGAGCTTCATGGAATTGAGTTTACCATAAATAACAGCTTAGGAGAGTTTAGAAACTTCATTCAGGTATTTGTGGACTGAATGCTCCACTGTTGTTTACCTCATGGCAGAATAGAGAAGTATGTACTTGTAGTATGTAGTCTGTTCTTTATAAACATAATGGCTATGGAGTTCTCTTGGCCTGCTAATTTTACTGTTATCCTTGCTGTAACACACCCATTTTACTTAGTAGTTGGATGTGTTAGAGCAGTGAAAGCAAGAAGAATGACAGGACAGGAGCTTTAGACCAACTAAACTACTTCTTACTACTATAGGAAGATAAACATACTAAAAATGTTTCCAGGTGTTTATTCAGTTTCCTTTAGCTTTTCTCTTTTCAGTGTCTGATGCACCCGTGTCATTACTACAAGACAAGTCCTGTTGATGACACAGACCAAGTGCTGAGGTCAAACAAAAAATTGAGAGGTATGGTCATCAACCGACTAATTTTTGTTAACCTATGTGATGACTTGGATCATTTTCACTGTGAGGTCTTAGTGTTCCAGTTCAGGAACTAAGTATCTACATCACTATCTACAAGGAACTGCATCACTAAGTAGTTGAATTAGGTATATTAGAAAAGAGAAGACAACAAAATAAAAGTTTTATTTATTATTTCTTCAATTTCTCTTAACTGCCTTATATTCAGAATGTAATTTGTCCTCACCACAAGACAATGCAGGGCACGATGATGAGAAGGTCCAATCGTTTAGGTCAATTAAAAGTAAGAAAGGTAAGACTATCATTTAGCATTTATGTTTGTACACAGAAAGTATACAGTCTGTTGGTTGTAATTAAACCTGTACAGAGTAATGGTTAAGTGAAGCCTATGTATAGTTATGATTAACTGAGGTCTATCTATAGTGATGTTTAAGTGAGGTCTATACATAGACCTGTGTGCAGTTGTGTATAGTGCCTGTGTATAGTGATGGTTTTGCCAAATGTGCAAATGAATACTTTGATAACAATTTACACACACAGTTATTCAGATTTTTTGTTAATCTTCCAGGTCTCAGTAAGAGAAGGCCATGGAGCACTAATGAAGTCCATGCTGTGGAGAAGCACATGATGTGGTTCATTAAAAGCTGGAAAGTTCCGGGGAAAGCTGAGTGTGTGAGCTGTATAGTTGCTGAACCGTTGGCACTTAAAAACAGAGACTGGTTAGCTGTGAAGTTCTACGTGAAAAATCGCATCACGGCATTGCAGAGACAGGTTTAAGACTTAGTCACCACATATCGTGAAAGGAGTGAAATCAAGTATTTTTTTAAAGAAAGAAGTGTTTTTCAAGTTGACAAGGTTGTAGAGAAATTCTTTATTACAAGTTTAATACAGGATGCGAATTTGATACCTATAATTATTATTACTGCATAGCTATTATTATTACAGCTAATACTATTAATTATTATTACTATTATTATTATTACTATTATTATTATTATATGGTAATATGTAATGCGATTATTCTTTTGCTAATAAATAAGTCTTTAAACTAGTGCATCTATCCAGATTAGTAATTTTGTCTCCCTTAATAACAAAAAACACTGTTTCTTGTTATCATGGAACTGGCCCTCACAAAGGATAAAAACAGGTGATGTGTGTAATGATGGTGCTCTGATATACTAAATACCTGAAATGTCCCCAATGTCCCCACAAGTGGCCCCCAGTTCAGGTCAGAATTCGTTATTTTGGGATATTTGTAATTTGAAGTGATATTGTGATTCACAGGTGCATTTTGATATAGCATGATTTCTGTAGGATCTTGGGAAAGGGTGGCTCCCACAATGTAACAATTCCTCCAGATGACCCTGACAATTCACATAAAAAGTATGTGTGTGTGTGAGTGAGTGTTACCTGCAGTGGTGTGTGTGTGTGCGCGCGCGTGTGTATGTGTGTGCGCTACCTGCAGTGGGGTGTGTGTGTATTACCTGCAGTGGTGGGCTCTTTCTGGTTTGATGCTGCAGCACTTGGGGCACTTATACACCACCTGGCCCGGTTTCAGCTGCAGGCTCTCAATGAACTCCTTAGTGGCATTTCCTTTTGGCACTGCCCCCTACAGGGAGAACAGGGGACAACACCGACATGAAGATCACCATAACCTTAAAGGACTGATAAGGAAGAGCTGAAATAGTAAGGAATAAACAAAGAAATTATATTTCCATATGTGGCTATGACTGAAATATACTGTAGTGCTAAATTATTTACTTGGCATGTTCATGTCAGAGGGCAAAATGTTATGTTATTTTTAGATCTTTATCAGATGCCACTTTCTGTAAACATATTGTGTAAACAGCCTTCACCTTGCTTAGATACGCAAAGTTTAAGTCAGCAGCATAAAGAGACTTGGGAGAACTCCAACTACACTGCATGAGATGGGCACAAACATAATATACGGCTCCACACTGCAGTTACACTTCGCCTTACCAATCCACACCTTACCAAAGAAAACGCACACCGAACAGTGTGAACAGGGTTAGAGCAGGTCTGTGAGTGTAGATTAACAGTGTGAACAGGGTTAGAGCAGGTCTGTGAGTGCAGAGTAACAGTATGAACAGGGTTAGAGCAGGTCGGTGAGTGGAGATTAACAGTGTGAACAGGGTTAGAGCAGGTCGGTGAGTGGAGATTAACAGTGTGAAGAAGGTTGGAGCAGGTCGGTGAGTGGAGATTAACAGTGTGAAGAAGGTTGGAGCAGGTCGGTGAGTGGAGATTAACAGAGTGAACAACGTTAGAGCAGATCTGTGAGTGGAGATTAACAGAGTGAACAGGGTTCGAGCAGGTCTGTGAGTGGAGATTAACAGAGTGAACAGGGTTCGAGCAGTTCTGTGAGTGTAGATTAACAGAGTGAACAGGGTTCGAGCAGTTCTGTGAGTGTAGATTAACAGAGTGAACAGGGTTCGAGCAGGTCTGTGAGTGTAGATTAACAGAGTGAACAGGGTTCGAGCAGGTCTGTGAGTGGAGATTGCGGTATCCTGAGATGAACTCTGGGCCCTGGTGGCCAAGGCCTAGTTCTACATGTTGCATCAAAGTTAGGGCAGAGCCAGGTCCTGGTGGGTCAAGGCTGTGTTTGGGCAGAGCTACATTGGGACAGGGCTGGGCATGTCGGGATGGGGTGGAGCAGAGTGGAGACCCACCGGGTCGGTGCACATGGCTCTGAAGTGGGAAGCAAGGGCGAGGAAGGCCAGCGTGTTGAAGAGCGCTCCGTTCACCAGGCTGTAGGCCACGTTTTTGGCTGGCAGGAGCATGACGAAGACCACCACGAACTCGGCATATAGCACCAGCAGCCAGGTGATGAGGCCGCAGGCCATGCCGCAGCCATCACGGACAAACCACATCTCGCCAGGGAGGCGTGGCCGGGGCGGGGGCGGGGCACAGTGCTCCGGCTTCAGGTAGCCCGCCTGCCGCTCGATGTCTCTGCTGCGTGGGGCCGAGCTGTTCTTCATCCTACCAGGCACTGGGCACAGTCCTCATCTTCGCGTGGAGGGAAGATATGAGAGAGAAAGGTGGAGGACAGAGACAGAAAGAGGAGAGACAAGGCAGGAGAGGGGTGGAGTGAGAGATGGAGACAGTGGTTGAAGGTAGAAAGAGGAGAATGAGAGAGTGAATGAGTGAGATAAAAGAAAAGCAAAAGAACGCGAGAAATGCAGAAAGGGTCTTTAAATGTTCGTGCTTTATTTATGGCTGGATTTATGCTGGAGTCCGAGTAGCTCCTTCTCTGTAATCCCTCTACTGTTACCAAGTGCTCTTAACAACGGCAATATCAGTCTAAATAACCATGGCGACCATCTGGCTGGGTCTCAGCTGGGTGTGGCTACCTCCCTGTGCTGACAGTTATCAGGAATCATGGGCAAGTGGCACCGCTCCCTGCAGTTCCTGCTCGCTGTGGCGACCCCGGAGTGGCCTACGTGGCAGCACAGTGGATGCATGACGCACACGTCCCTCAGGCAGCAGGGGTGGGGTCCTGGGAGCCGGCCAGGAAGAAAGGTAGCTTATACCGTACCTGGCACTCCTACGCCCACAGCAAACTTTCACAGCCACCTGAAGTGTGTGTACTTGCACTAAACAAAATCCGTTTAGGTAAGCAGTCCAGCTGACTTACAGTATCTCACAAAAGTAAGTACACCACTTATTTTTGTAAATATTTTAACATATACATATACATATACATATATATATATATATACATATACATATACATATATATATATATATATACACAGTGCATCCGGAAAGTATTCACAGCGCTTCACTTTTTCCACATTTTGTTACGTTACAGCCTTATTCCAAATTGTA
>JAOXYF010000014.1:16378-44550 GCA_028565775.1 Sternarchorhynchus goeldii
AGTCAAAAAATCTTGATGTTATAAACAAATTTATGTAGTACTTATAAGCATTTAAACTTTACAAACGGGTCCATCAGGACCCTAACACCAGAGGAAGAATGCAAGTGAACCGGTACCAGCGAGATCATACATGCGTTAGACCTAGTGATGTGCGGATCGATACTGAAATATCGATACATCCGATACCTGATCTTTATGCTGTAAAATCAATTTTCAAGTCAAAATATCGATACTTTTGATACTTCAGTCAATGAATATCATTAAAATGAACACAGTGGAAAGTAACAACTATTGAGATGTCTAAATGATGCATGGTTGGTGGGAACTACTATATTCTTCTGCCTGGGTAAGTGCATAATGCCTAAGCGCAGCGGCACCTGTTCAGTCAGTCACTCAGTCTCTAGGCACAACGGGAGTCATGTGTGGACCTTTTTCAGCTCCACAAACAGCCAAGATGCAGTTTATGTTTGTGGGGAAACTGTAAGGAGTTGTGGCAACACAACAAACCTTGTGAAACACCTCAAACAAAACCACAACACAGAATACGAAGCATTTATGGTGAGGCGAACAGAAGATGAGAGCACAATGTCAGGTGGTGCTGCTAGCGCAAGACAGATGTCTCTGGCAGAGTCCTTCGGTGCTGCAGGCAGGCACTATCCAGGTACAGAGGGATAAAATGTTGAACTTTAAGCAGCGCTAGTTAATTTAGACAAAAGTAAAAAAACAAAAGTCATGACTATTTTTTTCATGAATAAATTATACGAATTTTGCACAGAAGCAGCATCTAGCTAGCCAGCTAGCATTAGCTAGCTAGCTAGCTAGCTGCAGACGATAGGGTTGCCACCCATCCCCTAAAATCAGGAATCGTCTTTTATTTGGAAATGAAATGTTGTGTTTCGCCAATAGTGGGCCCAATTTGTTCCGTATTTCCAAAAATGTCCTATACACGTCATTTGATCCCTTCCAAAAATAAATAAATAAAAAAAACAAGGAACTGTCAATCATACAATAACGCCCCCTCCTGTCGCACGCATACACATACAACCCCTCTACAAAGGGGCCAGTTAGTAGCAGGCGTCATGCAACTGTTTTGCACGTTTCAGCCAGATGTTATGGAAGCCCATTTATGCTGCTTGAAGAAAGTCTATACAGTATGTCATAATTATGACTTAGCATCTCATAATTATGACTTACACTCTCAATATTATGAATGAATGTTATGATTACGAGAGCAGCCCCATCATCTGTTTTTCCCCTGTGATTTTACATCGTTTGAAGATGATTCCCCAAGAGCAGCAACGCTCACAAGATCCCTAAAGAGATGATTGTGAAGGATCGCCAGCCTTTGTCCATAGTGGAAGACCAAGGTTTCCAAGGATTTGTGAGAGCTCTTGACCCAAAATATAAACTCCCAGGAAGAAAAAAAACTGATGGAGACTCATCTTATAAATATGTTTAATGAATGCAAAGGCAAAGTAAGGGCATTTTTGCAAAATGCTTCTAGTGTTGTACTTGCCACCGATATGTGGACTTCAGTGTCCACAGAGGCATATTTGACTAACATGTCATCTCATTGAAAACTGGCAAATGAGGGAATTTGTTTTGGAAACCCACACTTTCCATGGACACCATACAGCAGAGAATATCAGTTTAGCGCTTAAATGCATCATCCATGTTTTGCACATACACTGAATTTACTTGTAAAGGACAATTTGAAAATTGTCCCGGAAGTGGTGAAAGTGCTTGAGAAATGCAGTGCAATTGTGTCCTTTTTTCACCATAGCACACAGGCCACACAGAAGCTCAGGGGTATTCACCAACAGTTGAAAGTGGCAGAGCACAAGGTCATCCAGTCAGTAGATAAACTGAATTCCAGTGGGTTTTAAATGCCGGAGAGGCTCTGTAGCAGCCTGTGAACGTCAAGGTAGCTCCCTTGCCACAAAGTTGGCACAGCAATGTCTCAATGGGCATTGAGAGCATTCACTGTCTAGCTGCCAGTACATTTTTGGATGTTAAGTTTAAACATCTTGGCTTTCGAGACAAAGACAATGTGGAAGTAATGAAAAAACGTCTCCTCTCTGAAATGCAGGAGGTCTGTCAGACAGGACATGCAGCTCCCACTCTAGACCCAAGCTCAACAGCTACTGTTAGCTCTACCTCAAGGCCTTCTGCCTCTGGGCCAAACCAGAGTCCTGCTCCCTCAGGTTCAGCTATATCAAAAGGAGGGATATGGACTGATTTTGACATGCAGGTTTTATCAGGACATCATCACCGGTCTGCTGGCAGTGATGTGCTCGCTGAAGTATGTCGGTACTCCGAAGAAAAAGTGATTCCCAGAGAAAGGGATGCAATGGTTTGGTGGCAAGAACATGAACCAACCTTCCCAGCACTGAGCAAACTAGCAGTGAGATACCTGGGAATTACTGCCACTTCTGTGCCGGCAGAGAGGGTCTTTTCAAAGGCAGGAGAAGTTCTGAGCAAAAAACAGAACAGACTAAAGGGGAAGACAGTAAATATGCTATTGTTCCTTAACAGAAACTTATGAATGAGTGAAAGTGTCAATGCAGGATGCTTTTGTTGAAGTGTTATTTACATGTTCAGTGTTTTTCATGTTACCATGTTATTTTAATGTGAATTAAGATGCAAGTTCATTTTTCTAGTAGTTCTTAATTAAATTTAATGGTTTTAATATATAACTTATTTTTGTGTGTGAATGAAAGACCAATATTTAAATATTTAGTTTGATTTTGTCCTGTTTGGTTTGGTTGTATTAGCTCAGCTATTTTGTAAATACTTTAAAATACTTGAGTTTATATAAATAAATTACTCTGATGTCTTGTTTTCTTCATGAAGCTATGATATGAAATGCACTATTTTTTTTAGATTTACCAGACACAGGTGTATTTGCACAAAGTATCAGTATCAGATCGGTATCGCTGATATCAGCCTCAATTTTACTCGGCATCGGAAGGGAAATCTGTAGTATCGAACATCACTAGTCAGACCGCAAAAGAAACAAATCCGTTCCCGACGGGTTACGAAGCAGCAAAATTGTGCGATAGTGGAATTGAGTCAGCACTAAATCAAAATGAAAGTTGTGTGAATTGTGATGACGTTTCACAGCCACCAGTGCAGGTATGGAATGTGCCGCAGTTTAACCCCTTCAGCTCTGAGTACAGATTTTATACGGAGAACACGCCTGTAAATGCTACTGTAACCCACTTCAAGGTATGTACACATCACAGTCTAGTTTCGTATGAGCTGAGAGGTAGTGCAACAACCAAACACACAGATTCTAGCTATTGTACACCTTTAATTGCAAGAATATAAAGAACAGTACAGAATCTTATATAACGTACATCAATACCCATGGGCCCTTTAAACTAAGAAAAATAAAGTTTCTTTAGAAAGGTAAATGTTCCTTCCCGTGAATGGTTGCTCTTAGTTCAGTTCAGTGTTCCCAGTCAGTCACAAGTCAAGGGGGGTTTCTTAAGTGCACCTTTTGAGGTAGATTCATGGTGGTGTCAGTTGAGAGACTGGCACAATCACACCACAGAACAATTGGGGATCCACCGTATGTGGTGTGGTGACTCTGGATCCAATCTGGGAGGCTCGCCATCAACGAATCACAAATCAGCCTTCCTGGACATGAGGGCTAAGATCCTCGACTTTCTCCAACATATCAAAAGACCTGACCTGCATTTACACCAGGTTTATAATATAAGCTCTTGTAATATTATCATCAGGTTCATTATAATCTTAAATCAAAGTGTTGTACAACAGTAAATGCATTTCTCAAACATAAAAGCAACTGTATAGCGTTAACGGACAGAGAACTATAGTTACTTTAATGACTTTCACTTGAAATCATCACAGTGTCAAAATGATTTCAGTATAATCCATTATACACATAAAGCACAATGAAATGTGATCATTTGGTCACATTTTGACTAATGAAATAATCTATTTTTGAATTGCACATTGTGTTGTCCTCACTGCAGTGTAGTGACTGAAGCTATCCAACAAGTTAAAGGGGGCAGTGTAGGTATATTCGATGTAATGAGGGTGACTCTGGGAGGGAACATGCTCCTTTCAAACATGCAAGGTCCGGTTCACAGGACAACCATTACAGGCGTGTACATTATACGTCTCCTCTGACAGCAAAAGTGAAGATGTAGCACAGAGAGAGAGAGAATTCCTATCCTACAGCCAGGTCAGCTTGATGGTTCAGGGTCATGGAAGGAGTTTTTACATCGCTTCGAAAGCTGTGCTGAGGCTAATCATTGGTCTGAAGAGACAATGGCTGTCCAGTTGAGGTTCTGCTTGGTAGGAGCTGCAGGAGCTGTCGTCCACAAGAACCCAAGGTCTTCACGCTGGAGTTACACATGCATCGTGGATGAAATAGAAGCCACATATGGGCCATCTTTAGATCATGCTGTTGCTATAGGCATTGAGCTGAGGCAAAGAGTGCGTAAGCCAGGTGAGCCACTACATGTGCTGAGAGATGACATCTGTGAAAAAGTTTCTATTGTTTATGCAGATCGGTCTGAAGCCGAGCAAGAGAACATTGGAGTGGAAGTGTTTATTAACGCCATGGATGATACGGGTATGGTCCAGAGGATGCTGGAGGAGCATTCACGTACTTTGGCACGGGCATATGAGCTCGCTCGCAGGTACGAAACAACGAAACGTGCACCTGCCAGTTTTACGCGACTGGTGCATCTTAATGTGCAAACTACAGAGCATAGAGGAGAGAACTGCCCTGGTGCGGGAGAGCGAAGAGCAGAAGGTTTAGCGCGAGTGTCAGACAGCGCACCCTGTAGGCTATGGTTTGAAGCCCTCAAAATTGCATTTCAGGCCCTGCCAACTAAAGCACAGTGAGGATGGAAACACAAAGTGGAGATAGATTAGATGCCATAACTGCCAAGGCATTGGACACATGCAGCGGAACTGTCTTTCACCAAAGTTGGCATCTAACCCTTGTGTCTTCCAAAAACCTGCTAAGAGCCAAGGTACTCCCACAGTCCTCAGTATTAAAGGTTCAGGACCTGAGATGTGTATTCACATGTTGATGTACAATATGGAAGTATGTGCTTTATTGGACAGTGGCGCTTGGAGGAATGTACTACCATTGCACTGCTACAATGCAATTGAAGAAGATGTAAGACCTGCTCTGCAGTATTCAACGGTGGAGTCACTGCAAGGCATTGGGTCTGAAAATGTAGCAGTTGTGGGAGAAATACACCTGTCCATCCAAATTGGCATTTACACAGTAAGTGTTAACATACATAGCAGAGAATGCTGAAGCCATTCTTGGTCACCCTTTTCTGGAGCAGTCCAGAGCTCGCCTTGATTTCAGCAGCCAGAGGATCATGTTGTTTGGGGAACAAGTCCCATACTTCAACCTGCGGCAGAAGCCCAAAGTGCATATTGTCAGGGTGGCTCATACAACAGTTCTTGAGCCCGGATGCGAATACATTGTTCCTGGATATGCACACTTCCGCAGACCTGTTAGGGGTGACGTCATGCTGAATCCAGCCAGTGGTTTTGTTGAAAAACACTGCCTTTTAGTAGCAAGAGTTGTAGTGGGTGCCAAACCAGACCAACAAGTTCCAATCCAGCTCTACAACCCTGGATCAACTCCAGTAAAGGTAAAGAAAGGTGCTATCACTGGTTTTCTCCAGGCTGCCAATGTGGTCCAACCTTCCCTTGGGGCACCTCTTGACACGCCACACCAATATAACTGTGGATTTCCAGTCGTTTTCACAAACCTGCAGCCCTTGTATAGGGATAGTGCTACTGCGCTGACTGCCGATGAACGTCATGGGTTGGCCAAACTTCTCAGTGTGTATGGTGATGTGTTCTCCACAAGACCTACGGACCTTGGCAGCACGATATACAAACACTACCTGGGCCCCAGTAAAACAGCAGCCACGACGAATGGCGTTTGAGAAACAGAAGGAAGCTGACCAGCAGATCCAACAATGCCTTGAAAGTGGGTTGGCTTCACCAAGCAACAGAAGCTGGGCGTCGCCAATAGTACTGGTACGAGAAAAAGACCAGACTTACCGTCTATGCGTAGACTACAGAGCACTCAATGCGTGCATGGTGAAGGATGCACATCCTCTCCCTCGCATTCAAGACACACTGGAGACCTTGTCAACTGCCAAGTGGTTCAGCATCCTAGACTTAGCATCCAGTTATTGGCAGGTAGCATTAACACCTAGGGCTCGGCAGGCAGCTGCCTTTTGTAGCAGACAAGGCCTATTTACCTGGAATGTCATGCCTTTGAGCCTCTGTAATGCGCTAGCGATGTTCCAGCGTCTTACGGATCGCGTTCTAGCGGCGCTCCAGTGGGAGATGTGATAGGTATATTTGGATGACATCATAGTGCTGGTAAAAGACACCACTGAGATGCTCCAGCGCCTTTCTCAAGTGTTTGATCGACTCCGCCAAGCCAGTCTGAAACTCAAACCAGCCAAGTGTTGCCTATTCCGGTGCCAAGTAGCATATCTGGGGCACATCGTTTCAGCGTAAGGAATAGCCACAGACCCACAAAAGATTCAGAATGTCCAACAGTGGCCACAGCCTACTAGTGTGTCTGAAATCCGTCAGGTCGTAGGTCTGGCTGCATGCTACTGGCGATTTGTGGAAAATTTTGCAGCTGTGGCTAAGCCTCTGCATGAGCTAACCAAGAAAAATGTTCACTTCCGGTGGATACCACAGTGTCAAGATGCTGAAATTAAAAGAATCACTCAACCACACCTGTCTTGGGCTACCCACATGACCATGGTGATCTTATTCTTGACATTGATGCTAGTAATTTTGGCCTTGGTGCAGTACTGTCTCAAATGCAAGATGGTGCATGTGTTGGTGTGCGGGAGCCGACGATTGTCTTCTATTGAACAGAATTACTGCACCACTCGGAGAGAACTGTTGGCACTGGTGGACTTCACCAGATATTTCCATCAGTATTTGTTGGGAAGACCTTTCATTGTGCGCACTGATTACAGTAGTCTACAGTGGCTTGTCAAGATGCGGGAGCCTGAGGGTCAGTTGGCGCGATGGTTTGAGAAACTTGTGGAGTTTGACTTTAAAGTTATACATCAACCTGGACACCACTATCACAATGCGGATGCAATCTTGCAGAGACCATGTCATTCAACATGCCCCTGCAATATGACTGATTCTGGTGAGGGAAATGGAAAGATTTGCCACCAAGGAGTGCAGTGCAACATTGAACCCCATATCACTCAGAATGCTGATGATGTCACTTCCACGGAGCTCATTGTAGTGGGGGTAGGGGGACCCCCTAGCGCTCCAGTTGAACCATCTGAAACTGTCGATGGTGAATATCATGGCTGTAAAGATAGTTTTTCAGTAGTGGAAAGGATCTGTGTGGCTGACATTGCGCCGTCCACTTTGTTCCATGGCTGGAGTCTGGATGAAATGCGCATGGCACAGACGTCTGACCTGATATATCCCCCATCAAGGCATGGATGGAGAAGGGAGTCAAACGTCCCAAGTGGGTGGATGTGTCCCCATTAGGGCCGGCGACCAAAGCTTATTGGAGCCAATGGCGGAGATTGCACTTGCGAGATGATGGTGGTCTACGGCGCTTCCATTCTGCCAACGATGCTGTGTTCCATCCTCAGCTCCTTCTGCCGCGTGTTTTCCGGCACGATGTTCTGCAGCAGATGCACGACGGCCCTGTGAGTGGTCACTTTGGTGCAGAACGTACCTTAGCATGGATATGGACACGGCATTAGTGGTACCAGATGAAGGAAGATGCCACGCCTGGTGCTGCACCTGTATCAGCTGTGCTGCCAAGACATGTCCAGCTAAGAAGCCTCAAGCATCCCATGGGCACCGTATGTGTGGATATACCAATGGAAAGAATTGCCATTGATCTTATGGGACCCCTGAATGAAGCCAAATGTTATAACCACTACATATTAGTGGTCCAGGATTACTTCACAAAGTGGGTGGAAGCCTATCTATTGCCCAACGACCAAGCTATCACTGTGGCTGAAGTTCTTACCGCCAAGTGGGTGTGTCGCTATGGAGCACCCTGGATTCTTCACAGTGACCAAGGGACCAACTTTGAATCTGATGTCTTCCAGCGGCTGTGTGAGCTCTTGGGAATCGAGAAGACCCATATGACCCCATTCAGGCCACAGTCTGATGGACAAGTTGAGAGATTCAATGTCACTCTACAGAAAATATTGGCTACCACTGCAGAACGATGTCACTGGGACTGGGATCTAATGGCTCCATTTGCTGTCATGGCCTATAAAGCCACCAAGCACAGTTCGACTGGGCTTACCCCATACATGATGCTCTTTGGCAGGGAGCTGACAGAGCCAATGGACTTTGTAGCTGGGTTACCACCAGACTATGAGTATGTGAAAACACCTCCAGAATATGTACCATACCTTTGAGATAGGCTGGAATTGGCTCATCAAATAGCAAGGGAAGCACTGGGACAGTCTGTTGAGCGTGCCAAGAAACAGTATGACAATAATGCCTCCAAGACCAGTTACAACATTGGTGACACAGTTTGGCACCTGGTAAAAGGGACAAAACATGTGAGGGGCAAGGCCAGAAAGTTCCTCCCATCAT
Source organism: Sternarchorhynchus goeldii (assembly GCA_028565775.1). Classification (NCBI taxonomy): domain Eukaryota; kingdom Metazoa; phylum Chordata; class Actinopteri; order Gymnotiformes; family Apteronotidae; genus Sternarchorhynchus; species Sternarchorhynchus goeldii. The sequence goes on from JAOXYF010000014.1 coordinate 25,001, forward strand.
ACGAAGGACTTCATTTTGGGGCAATTGGATGAGAAGGCAGCATCTAAAGTCAATCAACATGTCCACCGTCTTTTCTGTGTTCAGCAGATGTTATAAGGCCATCCATGGTGGTGTCATCAGCAAACTTTAGAATCTTCACAGAGGGTTCTTTAGAAACACAGTTGTTGGTGTACAGACTGGAGAGGAGGGGCAGATCAACCTGTGGTTATAGTCTGGGGATCTGATACACATTTCCCTAGTCGCACCTGCCATTTCCTGTCTTTCAGGAAGTCCAAGATGCACCTGCAAATGGGATGTGGCACCAACAGCTGGGAGAGTTTGGCCTGCAGAAGCTCAAGGAACTACAGTGTTGAATGCTGAGCTGAAGTCCACAAACAGAAATCTAGCATAGGTTCCAGGGCTGTAGCGGTGTTGTATAAAGGGATTGACTCATTATGATTGCTGTGCTACACTTGTGTGAGGAACTTCAAAGAATTTAATTTGAAACCTGTTTTTTGCTTGAGATTTAAATCTTTGCAGATAACTGCGACACCACCTTCTCTCCCAGTTAGGTGAGGTTAATGTATGTAGTTGTATCCAGGAGGGCTTCTCCAGGAGAAGTCTCTGTTAAACACAGTAAGCTTAAATCCTGATCAGTAATAGTTTCATTTGTCATGAGTGTTTTGAATGTAAGTGATCTAATGTTAAATAACCCATCTTCAGTTGTGATGTACAATGGGTTTTCGAGCATTTGGTCATTAATTTTATATTAATTAGGTTCCTATTATTCACATTGACTGCTTACATTTTTTGGTTTTACTTTTTATTCTGTTTTGCTCGAGAGACCGACATGGCATCAGTACGATAAATATATGATTGTGTGACAGTTTTCTGTGGTTGGTTGAACCCAGTCATTCCTGCAACAGCACCTGCCCAGTTTTCCCCGAGAGGACCATGGAGCCAACATGACTTGGGAGGAGGTGATCGAAGTGGTAGAGGGCTTGATAATCACAGAAAGTCTCTCAGTTGTCAATGTAGTCCGTGCTAGAGATGGTCATGGAGAGCTAAGGGCCTTGAAGCGGTCTGTGCAAAAACCAGCTGCAGTGGGGGTAAAAACACACGTCCACACTACCGCTCCCAGGCTGCTCCCAGTATAGGAGTCACATTGAGAAAGCCTGGTGGCACTGAAACTGGCAATGAAACTGCCTCGTATGTTTCATCTTGTGCTGGCTCGAGTCTTGTATTCTCCTTGTAAAGAGCTGCTTGTTTCTCATACAGCTCCAGAAACTGCCGATTCATCTAGGCGAGGTCCCTGGCCAACATCAGGAGAGCTCGTTTCTCCACACATGCCATGTCAAAACACAAACAAGTACAGGGAACAAGCATTAAACCTGTAGAAACGAATGCTAAATGGATTGGTAACAAAATTGATAAAACATCAGTAGCCTACCAGCTCACTAGCTGTACTTCACAATGTGGTTGTACTTTCTTGTCCAAACTTGACTAATGCAGACATTTCATGTGCAGTCTTCAGGACTACACAACTTGCCACAAATTTCTGTTGCTCCCTGTAGTATCTATATGTAAACCTTTTTATATTAACACACAGCTATGCAGACACAAGTTTAGTTGATTCACTGTCTTCCTAGATTCTTTTTTTTTATTGTATCGGAACTGTCCAACTTACACATGCACCAGTTGCTTGGTGCCATCTACTGGTTAAGAACTGTATTACAGATATTTAGGTTCACACATAACAGGTACATGTAGAACATCTAGAGCGGTTGCAGGCTACACTACCACAGTTATTATTGGAATGGTCATTTCTCTCACCCTTAGCAAGCAGGTCTTTGATATTTTTTGTCTCATCTGTAGAAGTGAAGAATCTTTAAAAAGAGATGTAGTTGCTGCAACATCCTGAGGTGTTCTAGTATAATAGTAACCGTTTTATTTGTAGGATTATAAATCGACACCAAAGGAATTCTAGTTGTCTTCACATTAGTTTGTAGGTCAGGGCATCCACTCTCTGCACAGTTAAAACACGAGCAAAGGCATCACGTATGTCTTCCTCAGGAAACGGTTATGAAAATATTCACATTTCCATACTTTTTTGAAGGAAATCTGCATTTTCACTGCAGGTGTGTAGTAGCTGTGAATAAGGGAAGGAGTTATTACAGGACTTGGAATGAGAAGAACTGTATTTTAAATAAGTAAGAGTCTGGGTTTATAATAGATAAAACCCTCGTCTCTGCTGTTGAGATCCAACAGGATATCTTCTCAGGCTTCATTTGTTGTGTCGAATTCCTTACATCAGCTTAATACAAACAAAACTCTGTTCATCTGTCCACATTCAGTACCCATAAGGTCGTCCTGCCCATCCCAGACCTCTGAAGGTTAATGATCCTCCCAACCAAAGATGAGATAGTATGGGGAAGATTTTGATATTTTTTTCAGCATGTAGCTCAAACATCAGTGTCCATATATTCATCCTAGGTGCCTGGCTACTTGCCACACAGTTTGCTCAGGGTACTGAAAACCTATAAGTAAAAATTTTTCCATTGCCTCTTGTGGAAGTGTGATCGCGTAGTCAAGGCTTTTTAATGCGAAGGAGTAGTGGAAACTGACTCAAACTCATTTTCTTTTTATTTACCAGCTTCGCACAGCAATCACGCTTTCCAGATATGTACGTTCAGAAATACATTGTCTTCATCGTTGTCTGTCTGTCTCTCTCTCTCTCTCTGTCCTTGCCAGTCTTTCCATTTCCCCCTGTCTCTATTTATCCTCCCCTTTTACACCCACATTTCCAATGTGAATTCTAGGGTGAAGCCATTTAAAGGGGAGTAACAATGTTTGTTAATCTTATAACTTTCTATAGACGTCTTGTAATAACTTAAATCAACTTCCTCATTTACAGGTACCTTGCAACAGTGCACTTCAACATCATGTACACATGTAGACATTCTTTCACCAACATAAATTGACAGATTTATCCTTCCTCTCTGCCCTTTGTCCGTCGTAGTGAATGAACCCCAAGCTTTCCCATGCACCGAGTGTGTGTTCTCGTTAACTCAACAGCACATGCGCTTGGCGACATAGTACATGCTATCCAGTTCATTTAATTAATTTACCATCGGTAAATGTTCCTGTCCTCTCTGTTGGTCAGTGTCTCTTTAGGGGTGATAACCCTGTACCGGTCGCTGCATCACACCTCTGAATAGTCAAATCAATTCACCAAAACTTAATATAAAACACATGAACAGTGCACTACAATGTGTGTCTGAAAGAATATCGATACCAGACATTGAGAACTTTTTTGGAACAGAAATTCTCTCTGCCAGTCAAAGTTCCTGTGTTGGTACACTTTCTGCCCTGGTCAGTCGAATCCCCTTTTGGTTCTTCGAAATTGCCCACAATGCATTATCACCTCATCTGCATACCTGTACTTCAAATGATAGACTTGTGGCCAGTTAGTAAGAAGATCTAGATGTGCACAGATGTACTGATGCCGTATTGGTTGGGAGCAGTTTTGTAATTAGGTCCTTGACAATCTGCTCATTACAGTGAAAATTAGATTTAAGAATATCAGTACATGCAGAATGTTTGTGTTAAACTGAATAACGTGGACACATGGCTGTCAAACTTCAGATGACGTTTTAAGCCTGTAGTCTGACATTACATCAGAGAAAATAAGCAGAGATGCATAGCTGGATGACACCATCACATAGCTCCACCTCCAAAGAAATGTGTACAACTGGGAGTCCAGGCTCTGCAATTTTCCATTCAGCAGACTAACTAAAAGCTTGAGTAAATAAGTTTTTAGTCTAGACTTAAAAATGGGGTTTGTCTGAATCCCAGATTAGAGCTGGAAGACTGTTGTGGAACAACTGAGAAGCTTTATAGGAGATGGCTCTACCCCCCCCACCCCCCAGTTGTAATCTTACTAATTCTGGGAACTAAAAAAAATTCTGCATTTTGAGAGTAGTAGCAGGTGTGGTGAGTTATATTAATGCTACAAGTTCACTCCGAGGAGCAAAAAAAGAATTTTAAAATCTGCAATTTAATGGGGAGCCAATGTAAAGCTTAAAGAACAGGAGTAATGTGGTCAAATATTCCAACCCTGGTTCGGTTTCTGACTGCTGCATTCAGTCTGAGTTTGTTTAGTGACTTTTTAGAGTATCCAATTATCAGACCATTACAGAAATCTAATCTTAATGAGATAAAAGTATGGGCCAATTTCTCTGCATCTGATGAGGAAAGTATGTCTCAATTTAGCAAAATTATGTAAATGGAAAGGCAGTTTTAACATTTACATATGCGCGTGTCAAATTTTAAATCAGTCAATAACACCCATGTTTTTTTACAACTGTGACGAGAGAAGCTACAGTAGCTGAGGCAGGTTGAGGCTCAGCAATGTGACACCAGGAAAGGATGAATCTCGGCAGAGAGAGGATGGATTCGGCTAATGCACTAATATACTAATGTGTGTAAATTGGGGATCCATTGTGTGCTGGGATGGACTCTGGCAGATCAAGTTATGGTAGCACAGATAAAAGGACAGAACCAGAAGGAAACAAAAGCATTGAGGCTCCTTGGAACATCAGTACTCCGCCACTCCTTCCACAAAGGTTTTTGTTTTGGGAGTGACCTGAAAAGGCCTTAAAAAGTAGAACATTTGATAAATTGCTTCTCACAGCCTTGGGTCCTAGCAATAGCAGCACGGTCTTGTTGGAATTCAGTAGAGATGGTGTCCCCTGTGGACCCATGTGCGCTGGTGTAGCTCCAGGATGCCAGGGATGAGGGCTTAGATGTGGTGGAAGACCAGTCTCTCCAAGGACCTCATGACTAGGGGTCTGCGCTACTGGCCGACAGATATTCAGGCTGTTTTCTTGAGTGAGGGTATAGAAAGGCTTTTCCTAAAGCAACTAAAATTCACACAACTGACACCTTGATATATGATGTGCAATTATGACCACACTTCAGAACATTCAAAACAAGCCCAATTTTTTTTTCTTCTTCTATATTAACTCACCTGCTTTAGCTCGTAACAGCTGCATCAGTTGAGTGTGAACAGTAGCGTGAGTTGTCGTGGAGGAATAGCTGTTTACTCTCTTTGTGCAGAGCAGTAGCAGTGGTACATCACTGAGGGACACTGGCTTACTCTCTCTGTGTTATTCCAGATTTCAGAAATTTCACTCGATACTCATAATTCTGAATGATTTCTAGATTTGTATTTGTCTAATTGTTTTGGTATTAAATGTTTTTCTTATTTTTAAGCAGTTGTCCAGAAGATGTGGTGAACATGAGCTCTTCGTGGCTATGGTGAAGTCAGTACTATAAATAATTCTTAAAGCAGGAAGATGTCTGTGTCGTGTGAGACTGAGTCAGCACTTTGCTCAAACCAAGCTCTCCTGCTCTAAGGAGCTGTCTGCCATCTGCTGGTGACTTGCATGTACTACAGATGTGTCTATCTTAAATGGGACATTCCACTTCAGATGCTGCACTGTTTTTTGTGAATTGTTTCTGTGCTTCAGAATTTGAGATGGATTATATGCTTGCTTTTGACAATTTTAAATCCTGAATCATAATACAACTTGAAAAGAGAAAAAAGACAAAGAAAAAGAAGACAAGAAAAGAAGACTTACATTTAATAATGGAATAATACATAATTACTTGAAAGGTCATATGTCATACCCAACATGTGTTGCAAAATATTGCATTAGAATCCTTGAAGATCTGCACTTGACTAAATGCAGAAAGTTGAACCATGGTGAATTCATTTTAAACAGCTCTTGAACTTGTAAAAATTATCTCATTTCCTGGCCTTGAGGAAGAAGAATCAGAGGGGAAGTGGAGTGAGAGATGGGATGATGGGATGTGTAGTTGAATATTAATTTCAACTGCATGACACTGGAGAGACACAAGTCCTGGTTTAAGAGCACAGAGGCTTCTTATCACTGCCATGGCTTCAAGCTCTGGAATGTTGTTCCAGATGACCTGAGGCCTCTTGACCATTGAAGTATTTTCAGGATGAGACCTTTTTTGTTCTTTAAGGTCTTTAATTAAACCACTGTGCCTGTATCAACTTTGCATATGTTTTAAGTTGTTTAGTACTTTTTTGTACTTTGTTCCACTTGCTGTGGTGGCACTTTTTTTTTTTTTACATTTTACCTTAGATTCTCTTTCACCTTCTGCACTTTTAATGCATCTTTTAAACAGAAAGCACAAAAATGAAAGAAATGTAAAATGATTAAATCAACCATATTTCACTTTATTATTTTTTTTGGCAAATACCTTCCTGAGGTGGGAGATATCAGGATTTAATAAGCTTTATTATTATAATAAAGATTATTTGATCTTTATTTTCTGTATAGCACTTTGTAAACTTTTAGAAAGTGCTAAACAAATTAAGTCCATTATAAATGCTGTTAGACACTACAGTAACTGAGCCTTTTTACAGCACCATCTGCCACCTCGGAACCAAACCTTTTTTTTGCATTTTCTGTTACCTAAAGACAGATGACATCAGCCAAAGCTTGTTGGCCTCTTCATTAATTCAAATAAATATTCAGCTCTACAGAGGATGCTGGGATACTATAGCCATGTGGGATGAAGGTGCTGAAGTGCCTCAGGTGCTGAACTCATGAGGATCTATAGCTCTCAAACTACCACACTCCCACATTTTCTCTGGATCTCTTAACTTCTGCATAAAGTACAACAAACCGCTTTGGGGTTTTTAATTACCTGCAATGTCCGAGTCCTCTGTTGCTTTATAAACTTCATGTGTGTTTTTTCATTGAACCATCGGGCAAGAGGCAACTCGACATGTGCTAAAATATGGGTAAATAAAATACTGGGACATGGAGTTAGCTCGATTATGTGTGCAGATTAAAATGAGTGGAGTGTTTTGTTTTAGACAGTTGCATTCTGTTACCTAAGTCCAGATGGGAGGTTGGGAAGAACGAGATTCTTCTTGATGCTGCAGGCCTTCCCTATGCATTGCTCATTGTAGGGAATGCAGTTGTCAGGGAAACTGGATCCAGTAATGCACAGGGCAGTCTACACCATCCACTGCTGCCGGTTTCTTATGCACCATCTTTTGATGGCAGGGAAACCGGATCCAGTAATGCACCAGGCAGAGTTCACCAGCAGTGACAGCAATTTCCTGCCTGAGGACGGAGCAGTTCCTGTAACAGACAGTGATGGGATATTCTCTGTGATGCTTCTTTAGGAGTGTTTCAGGATAGGTGTGCACGTGCCTGCCACCTTAACTCTCTTTAGAGGGTGCTGTTGAGTTTTCTTTACAAATGATTATTATGCTAGAACAATTCAGGATGTTGCAGAATCTACATCTCTTTTTAAGGATTCTCCACTTCTACAGATGAGACAAAGTGGTCAAGTCCTATGACCAAAAAACCAACAGTGAATATGAGATATGTTAATTTAGCACTTTGGACTCACACAGGAAGATGGAGACACAGTATTAAGGGGGGGGGGGGTACCTTATCTAGGGGGGTGGTTGAGGCTTCGGGTCTCAGCTCAGAGTACGCCGTCACCTCCTGACCTTGGTGCCTGATTTCTCTGTGCCTTGCGCATCTGTGAACATTCATGAAAATAACAGAGCCACAACCAGAAATAAAATCACAAAATACCAAAAATAAGAATAACAAACAACACTAAACCTCTGAATTTTTACTCCAGCACTTGGATGGCTTAAGGTTTTACATCAGTAGAGCTACTCTGGTCCAGCATGGCCCTTTAGGGACATATTTATTTGTGGTCCACAAGCTTGTTGGAGGAGTATCATGGTCAGTTCCATTGCCTCAGTCACGGTTGCCCCACTTTGGTGTTGTGATTCCAATAACACCAACTGACATGTTTTTTTGGTGGTGGGTTCAACCCCCCAGATTGACAGTTCAGCTACTTTTGGACCAGCAATCTTTTCTGCTCCAGGTGTGATGACACACAGCTAGATAGTCATGCTGAACGCTTGATCTGACTTGTTAAACTCCACAGAAAGTTTGAGGCCTCCAGACATGGCCATTCCACCATACTGGTATGACGAATACCTGTCTGACCTCTTTCAAAGAATGTGGCAAAATGGTCCACATTTTATGGCCTATGTATTACAAATGTGGTAATTTAAAAATGAAAAAAAAAGGTTCAGCTGCTATCAAGGCAGCATCTGTAATGGTCACTAATTCATGTTCACTTTTAAAATGGTTTAAATCTGGCATACCATGACTTGTCCTAGTTTAGGTAATGTTAGCTTAATAGCTAATAGAGGGGTTACTGCCAACAAAATGTAAAAAATCCAACGTTCATCTCATCTAGTCTTTCTTTAATTTGGTATAATCATATTCTAGTTCAAAATTATCACACATAATAATAATAAAAATAAAATAAAAAAAATAAAAATAAGCCAGAGTTTTACATTAGCATGTTTCTGTTTGGGAGTGATTCGGATAGCTTCAACAGAATTGTTAGCTAGCTAGCTAAAATCAGGAATAACTGAGAAAGCAGTACTATCTTTTTTTTCACAAAAAATTGGATTTTTAACACAAGATTGGATTTTTGTATCACTGACGTTTATTATTAATTACATGGAAGCATCATGGTTTCAATATTACATCAGTAGCAATCCATTTCCTTATCAGTGATTTCAATCCAATCAGGCAAAATGCAGTTACTATGGGAACCTTTAGAGCACCTCTGTCACTCTCTGCTCTTAAGTTCATGGTTCTACAGAAATATTTCAGTGTTTTTTCGCTTTTACTGCCGTTTCCAGTGGTTGAAAGTCTTTAAACAGCGGGTGCACAAGTCTCGGAATGGCAGACGGCACCCCTGCCTGATCTGCCGCAGAAAGACTGATTTAGATTAGCAACTGTATTAGCAGCGGATATTTCTTAAGAGGCTAGCAGCAAAGTATGTCAACCTAGATTATCTGGCAGACCTCCATTAACTCGAGTGCCTCTCCATGATAGTGTTGTGGGTTTTTTTTGCTCTGCGGCCTCGTCCGACACACTTAAAAGGTGAGAACGGAATGGTGCGATCTATTTTCCCGGATCACAGCTGTCCCGAAAGTCAATATGCGGTTATGAGAAGAGGAATTGATTTTATTAATGAAGTGCTTCGCACTGCAGAAGACGAACAGGGCGATAGTTATCAGTGGCTTTCTGAGCAGTTCCCACTGTCGAGCATCACACTTCCACAGAGGAGATATCTGATCAGATTGGATACGCCACTAGAGGAGCCGTGCGGTCAGATTTTCTGATACTCTGCTACTCGACTGTGCTGCGCACAACTAGTAAGCGTATTGGGCAACTCTTAAATGACACTTTTAAGGGCCCAGCTGATGATCCAAAACAATGACCCCTTTGTCATTTTTATATACATTATATTTCCAGTATTGTGCAGATACTCTTGTCCAGAGTGAAGTACAGAAGTGATTGTTCTCTATTGAATGCACATGCTCATGTAAGAACTGGTGTCCAGTGTTAAGAATACAATAGACTAAAGCCCTGACTCTAATGGAGAAGACAGTAGAGCCTATTTAAGTGCTTAGTGACTCAGTGAAGAGGTGAATCTTCGGTCTTCGTCTGACGAAGGCCGGTTTCTCAGTCTTGTGGACAGCCAGTGGAAGGTTGCTCCACTGCCTGGGTGCCGAGACAGAGAGGAGTCATGATGCGTGTCGTCTTCTTGTCTCGAGGGCTTCGAGCAGAGCCAGAGGCTTGGTGTAGAGCATGGTTTGATTAGAGCCTTTAGGCCTGCAGGAGATGATCTGGTTTTGGCTTTGTAGGCGAGCGTCAGTGTTTTAGACCTGATATGAGCCAGAGCAGGAGCCAGAAGAAGGATAACTGCAGGGTGGACAACCTCAGGGGGTGGAGAATTTTGAAAGGGGGGTGGACACCAGCCGTGCAACTGTATTTAACTGAGTTTTTATATCAGTAGAACTAAAACTGTGTACTCTGTGTACAAAAGGGGGGTGGGGTGCTACTACTTCGACTATCAACTTCACAAAGAAAAATATTTCAAAAGTTCACTACACTTGATTGAACAGTGCACAGCAGTGAAGAAGAAACAGAAGCCCACTGCAAATGCAGCTGGGGGTATAAAGGTTTTTTAGATCGGCTGCTACTCCTGTTTTTGAATTTCTATGAATATCTAAGTAGTACGCATGAAACATTGTATATGGTAAATTGAGGGTGCAGCTGCTCAATGTTAGCACTAGATGGTGCTAGAGTCCTACCAAATTAGTGCAAAATGTGTGCGAGAGAGAGAGAACGAGAGTTGGATGAAAGTGACTCTGTTCACTCTAAATGTGACCAAATCATTAATTAAAATGTAGAGCTTCCCTGGGGAAACACGCAAACAAACAAGACCAAGAGGCTGCCTCAGCAATTGTGTTTGGGATTTAAACGGCTAGAATTTTTACTGATATCATTAACAGCAGTCACAACAAAGAGATTTTTTTTTATGGCAACACAAATTGAATTTAAATTGAAAATAAGGCTGAGGTGGTTGCACAGCAGGAAATGAATACATGTAGCTAACGCGTGTTCACAGCCGAAAGGTCATGATGAAACAGACAGGAGAGGCGCAGGGAAATAACACACACAAGGGCGAGGAGGTGGAGGCCATGGAACGCTGGTGGTGGATCATATTACAGCTCCGATTCTCATTTTCTCAAGAGGATCTTGAACACAGGAACCAGTGAGCCAATTAATCAATCACCCAATCAGTTAACCAGTTAGTGAATGTCAATTAGGACACACAACTTCATTTCACGTCAAATGTTTAATCTGTAAACGTGGATACAGCATGTTTGGCACCATTATATATTCATCCATCCATCTGAGTACATATGCTCTGTTAACATCAGATGGAGCAAAATTCCCTCGACTGAGATGAGGACTGCAGCGAGGAGTGTGCTGTGGATCTTGAGCTGAACAAAGCACAGGAGCCCAGAGTGTGCGGATGAACTGTAGAGTGTGTAGTGTAGTGGGTAGATACTATGCAGCGTTATAGAAACATCGCTACTGTTTTTGACACAAATCAGTAAACAAACAAACACAGAAAAGCCACTCGGGTTCGACATCGAATCGAGACCTTGTCACAAGACCTCATACAACATTTTTAACTGTGCAATATTTTTTGTTAAAGGAGAAATAAGTTTGATCTGTTGCATTTTATTTATAACCTTACTGACAAAAAATAGACAGTAGCTTTATACATCTAGAGTAACAAAAATGATTTAGAATGACTATATGAGATGAGATTCTGGTGTTTAATACACATTAACAGCTCTGGGGAAAAAATGGAGAACTTTTCCTTAAATCAGCATCTCTATTTGAATGACAGCCTTTCTACTCCAGTGTCTGAACTCCAGCACATTCTGCTTAATGAGGTACTGATTAGGTGATCGTCTGAATCTTTCTTAACAAGGATCGCTGGCAGAGAGTGCGGCAAAACGCATGAAAGCTCACCAAAGAGTCATTTGGTGAATGACTCTTCCTACGTTAAAACATTAGTAATGTTTTGTTTAAATACATGAATTCAAACATGTTTTTCTTGCATTGTTTGGGGTATGAAAACATTTTCTGAAAGTAGATGCTGTAATTGACAAATATATATATTTGAAATGTGGAGAACTGTCAGTTTATATACAGTACAAAAATGTTTATTTAAAGCAAACTCTATCTATCTATCTATCTATCTATCTATCTATCTATCTATCTATCTATCTATCATGAAGCATCTCTGTGCTTTGTCATCTGAAAATATCTGTTAACAAAAAAAGCTAAAAAATAAAATCCTGCTGAAAAAAAAAAGCACTTCTGAGTCCTCTAATGCACATGTGTTATGGCCCAGTCTGGGTTGGGCCTGTGGCAGAACTGCAGTGCATGAATGACCTGTGAGAGACTGACTGCAGCTGAGTGGAGCAGAGCGTATGCAGAGGAAATAAATGTAACTGGACATGAAACGTGAGAGTGGAGAGTTGGACTGAGGTGTGTATGTGTGTGTGTATAGAGTAATTTATATATGAATAACACCAAGGGATGGACAAGGAACAAGCACGCCAGACAGACTTCTGATGATGAGCATAAGAAAATCGACTAATGCACTTTGTCATGGTAATGATAGGCCTGCTGTAGTCTTTGTCTTAGTAACAATAGGACTGCTGTAGGCGTCCTCTCTCAACATCTAGCAACACACAAGGTTTATGAGTTTCTTAATGACCGTCCAGGCCACTGCTTTGTACTGCTCTTTAAACCACTTACTCAGGCATTGGGTGATGTGGAGTCATTGTCATGGTAATGATGGGTAATGATGTCATGGTGATGCTATTTAAACCACTTACTCCTAGACCTCGGAAATTTTGAATAAAGCTGGAGAATAAGCTAACTTTAACTCTGTCCATAGATTTATTTATGTATTTATTTATTTATTTACAATTTAGAAAAAAATAACCATTTTGTAATTATCTGATTTCTTTTATTGGTTTAAACTGAAGAGCCTCTCTGTCAATTATAAGATGAATTGGTTGTATTCAGTAATGAGGAGAAATGCAGATGAGCTACTGAGAGTGTGTGTGTGTGTGTGTGTGTGTGTGTGTGTGTGTGTTGGGGGTGAGTACAGTACAGCTGTACTCCAAGAACGTGAGATGACTAAGGCAATAAATATCATCTCAAGGAGACACTGATTGTTGAAAGACAAACAAATTCAATGCTTTGGTCTTGTTTTTTGGTTATCATTTTATTTATTTCATATCCATGCATGATGTATATAAAAAAATAGAATATAATACATCCCACATGAAAATATTCCCACAAACAACTGAACCACAATTGTTTTTAGTTAGAAAATATTGGATCAGTATTGATATCAGACATTCAAATGCAAGACATAATCGGATCAGTACAGAAAAAAAATGGTGTCATACCAGCTGAATTAGTAAGATGTTAATACTCCTATAGTTTAAGTTGTGACAACCCAACCACATGGACAGCATGGTGCTCTTTTTCACTGCTGGGTGATGGAGGATCTCAGGCTTGTGAAAATGTAGGGGGTTTTAATTACTGTATTTACTTACCCCAACCAACAATGGAACCAGGAGTGGGCGAAGGCTTAATGCGTGTAAAACTTATGTTTATCTGACTCCAAGTTATAATTACAAATTTGTTATAAAGAACACATTCCATTCCATATCCCAGCGATAAATCATGAGAATATGCGTAACCGATTTTACAAAGTTCCTTAATGCTAAAACAGCCTACTTTGTCAGAGGTTTACTGTTTGGCTTGCCTGATTTATGGTTTAACCTAGTAAACATGCACAGCAGAAAATACCATCTCTCCCCCTGGGCCAGACTTCCATCTGTCTTATCTTGACCAAGAACAAGGTTTTCTACCACTGACCAATCAAAAATAACCACCTGCTGGCATCCCCCCACCATAGAACACAGCCACAAGGGCTCACAGCTGGTTGTAACACACTTATGTCCAGTAACTATTGACCCTTTGTGGTGGAGCACGACCCAAGTGACCGTTGTGACTTTATCACCCTGATCTCAGCAGTGAAGGCAGATGATCTGAAGCCTCAAGATTTTTAGCAAAGCATTAGGCAGAATGGTGCTGATGTCTCTTCACAGCTCTCAAATCCATCAGACCACAAACGAGCGAGTGGTTTTAAGGGCGTGGTTTCATTTGACATGCTCGCACGTATACAAACAAAACAAAATATTTTGACAGCTTGGGCTAAGTGTAAAAATGGCCTTATGATTCTAATGTTTCAGGTTCAGTGAGCAAGTTGAGTTTTCCGGTAGATCGTTTTGTTTGTGTGTAGTTTTTTAGAGGTGGGGGTCGGTTTGAAACATCATGACTTGACGTGGTATAAGATGGTTGGCTTGCACAAGTAAAATTAACATTGGGCATATTGCCTTGACACACTGCCTTTAGTTTCAAACTTATTTGTGATTCCATGGCTCTACTTTCGAAATCAATAAGTGCAAATACAAATTAATGAAAGAATGAATGAGCAAACAAACAAATGCGTATCATTTAAGAAGTCTAAATTGTTTTTTTTGGGGTTTTTTTTGCTGGTTTAGCTGAAAACCTCAGAGACCAGTTGGCGAATAAGAGCAGAGTAGATCAGTTATATTGAAAGAAAAAAGAACTTGGGCAGAAGTAGTGTTTGTGTGTAATATATAAAAAAAAATCAGAGCTTCCTTGTGAAAATGGTTGGACATGTCACTTGTCCTCTTGGAGTCGGACAGCTTCTGTGGAGTGCTGAGGAAATCAGGTCATGACTCTTTACTGTGTTTTTAATCTTCTACTTGGGTGCCTCTCGGAAGCAGCTTTTAAGGTTTGGCATCGGTGCAGCCACCGAGTGAACGTCTCCTCCCTGTCCAGAGCTCACACAGACGGCCTTCGTCCTTGGAACACTCAACTGAGGTTATGGTGCCTGGTCTTTTATGTACATTATGATGCCAAAATAAAAGAATCCTTTAAAGAGTTTAAGAGGAGTTTATCAAAACTCCTCAACATTTTATGGAGAATAGGTATAAATGCCTGACATTAGATAATCAAGAATGTGATTCGTTTATGACTTACCAGACTGGGTTTTATAATCCAGATATGTGCACTCTAGCCTTCTAAAATGTAATATTCCACTGAGGAATTTGTCAAAGTCATTATTTAAGGGAGAAGTCTAAGAGATTAAATAAGTCTTGATTATTGCTTATTAAGAGCAAAAATGTTTTAAATTGTCATCCACATTATTCTTAACATGCAGGTCAATACGACACAGACATGTGCATCGACATGAAGTCAGAGAGTGAAAAGTTTGAAAGAAAGTTTGCTAACCTCCAAAAACAACCCAATAAACAACAAAAACAGATACCCATAAAATTCCCTTGCCTTTTCATCAAAGTTGAAGAACTGCAGACGCTGGTTGCATCATGAAATCTCCAAATAATTTTAAGACCCCTCCTTGACAGCAATCTGTTTTATATTTATTTATTTATTTATTTAATTAATTATTTATTTTTAGGTTTGCCAGAAAACAGCCTGGTCTTTTGTGAAACCACTAACAGAGTTCATTAAACAGCATCGAAACTTTGACTGGAACTTGATTCCATGGTCATATGAGACCAGAACAGAGGTGCTCAGCTCTAAACACCACCAATGAATGTGGCGAGAGAGTCTCTCATCGGTCTTGCAGAAATTGGTCTTGCAAAAAACGGCCTTCCCCGCTGTGAAGCAGAATGGCGAATGCGGTACTTCAGGACTGTTTTGCTTATGAAGACCCTGGGAACCAAACAAGGACAAAGAAATGTGAGGCCTGAAGATATTCTGCACAGCGGTCTCACGTTCCTTGGCTAAACGTTCTCCTACGTCATCAAACATTTAGAGAGACCACCCACTGGTCTTATCTTGGAAACAGCATGCATGAAGTATGGAGTTCAGCACTAATTCAGAACTTGGGGTAAAAACAAGGAGAAAAAAAAAACCATTAGAATAAGACTGCCTACGTTTGTCGAGATGCTGAGCACGGCAGATTTTTTACAAAGTGATTTGGGAAGCCAGTGTTTAAAATTGTCCGGAGAGGAGAATACTTTACCGGCAATGACTCTAGAGGGCACAGGGCAAAGCTGTCCCTCAGAAACTCCTGGAACATGTTCTATATGCTGTAGAACAAACTTTGTTCTATGATGTCTGGTTTTCATCTACTCCCTCTACTACTATGCACATCTGTGGTCTCACAGAAATCAACATGAAATCACAGTGGACTTTTTGGGGCCCTGGCCCACCACAAATGGTCATCAGTTACTCAGGAGTGTGAATCAGTGTCTTACCACCAGAGGCTGGGTCTGCAGCCCTCCCATAAACTAGCGATGGTCATGGCACCAGTGTGTTGTGGTTGTGTCAAACCCAGTTATTGATCAGGATAAGACTGTGAAGGATTTAAGGTGGAGCTGAGGGTAGAGCTGGTGGTCTGAAGTTGGAGAAACTCTTGCTCAGTTTCCCTCTCTATTATTCTCTTCATCTATTTGGCAGCATTCAGATAGTGTTTTGTATGCTGTATTTCTGCATCCTGCATTTTTAGGGCATGTATTTTCTCCTTACGATCTCTAACCAGCTGTAACGTGTATCTAAGTTTGCTTGTGAATAAATCCTGTTACCTTAACTCACGTGAGGCTCAACTCTACAAAGAGCAGCGCACGTGAATGCTTCAATCTCACTGTGTAAAGCTGTCTAAGAAACCTTCAAAACTTGTTAAAGAATGAAGTTTAATTGCCAACATGTTTACAAGATTTTTGGGAAAGATGACAATTTTGGATGATGGTGTCATCCACAATTAGATGCTAATTCCACTCCTAAAAAAATGGCAAATTACCAAGATGTTGAGTGGTTCCTGTCCTGGTATGTAAGTCTGGTATGAGGACTACAACTTGCACTCCCCTCTGCCTCTCACACTGTGAGGACTTTCTCTATGTGGACCTCTACTGAAACACACAACCTGATTAAACTCATTGGACCCACACACACACCCACACTGCCACACTGACTGATTAATCCCACTGTGCGCGCACACAATGCCACACAGACTGATTAAACCACTAGCTCCCCTGTACTTTCATGTCGAGCCTAGTGTCCCCGTTTGTTCCGAAACATTTAAACTTCTAAGACTGCCCAGTATTGACGTAGCTGACGTGTTTTCTGCTTCGGCTCGTTTTTGCCAGCGCTGAGAATGACAGTAACGTTGTGCAGGAGGTGTGAGCTGTCGTTTAACATCTGTGCGGTTTCGTCAAGCACAGTTGAGTGGCTGTGCCTCACATTGCTTTCTGCAAATGGTTTGATAGAACTGTAGGACATGAAGCACAGAGGCAGAGAACACCACTGATTTAAAGTGTTTTCTGATCGCCCTTTGAGCCGCATCACAGTGGAACTGTATTTAGCTGGATGGAGTGAGAACGGCCTGTTCTTACGATGGTGCAGTTAGCAAACTCACACACACACAAACACACAGGGCATCCCTTTGTTCTGGCTTCTGTGCTTTGTGTAGAAAATGTGCAAACATGGTCAGGTATATTGTTAAATGCAGGTATAGATAATTCCTAATAGTTTACACAAAAATTTAAAATCCTTCTGGAATTGGCTGTAAAATGTTAGCAGAGTATTGGAGTAAAGTATTGGAAAAAGTAAAAGTTTTAACACTATGACATCTTTAGTTGTTCTGCTGTCAGACAAGTGGTGATAATTGTACATACACTTCCTCTGAAACAGGGTATCAGCCACACAATGAATAATGCATGACATTCAAGCTCGTACTTTCAGATTTCATATTGCACAGCCAAGTTAATCTGCTGCCAGTAACATCTGGATTGCATTTTCAACATGGACATTTATAACTGCAAAACTGTTATCGGGGGGGGGGGGGGGTAAAGTATAATGCGTAGCACGGGCCTCTCTCTCTCTCTCACACACACAAACGGGCTCTGGCTGTTCTAAAATAGTATTGGTACAGGCTAGCACTGATTAGATGTAATTAGCTTGGTTCTGTGAACAGAGATCGGTGAAGAACTTTCTAGAACACTGCTGAGCCAGTGCCTTCACTGTTTTTGTCTGTCCAGCCACCTAGGTTGAGAACTGCTAAATTAGATCTGTCAGAGAATGTGATTCACTTCGAAGGGAAACTTAATTACAGAGGTATATATGGCCATTTCTTAATCACACTGCCAGTGTTACAGTTTAACAAGCTACTCTGGATCTGTGAGCTTTGCTTACGAAGGAAACTGACAAGTGTGCACTAGTTTAATCAATGTACATTTCTGTGGAATTGGAACAGAAACACTGTACAGACAGACAGTATTGAGAAGGTGTATTGTTATTTCTGTTGGCGTGGAGATGGAGACGGTTACCCTTTAGTATTGTGTCGGGTTGCTCATGGAGTCGAGTAAGGTCCTTGGGCATAGAGTTAACCAACACTAACCTTGTTTGCTGCCATGGCGACCACAGTCAAACGACTTCGAGCTCTCCCCCAGGCATCCAGGAAGCATGTTTTGTTTGCTCTGCAACTGTAGAAGTTTCTGCTGGATTTCAGTAAACACTCAGTCTTGGGTAATGAGCCATGGGAAAGCAACAGCTGGGCTGGGTGTCTACGTGACCACTGGGATTCTTCTTCTGGAGGACTTCGACTGTGTGTATACAGTGTGTGTACAGCAGGAGATGGGGGCCCCTCCCCTTCTGCCCGACATCACCAGGACATACGGCAGCCTGCCTTCCAGAAGATAAATGACCGGACTGGTTGAGAGGAGCTCATGAAATAGGACTGTCTTCCTGGGTAGAGAGAGACAGACAGAGAGAGGAAGAGAGAGGGTTGTTGGCTGGTAGTAGATGACTTTGCTAGTTCGGGACTGGTGTGGAATATTAAGAGATGCAGGTTAGCACTGAACCAGAGATGGATGGAGAGATGGATGAAAGATGTCAAGTCAGCCGCAGAAACAGGAAAAGTGCAAGCCAAGATGTCCAAGTCGTGGATGCATTACTGACCTCCTGGAGCTTCAGTTCCCTCCTAGAAGCCCAGCAACATCGTAGAGATCTAAACTACACTGGGAACTGAAGGGGAATCCCCATCACCTTCACAACTGGGAGAGCCGTACAGTCAAAATTGCCTGTCAAATAGGATTAAAGTATGAGAGTGTCACGGTAACTCCCCCACTCCTGACACTGCAGTTGACTCAACACCAATGTTTATCTTTGGCTTCCAGAGAGACTTCACCGTGTGGTTTATGTTTAATTTTTATTTTACCTTTCATCTCCTATCATGGTTATCCCCTCTTGTTTGTGGCTAATTTCCCCCCTGTTTTGTGGTTCATGTGGTGGACCATTGTTAGCCTCCTTCTCGCTGTTGTTCTTGTTATCCAGTCATCCTTGTTTTTGATGTTTCTGTTCTGTTTTTCTGGTGTTCACCCTGTTGTGATTCCGTACGCTCCTTTATGTTCTCCAGACCACTGTTGCAACCACCACCTGTTTGCATTCAATAAAAATCGGCCAGTTCTGCAGATGAATCCTGCCTCTGCTCATTCACCACCACAGCTTGCAAGGAGACACTTATTTGATCGTGGCATAATTTTATATCATTAGCAAAAGCTGCAGAAATGTGTAAACGTAACCTTTGGTTCTTCTGTATACTGAAATCAATGTCTAGTGGCAGCTACCACAACACATTCCCACCCACACCTCTCGTGTGCTAACCTGTTAACTCTGCCAGTTGGACATGTCTGCTCATGTTGTGGGCATTAAACTCTCATGAAGTGACCCACCACGTAATAAAAGTTTATGCAAGTGAATATCTGTCTTCTCTATTTGGCCTAATCAGTAGCATAGCAGACGTTCCACTCCGTGTGTTCCACTCCAGGCTTTCCTTCTCTTCCTCCACCTTCGCCCTGGATCTTCCCACTCATTATCACATCATCTTCCTCTCATGGAATAATAATGACTATGACTATGTATATGTTTAGTTGATGTCTATAGCATAGTTCATGTGTGTGTGTGCGTGTGTGTGTGTAT
>JAOXYF010000014.1:54477-79716 GCA_028565775.1 Sternarchorhynchus goeldii
TATATATATATTTATTTATTTTTTTTCCCCTAAACTTTAAATCACCTTCGATTTATTCTGGGTTTGTTTAGACCGTGCATAATTGCACATTTGCGTTTGTTCCGACGTCCTCTCGGTTATTCGGTGGCTCGGCACACCGCAGAAATAAAGAAAAAAAACGAAGTAACTACGTGTTCCTGATTCTCCGAATGCTCC
The DNA here is from genome assembly GCA_028565775.1 of Sternarchorhynchus goeldii. Classification (NCBI taxonomy): domain Eukaryota; kingdom Metazoa; phylum Chordata; class Actinopteri; order Gymnotiformes; family Apteronotidae; genus Sternarchorhynchus; species Sternarchorhynchus goeldii. Next base: position 54,673 of record JAOXYF010000014.1, read on the forward strand.
TGTAGCAGCGCTTGATGTTATTCAAATATATCTTGATTTGTGATTTGTAGTACCCAGGGATACGCTGTGCTCTGATGAGAAACTTAACTGTGCATAAACCACTACACATCACATGGGAATTTTAATATTTTTTTTTCATTTTCCTTCTTTTTTATTGAGGTTGTCAAATAGTTTATTACTCACCAGCAACTTGGCAGCTGGAATTTCGTGTTTTATTGTGCCTGAGGCCCAAGGCGCATGTGCTGGAAAGGTCAGTGGTCGTGTTTCCATCCCGTGCAGCATCTGAGGAAGAGCTAACGTGAACAACTGACTCTGGATCAGCGCATGGCCAGCGTAACCTTTTCTGCGATCTGGCGTTCTGATTAAAGAGGGGCCCAGGCACCGAGCTAACATTTCGTTACCGCGCTGTTTATCGATCACTGTGCTGTCCCGCGGCGTGGAACAGCCTGTGAGGGTCTGTTCTAAAAAAAAAAACTCCAGTGGACCGCGGGGGAAAAAAAGAGGCGAAATCTCCCAGCCGTCTGCTTTCGTACTAACTACCCCATTAAGGAAATGTCACCATGGCGTTGTTTGAATTATGGAAGCGTGATGAAAATGGTTCGGCTGTATCCCACGAGAACAAGAACGATTCAGTTCAACTTGGAGATCATTTAACAACTCATTAAGACCAACAGTGGGTCTCGTGATAGCATGGTGCCCCCAGGCACAACTAATTCCCCCGAACGTGAAAGCAGAAGCCGAACTTTGTGGGGGGAAAACAAAAACAAACAAAACAACAAACACGTTTGGTTTGTAATTATGCAGCACATTGATGGGAAGCATGTTAAATGATCATTGAAAGATGACACAGCATAATAATTACCTCATTCACTTCCTGTAGGCTATTTTCTTACCCCGATTCAACCTGCGCGCACACTGTGCGTTAGGTTCTCATCTGTCTCTGTCTTAACGGCGATAATATGCGCAGTACATATTCCTAAGTATTTATAATAATAACTATTTGTTCAATGCCACAACCTTCTTCTGCATGTCCCTTATGAATATTTATGAGATTCTGGGCCCCCTTTGTCTGTGTGATATTAAAGATGATCCCATTCAGCATATTGTGAAGACTGACTTGACATAATCACTAATCCTTCCCCCGGAGACTCCAAGGCTCTACCTGCTTACAGCCATTTTCCACATCCTTAATCATTTGCCCGCAAATCAATTTAATGTCAGAGAAACAATGTACCCAGACGTCCCCAACAGACGCTCCAGGACGTGATGAAGAATTGCTTCCACCAAGGGGGTGGAGGAAACTTGGACAAGAGTGGTGAACAGCTTTCGCCTCTGGCTGTCTGACTCGCTGAAGACCCCCTGAACTAGAACAGATGCATCATGGGTATGCGTGTTGCCGCGCGAGGCGTGGGAAGAGGCAGGCCACGGCTCCCCTTAAAGGCACGTCTGCCTCGGGGGCTGATAGGCTCCCGCCGTATTGATTTTTCACAGATGTGCATATGCAAAACAAGCTTTGGGAAAACATGGTTCATTTTGTAACCGTGGCCTCCAGCGCAAGGAAGAGGGCTCGTCTTTTGTCTTTGGGCCGCTGTTTACTACAAAGGGGACTGGGCTGAATAAATTCAAATGACTTCTGTCACGGCGGGACGCCGGCGTAAACGAGGAAGGAGATGGGGAAGCACTCGCTTCAAGTGGAGTACAGCTGAGGTCAGCAGCAAGTGCTACTGGAGCGGGACTGTAATTAACAGTGTCTCTCAGGCTCGGACGAACACCAGCCGAGATCCTCCACCACCGTGTGGTGCTCCACCCGTCTGATCAAACCCGCACCCACCTCTACACAAGCCAACCTACACCCACCTGTACAGACACCCACACACACCTCTACATACACCCCCCACACCCACCTGTACAGACCCCCACATCCGCCCACACCCACCTGTACAGACACTCACCCACACCCATCTCTACACACACCCACACCCACCGCTACATACACCCACCTGTACAGACACCCACGCCCATCTCTACCCACACCCACCTCTGACCACTGCATCACAGACCCTCCCACCTTCCCACAATCACACAGCACTAATTCTGTTCACAGCATCACAAAAGGCCCCTCTGGCCCATTTCTTTGTTCATTGAAATGGGAGGTAATTGCATGACAGAATAATCACAACATACCCACTTACCCTAATTCTCACTCATCGACTCTGGAGGATGCCAACCTGGTGCTACCAACAGCGGGACTGGACTAGCCTGGGCATGTTTAACCCACAATTCTGCCTCAACAGTCAGCACACCACAATTACTAACAAAGCCCTACCACTTCCTGAGGAGGACGAGGAGGAGGAATGTGCTCACCAGCTTCTACATGAACGACAAGCATCGCACTCTGGTTACGGAAGCTCCTCTGGCCGCAGGACTCTCCGTCCCTCGTGCTACTGCTACAGGAACCTGAGCAAACCCACCAACCTCACCTCTGACCCCATACCCACTCCAGCCATGACCTGGATCGCCCTCTGCCATGTGGTGTTGCAGGAACATCAGACCCTGTATGACCACTTTGCTTTATACTCTCATGCTGGTATCACTCATCTGAGGGTGAAAACAGGTCACAGATGAACACACACATACACACTCTGCTGTGTTTATGTAGTGTTAACTGCACAGTGTGTTGCGCTACCATCAGAAACGGTGCACACTTTATCACGCAATAATAGATGGACTCTGATGAGAACCGGTACTTGTGTATTACAGATTTGGTGATACATCTGTGATGCACAGAGATACTGATCTATGATCAGAAATACTTACAATAACGCACTGCCTCATCTGTGATACATACAGACCACTGATCTGTGATCAGAAATACTTACAATAATGCACTGCCTCATGTGTTTAACGTCAATTAACCTGAAAGAACAGCTCACCCTGTGCTCTCACACACATGTCAAGTGTGTCAAGTCTCTGGCTTGGATTATGAAGCCGTGTCAAGTGGACAAGATCACAGAAAAGCTTCAGTCAAACGCAGTCTGGCTGTTGAGCTTCTGTACAGCTGCCGAGAACAGTGCCACCATCAGTGCGGGAGACCGTTTGCGGGTTGAAGCCTCGGTGAGTCTCGAGGACCAAGCGCCAACGTCAACATCCGTAACAAAAGGCCGCGGCGGCCGTTCCAGCCTGAAGTTGAAGTTTCAAACTCAATCCCACATTAATAAACTTCAGACACTTGTCAGCACTCATCCGACTCAAATGCAGCGGGGGATGAGGACCTAATGCCTGAAACGGTGTTTAAAAAAAAACACAACACCCACATTAATCTGTTTAATGCATTTTTAATCTGCCTCTTGGCCGAGCAGCTCTTCCTACCACTGCTGCCAAGGACGTAGCCCCGATAAAGACGTTTCGCCCGGTGCCCAGCGATATGCGGAACATCCCGTGCTGAGCAGACGTGTCACTTCGATTCATCCCGCAGGGGGGGTGTAAAATCTTGAAGCGGCCGACGAATTAAGGCCGTCCCCTTTGGGCTAAGCTCCTCCCCCCCGCTATTCTGCCTTTTCTGTCCGAAGGACCGTTTCGGAGAGGGACGGGCCTGCTGCTCGACCCCCAGCCTTGCATTTTTCCACCCTTTAATATTTAATCAGGCCTGGAGATGTAAAGCTGGAGCAACTCTAATGTCCATGCAGCATTTGCATATTCGTGGGGTTTTAGTGACGAACTCCCTGAGACCAAAGAACAACGAAGCAGAGCTGCTTTGCTTTGTTTTCAGAGCAGATGTAAAGAATAGGCAAACCTCTCTGCTCCCTGCTGGAGGTCTGTCCGCCAGCCGTGCGCACGCCGCAGGGACTTCGCCGAGCCGATCTTTCTCTCCGCTTTTGCAGAACCCGTTCCCGACGTCTTGTTTGCACCGAGGACCTCCAAAATCCTCCTCAAATCAAAACGGCCGCTAACGTCTCGTTCCCGCTCCGTTAGACGCAAGCGTCGTGCCGGGCCCGAGCTCAGACGGGCAAAATTAAGATCCTCAATTCCGCTTTCACAGATTTACAATAATTGCCTATATTTGTCTTTACGATTCATAAATTATGAGGGGGGGTGAGATTAATAATTCAGAAGGACAGTGTCAGTGTTATCACGAGCGGAGGAATCTTTGCTCTCCCCGTGATTGTGCTCGCCGTTCCTCTTCCCGGAAAGCAACCCTGGCTGAAGCTGCCCTGGAGTCCACTCTCCTGCTCCTGAGAGCCTCGGTGATGTCATAAAGAAAAGCTTCAGCACATGAGAAGGACCTGCCACTCTACAGAGAGCTATTATGATTTTATTAATCATTACAAGTTATTCAAAAAGCATCTAGAATTCGAATACTAGAATCATTGTGGAATGGGTGTGTGTGTGTGTGTGTGTGTATAAGAGTGTAATTGTGCCGGCGGGATATTAGTAGTGTAAACAGGGTAAATGGTGTGGTTCTGGGTACTGGATCTTGGTGTGCTTGTGTTTTCCTTGCATTAGATTTTATCGAGATGGTGATTACTGTCGTGGATGAATGATCAGTGGCATCCAAACCGACTGCAGTTCTGTTCCTGATGGATGCTGATGATGTCCCCATTGAAATGTACTTCATTATTATGTGTTTCCAGTGTACACGGGTTGAACAAAACCACGAACTCTTAGACTGACCTGTGAGGGAACTAAAACTCTCTCTCTCTCTCTCTCTCATATATATATATATATATGAGGAGATTTAAGATTAGGTGAGAATGGAATGAGAATAGAACGAGAATTAAATGAGAATTAAATGGGAAATGAGAAATGAGAATGGTTTCCATCAGAAAGTCCAAATGCCATCTTTTCATCCATCCTACGGAATGTCCGGTGTGTGTGTTTTGTGTTTTGTTCATATGGGAACTTTCTTTCCCAGCGATACACCATTCCGCTCAGCGTACACACAGACGACGCTGATTTCCACCTCTTTTTTCAGAGCTCACAAGCTATTTTTATTGATTTTGATTTATTACAGTAAGTGCATCTGTTCCATTGATTAACACTGGTCACTTCAATAATCAGACCTCTTTGAACACAATGCAAGACCTTTTGGGAACATAACTGTTCACAGACTTTAGTGCATGATAAAAGGTCATAAAATGGATTATAAGTATTCATGTAGTTTTTCGAAGAAATATTGCAAATATTTCCCACGAAAAAAACGTGACCGCCCACTGCGTTGCCACGACGGCTGTTGCCACGGCTTGTTCTAGTTCTCCAATTCTCTGCGTTTACAAGAAAAGAAAGACTTGTTTGTCACTTCTGGAACACGTGTGTCACCTCCGGAACACGTGGCGTGAATGACTCGAGTGCAACTAAAAGAGGATGGTAGCATTTTATTTATCTGTACAGGTCTCGTTATGTTCGTCTGACACCTTCATATTGAAAGAAATCGTGAGCAGACAAGGGTCAAGCTGTTTATTTATTTATTTATTTTTCACGATTGTGAAGCCCACTGTTCATAATAGACGTTTTCTGGAATTCTTCATGATAATAGTCATGAAGTCTAGAATGAGGCGTGTGTCAGGCTAGCCTTGGATTAACTCCACCCCCCCCCCCACAGGCTCACACCAGAGGTCAGGACGGTCTGGGTGTGTACGGTGCGACCAGGGGTCGTTTCCTTGGTTACTCTACAGATCATCCACAGCTGAAGCAGCAGTGTCTGTTCTGAAGGAAACAGAAGCTAAAACAAAAAAAGAGAACAAAAAATATATAAACAAACAACAAACAGCTCCAAAGTCCGGACCATAATCTCCACTCCAGACCATAATCTCCACTCCAAACCATAATCTCCACGTTATGGCAACCCTCTGTATCTTTGGAGCAGGGCATTTGGAAGCATGTTTGGAGCGAGTGTTTCTGCCAGGCAACACTAGGGGGCACGCTCCCTTCCTCCAGTAAGGGTTACCCCAGCCTTGAGGGGCTCAGCTGGGGTAAACTGAACCCATTTCAGCAGTGAGCTTGAATTTGCTCTTTGAGGGTAGCAGGAAGCCGGACACAGGTGATCATGTAGTGTATCGTGGGATTTGCTGTGCCGGTACCCTCTCCCAGACCCTTGACTACCTGTGCTTAAACTGGGCACTCAGATATCCAGGTCATCGTGGATACTAAACATTCTAGCCTATTCTGGCTGTTCTATTGATCCTCCTCCCCCCAGTGCTCATAGTAGTTCAAGCTTAACAGCACTCACAGGTGCCCCAAGACCCTGCAAGCGCCCGTCACCACAGGGCTTGTTATCTGACCAATTAGGAGCCAGAACAAGAGAACAGGGCCTGGTTGCACGTCCCACCAACCTGTCGCTGTGACAACGCATTCGGAACATACTCTCACCCGTGTCACACGCTGGTCAGGGGCTTGAAACCGTAAACACATGTGCCCTTCCCTCAAAGGTGCACCCCCCCTCCCCACACACACACACAGACAGAACTCCACCCATCCAAGAGGCACACCCCCTTCTTCCTTCATTAACATAAACAGAATCTAATCAGGGTGTTTTGGACTGGGGACGTTTTTGGAACGAAGCTCGTGGGAGTCATGCAGGGAAATCTGGAGATGTCCGTGGTATGTCTGCAGCATGTTTACGAGGTTCTCGCATGAAGCACCATTATGGGGCCAAATGATCGGTTTTCACATCAGCCGCCAGTTACTGGACTTAATTCTGCTGCCCCATCCTGCTCTTCATAACCGCAAGATGCCCCAGAGACCCACAGGTTGCTGCGACGACAGGCTACACACACTCGCTCATCTCATGCACTTACCCTCACACACATACACTCTCTCATGCACACACACACACACACACACACACACACACAGAGTGAGCGAGAGAGAGAGAGAGAGAGGGAAAGATCGTACCCACAGTCACAGGAAAACCACTGACCTTCCGTGTGGTGCAAACAATGGCGTAATACATCGGGGGAGGCTGTTAGCTGCAGAGGTTTACCCCCCTCCTCTGCCTCCACGTCAGAAGGACGTTAGCTATTCCTCACACGTCTCTTCCTCCCTACCGCACTGTGGAGTTCCACGTCTCTATACCCTACACGCCGGAACACTCCCTGTGTTCATTCCCTCCTCTCTCTCTCTCTCTTTCTTTCTCTCTCTCTCACCCCCCCCCTCTCTCTCTCTCTACTCCCATCACTGTCCATTGAATGGTTAATGATTCTAATGTAAGATCTTACAGTTATTTTCTTTTAATGAATTAGCTCATTAGCGTGGGGAGGAGACGGGTTCAGCGGGCAAAAAGTTGCTACCTCTGCAACGATGCAACAGCACGCTGTTTTCCAGCACACTCCAAGTGTTTTATTGAGCTGAAGTCAGCGCACTGCGTGTGTGCGTGCGTGCGTGTGTGTGTGTGTAAAATCCAACAGTTCATACAGTCTACCTGAATCGTCTTCTGTGGGAGGTAACCTCATAAGGTTAGCCCTCTTCAGATGAATGGAGCTTCTATTGGATTTCATCTTTCTTAAGTCCTCTGAGGTTAAACTTGATGGAGACTTGGTGACAGGCTAATCGTGAACGAGGCTATATTTTTCCTCCTTCTCCTACCACTACTTTCTTTCCCAGCAAACAAACAGGTGAAGCTCACGCAGAGGCGGAGAGGAGAAAAGCCCTGCCCTCGAAGCCCGTAGCCATTCGGACGCAGCTGCGGGTGAGGCGGTGGGCGGGGCTTCCCTTACGGCTCCGACGCCGAGAGTGGCGGGCGTCTCGAGCATTCCGGTGGCACTGGGAAGGCGTTGGCGGGCGTGAGAAAGATGATACGTGATGCGGCACACAGGGGTTGTGACTGTGACTGGCTTTGTGAGGACAATTCTGCTGTAAAGTGATTATTCATCTGTGGCTTTAGATGTTCCTGCTCAGTAGAACTTTCATGCTGATGATCAGTCAGGAAGATGCTGTACCTGGGTACAGGGTGTGTGACTGCAGTCCTCTAACACACACACACACACACACACTTGTGCAAGAAAATGTCCACAGACGTACACACACACACGCACTTGAAGGAATACACCCCCCCCCCCCCCAACTCCCGAATAAGTTATACATTTCTGATTAAATTTAACTTACATCTTAGGGAACTAAAAAGGCTACATATGCACAGAAAAAAAATATCTGGTTTTATGTTGAATTCATATTTGACATATACATGGTGTATATCATACACCTGACGATTTATTCAAAAAGACTAGCTTTTCAAACTGTTTTGCGTCACGCGCGCGAGGAAGTCATCAAACGCAGTAACTCACTAAAGCGGCCGTCGCGTGTCACTCCTGACAAGCAGCGAAAGTGGCAGCGTGTAAGTAACGGAGCTTTCCGGTAACCGATTTAAGGCCTCGCCTCTGGTGAGAGGAGTCGCGCTAAATTAGCGGCTAATTACCAGGATCCTGGAGTTTCCTCCAGAGCAGCTCACTCATGGCTTCTCTCCCCAGAGCTGGACGTGCGGTAACTCTTTACCTGACTCCGCTAGTCCGGTCCACCGGCATGGCTTTGATGTCGGTTCGCAGGGCTAAGAGATTAACACTATACACTAAGATCAAGGGATATCGGCTTAGATGGGCCCCGTAGTAAAATATCCACTACTATGTGTTTGAAATTGACTTTCTACCACCTCCTTGGGACACTGAGAGGATCTCCTACGGGAGGTGGAAAAACGGGAGGTGGGATGCTCTTGTTCTGATTGTAAAGTCCTGTCTGAGTGTGGAACCGAACACATTTTGATTTGGTTTGTTGCCTTCAGTAATACGACGTGAAAAAGCAAATCGTTCGGCTTCACACTGCTTTTATTTTGAACCAAATCTAATCCTAAAACGGCAGTTTTACGCAGCTAGATCGCTGTTCTCCTCGCTACTGTGGGCTTAGTCCGCGGGAAAGGCGTAATTACAATAATGCGATGCAACTGCGGTGGCTTCGAGTTACAGTCCGATCGCGCGGGCTGACGTGCGGCGCCACCGATTCCAGTCCGTGTTTTTCTCGGTGCTCTTATTTGGTCACCGGGTAGCGCGCAGTGTGTGTGTGTGTGTGTGTGTGTGTGTGTGTGTGTGTGCGTCTGCGTGTGCGTGTCTATGAGATAGATAGAGAGAGAGTGAGAGAGAGAGAGAGAGAGAGCGTGCGTGCGCTCTTGTATGTACGCACCGCCTCAGGATCGCTAGTTTCCCCGCTGAGAGAAATGCCGTGGAGCGCTGTGTAGTTAAGTTGGAAAGAGCACCGCTGCGCACTGTCTTCTCTGTGGGCCATTTCGGTTTTTTTTTTTTTTTAATTTTGCAGCTTAGGTATTTGTGAGCAAAGCTGTGCTTTTTCTGGCGCGCGCTAAACTGCCAGAGAGTGTTTTGCTATGAGGTGGTCGCGAATCCAAGTGTGTGATTTCTGATTAATGAACATTTTACAAGTGGAGACCGAGGGGAGCACACGTCCGCCGCTCTCGGCTCTCCGCTCGGATCGTAGGACCGTCTGGGCTGGTTTGACGGATCTTTCTCTTCCGGCGTTGTGCGGATTTGCCAGACACGAGTGCAATGCTGAGGATACAGTTCGTTTTTTGCACTTTGTCGGTGCTGCTCAACCTGTCTTTTGGCGGAGACGTGAAGTCACGGAGCTGCAACGATGTGCGTCAAGCGTATGCAGCGAAAGGTCTCGGTCACGCCAGTGTTCCCCATCAGGAAATATCAGGTAAGAGACAAGCGTGCTTTTTGTGAAATGCTGAAAACTCCGAAAAACGGAGATGCAGCGGTCGCTGTTAAAACACTGCAGCCCGTGCTGCTCCTTTCCCTCCACAGATCAGCTGTTGAATAAGACAAACGGCTTGTGGTGAACCTTCTCAATTAATAAGCGGTCGTTATATCATAGCATGCAGTGGCGGCAGTGTTAAGTCTGCATGATCAATAATCGTCCGAATCACGCGCTTTGAAAGCGTGCACTTTGTCCGTGAGACCTTTGTCGAGGATCGTGTCGGGGTAGATTTCAAACGAACAAAACGTAATGCAATTAATGAATTCCTCGCAAAACTTTTTTTGCACCTCCTTTAACGCCCTTAAAAGGAAATGCACATAGTTTTTTTTTTCTGGGAAAAGACGTGCCTGTCCTGGTGCGAGAGAGGTTGGGTAATTCTTTAGGTCAGACACTACAGGTTTGCAGTGTGAGGAAAACGTGAAAAAGAATTAAAGTTGGCGCGCGAGGGGGGGCCTGTCTTTGTAGCGTATAAAGAAAAGTTAAGGTAACTGTGTATATTCATGATCAGGGCCGACATTTAATGTCAGTATCCCCGGGCAAAATGAATTAATAATCAGCGCGGTGCCTTTAATGGAAAGTAAATGAGACCCGCTGCGATATGCGAGGACTCTAGAAGTTAGTAAGCAGCTCTAGAAGAGCGGGTCATTTGCATCCCGACTATTTTCATTCTGCTTACATCTTTAAACTTCAGAGCTGTCATTCAGGTCTTTAGATCTTGGAGTGTTTTACTGATCGCTGACCCTGCTGGAACTAAACTGCCGTCAGAGTGGAATACGAATATGAATGTAGACCAAAAACAACAAAAAAAAGCAATTAAGTACGACCACACGCATGTCAGCCAGGTAACGGCCAGATTGATTGATCGCTGTCCGTCATCGCGCATGTGTCTTTACAACGACCAGGCTACTCCGCTTTTAGTCATCTGCGTTTGAAAGCCATGGTTTCCTCTGTCCAGATTTTTTAAAAAAACATGGCTTGCCAAATAAATAAATAAATAAATAAACAAACAAATAAATAAATAAAGTCAAGACATGACAATATATTAGTCGCCAGGAGGGGGCTCCACGCACACTGTGTGCACAGCATTTATTAAGTCCTTCAGGCTATGGCTTAGCGTTAATTCACACAGCATGGCATGGCGCTGATAGATGCGCTCTCATTATCTGTTGTGAAGTAATCACATTTAAGGTTTTTAAACCAGTGAAAGCAGATTAACTTGGCGAGAACAGAATACTGAATGTGAGAGAACATTTAAAGGAGTAGATAATCCAGCGAAAATTGTGTTAGACAACAATGCCAAATATGGTGAAATGAACAATTTAATGTGATATAGATAACTGCTTCAGCTAGACTCAGAAGAAATGTTAATAATAGAATGGTATAATAATGTCTTGTAATCTGCTGTGAATGTGTTTGTTTTGTTTGAGGGGGTGTAAATATAATAGTATGGTGTGCTGTCCAGCCGACAGCGCCTGAAAAATACATTAGTCTGGACATGAAATCCAGTGTGGGGCCAAATGTTTCGGTCCGAACTAGAAGTGACGAAAGGCTCAGAAAGAGTCAGAGCAGTGCAACAAGAAAAAAAACAACAAAAAAACAACCAGAAACAAAGATGCTAACCTTTTAACGATGTGTGTGTGTGTGTGTGTGTGTGTCAGAAGGCACATGGATACTATTCCATCAGTGACTATCTCAGGGACAGTCGCATGAGCTTCTCTACTCTCTGCAGAGGGTCTTCAGCACCTCACCTAGTAATTAAGATGCAGCTAATTAAAGGCTAAAGGCTTATCGGCCCTCATGTGACCGCACGACTCGACAGAAAGGCTGAAGTGGTTGGTGTTTGTGAAACAACACAATCGGCAGACTGTGAGGACTAGGGAACTAGTGCAGCTAGGATAGGGAACTAGTGCAGCTAGGGTAGGGAACTAGTGCAGCTAGGGTAGGGAACTGGTGCAGCTAGGGTAGGGAACTGGTGCAGCTAGGGTAGGGAACTAGTGCAGCTAGGGTAGGGAACTAGTGCAGCTAGGGTATGGAGGCTGCGCTGGAGTTCTGTTCATGTCTGTGCTGGTCTGTCTCATCTCTATATGCTTCCCTCTCCCCACTGGCTCTGTTAATCAGAGGTAGTAATGAAATCTGCAGTCCCTAAATGTCAAGAGCATCTCCGGAGCTTTGATCGTTGAGGAATATGTGCTGGGCTGAACTTGCATTGCTCAGGCCACCCATCACCACCACCCATGACCTCATCCCCTCCACCCATAACCTCATCACCACCACCCATGACCTCGTCCCCTCCACCCATAACCCCATCACCACCACCCATGACCTCGTCCCCTCCACACATAACCCCATCACCACCACCCATGACCTCGTCCCCTCCACCCATGCCCCCAACATCACCCACAACCCCAATTTCACTCAAAACCCAAAATGATCCAACTCTTCCGAACCCCTGCCTTACGGTTCCGAGCCAGTTTACATGTGGTGGTCCAGGCAGAGGAGAATCATTCGGGCACACGTTTAAATTGGGCCCGATCGCTGATGAGTCAGAAATGCAAAAAAAAAAAAAATTATGTGAAATATGTTGCACCTGACAACATAATGCACATAGCATCTCACTTACCTTTACTGCTAAAGAGGTGAGAAAGCAGGTCTCTTACCTGGGAAGAAAATGTCTCTTTTTTTAATGTTCAGAAAAAAGCATGGATGTTTTCTCAAGGACAAAATACCTTCAAGGTTTGGACGGTAAGTAAAGGAGAAACTCTGTACGTGCTAAAGACCCATGGTTCTGCAATCTGCGCCTTTGGACAGTTCTACACCCCTCCGAGACTTCGTCCTCCAGTAACCGTAGTAACCACTCTAATACTCAGGAATGAGAAACACATCAATTATTTAGACGGGTATCACAAACATATTTATTTCTTTCATGGAGCACAGCTGTGGAACTGGCGCTGGGAACTTTTTGAACAATGTTATCACCGTGTGGATTTTGTTGACCTGCCAGTTCTCGTTAAATGTCTGTTCTTACACAACTCCAGGGCCTGAAATTTTACCCAGGCATGTCATCTTATGCTGTTTTTAAAGCAAGAAAATACTAAAACATTTTTAGTACTAAAACAGAAAAACAAGTTCTTCTGTTCTTCTGATCAAACCCCAAACGCCAGTTGCCCAATCTGACTAATCCACACTAGACAACTGGTCTCGGTCTTCGATGGAAATATCTGTGGGTCTTGTTTTTATGCTTCATTTCCTAACTCTGGTCTCCCGCCACAAAACCCTGAGTGTTAAATTCAAGTTCAGTCTTGGGAATAATGCGTCTGTCCAGTATATTTAAGCACACACCCACTTAAACCTGCGCGCCATGAAACAACAACAGGAGCAGATTCCCTCCGCCGTCCCCTGAGGCCCCTGAACGAGCGTCCATGGGACGGCAGCTGGATCCCGAGCGTTCGCACGGAGCGCCCTGCCTGCGTAGACCACGCTGTCTTTCCGGGCGTTAGCGTACACGCCGCTCCTCGCAGGACCTTTTCAGAGTGACGACGCTTCCCGGCGACATTTAAGACGCCGGTCGGTTCTCGTCGGAATTCACCGCAAAAGCAGACGTCGCACGTAATTGGCTTTTGCTCAACGTCTCCCAAATAATCGTGCCATAAATAAACAGCGAAACTAGCTGTTTCTCCCCTAGGAGACAGGCTGGTGAAAGCACTTAATTAGTGCTAATTAGCAATGCTAACACAAGTGCGTCAGGTGACACATGCCCAGATTTGGATTAGAGTGGGTGTCTAATACGCAACCCACACATCATACTCAGAGTGTCTGTTTTAATCACGGTGCAGTGAACGTTAATAAGCATTAATAAAGCTCCAAATATCAGTATTTGTTAGTGGGATTAAAAAACAGACAGACATTTACTTACGTTTATTACTTTCCCAGCAAAATGGCTGGTTGTGGTCACTTTTCTGATTTACTGAGGCAGATCCTAAAAGAGCAGGGAAGGAGAAAGAGGGAAGAGACTGGATGTATGGTCCAAGAAAGGTGTGTGTGAGTGTGTGGAGGGGGGCAGGGGGAGGGCACACAAAGCAGGAAGCTGTATTTTGCTCTGTCAGGCTTGTAAATGTGCTGATGGGGGTTCTGTTGAGGTGTGCGAGTTATCCAGCTGCACCCGAGGGCATTTTCTGGGTCATTGAGGACCAGTTCAGGACTCGTATGTTATCGAGGGTGTGTTCTGGATCTCTCGGGACCCCTCTCTCATCGAGGGTGTGTTCTGGATCTCTCGGGACCCCTCTCTCATCGAGGGTGTGTTCTGGATCTCTCGGGACGCCTCTCTCATTGACGGTGTGTTCTGGATCTCTCGGGACCCCTCTGGTATTGAGGCTGCATCACGGCCTGGTTCATCCTGGGTCGATCAGAACCATTTGGACCAGCAAATGCACTTTTGCTTGCTCACTTATTCAGACATTGTATTTTATCTTCTGTAATGTTCACTTGCTGTATATCATTGTAATGCAGGTCTGGCACATATGGTGTGGTGAGTTACAGAGACAGTAGAAAACTGCCTTCAGTCTGTCTTTCCTGGTCCGTAATGGTTATGTCCACGATTTAATCTCTGAAATTGGCCATTCGTACTTCTGAAGTGTTTCAAGTCATTTTTAACACCTCTCGTTTGGCATTCCTACAATGTTTTTTTTTGTTTTTTTTTTCTCTCCAGGATTGTGGTTCAGCATCAGGAAAACCAGGCCAAATCAAAAAGTTCGATTTTTAAAATTTCAACCACCCGACTTGCTGGAGCACCAGCTGTTTGATCTGAGCGTTTCACAGTTGTGTGTTTGAAGAGAATCAATCCTTCATAAAGGCTCACATGCATTTATTTACAACGAAATCAAAAGAAGCTTGGGCAATTCTCTTTGATATGATACAAACGTTTTTACTGTTGTTTTATTGTCCTAACATTAATGAACACAAAACAAATTCCTGAAAAATACCTCTTTTGTGTAGTATAGAACTAGTATATAATAAACAATGAACATAAGCTCCCTCCTGAACATCTTACATAAACATAAATTATACTTGAGGTTAAAATCGAACGTATATTGGATCAGGTCTTTATGTCAAACATGTGAGAGAGGCTGCGTGGGAAATTATTATACATGTAAAAATGAATATACCGAATGCTTTATACTAAATAACATGTTTCTGAGGGTAAAATGTGTAGTTAAAAACCTCGATTGCTACCTTCAGCAAATGAGTGTGTAATTATTTAAGCGTCTGTCACAAACTGGACATTGGCACAGTAATAAACAAGAAAACAAATAAATAGGTGTCGGGAAGACGTGCTGGAATAAGGCTGTGTCTCCAGCCTGAGCAGTGGCAGCTGTCTGTCACGTCATTTGGCGGGGTTCGGAGAGACTGTCTAGCGTCCGTTATGTGTGTGTGTGTGTGGGGGGGGGGGTGTTTCCAGACCTCCCTTTGACTCAAGCTTTTTTAATTCCGCAGTTTTCCTCGGAAAGAGATGATTTGTCTCTGACTGGAACCTCAACCCCTACCCCACCCTCCACCACCCTCGGGGGCTTCGCCTGAGAGATTCATTTGCTTTTGTTTTTAATCAGCCAGCACTCACTGCAGGCATTAGGTGTGATGAAAACAAGCTACCCTTCCAGGCGCTGGAGGTGTGTGTACAAAAGGAGCTAATTAGACAGAAGGGGATTCTGGGAGATTGCAGTTTGTTGCTTTGTATAGAGGCCCTGGAGGGGCGGGGAGAGCTAAACACAGCGCGGCCCGGGGTGGAGGCCCGGCCCCTGGGTGCCAAATCTGTGTGGGCCCCTGCCGCTCCTGGGGCTTCATTAGCGAAATCTCGGGGCCAAGCATCACGATTCCTCCAGCTCAGCATCAGTGTCCTCCCAGAGTTCTCCATGTTTAAACAGAGCTATAAATACCGAAGCTACGGCAGGATTCAGATAAAGGGGAAGGCGTAGGTGAGGCGAGGGGCGGGGCGAGAGGCTGGGGGCGGAGCATGTAAACGTGGCAGAACGGGAGGCAAAGGAAGGTGCTGAACATGAGCGTCGTGTAGAAGAAGAAGACTTCAGTACCATTCTGCCTCTGATTGGAGTGGGAGAACACCGGCCTCCAGTTAATATCTGATGAGCTGTACGTGTGTGTGTGTATGTGTGTGTGAGACTCTCACACATATGCCAGTACTTGGACTCACGGCGAGGCGTCTGAGGATGAGAGCAGCTCCAGACACACCCCCCCTTAATGGCCTCCGTCGGAAACGGCGTCTCGTTAGCGGCTCCTTGGGCTGGATGGTGAGACGCTGTCGTGCTACACCTCCCTCGCACTAGCGAACACTGTTCAGGGTCGTCTAAATGTCTGGTCATCCGGACGTCTAATTGTCTGGCCGTCTGGTTGTCAAAGCCATAAATACCAGGAAGGCATTTTTAGGTGGCGGCTATTACTGTGTGCCTAATAGCTAAAGCCTGCCTCGTCCCTCTGCCTCGCGAGTTTACCTCCATCTCCTCATGAAAGGATGCGGGGCCGTTGGTTTTCTGTTTCAGAACCAGAGCTGGAAGCTTCCATCCGCTGTGAAGTAGGACGCATCAGGGGAACCGCCGCCTCAACTCCAAACGCAGAGGCAGAAGGTAGCGGGTCTGGGGGCGGAGCCTTCAGACAAAACAAGGAAGAGATGCTGGAGGGGTCAGAGAGGCAAAGTCAAGGGCGAAGACAGAAACAGGGATTTGCTTACTGTTCCCATGAGCACTGCTTTAAAGGATTAGAGCTGTGATACTCTGTGTGTGTGTGTGTGTGTGTGTGTGTGTGTGTGTGTGTGTTTATGTGTGTCAGGACCAAACACTAAAGGATTAGAGGAATATTGTTGTGAAAAAAAAAATAGTGGCCCAGTTGAAATGTTTAAATGAGGATTAAAACAAAGCAAGAACAATGCATGTGTTATTTAACAGCATTGTTTTCCTCTGCTCCACAGTCTACAGTAAACTGTGGGAGTTGTAGTTCTTTAAACCATGGGTGTTGCAGTTCTTTCTTTTTTCAGAAGATTCCATTATGCCATGAAGTGGGGTAAAAGAGTCAGTTTTATAAAACTAAAAATGGTATTGGCTGTCAGAGGCATTTAAATATATTTGAATATACCTAAATGTTTGGTAAGCGACTCCTAAGAGAAGTAAAAGACCCCTACCTCCAGAGTGTTGATCTGTGCAACCTCTTACTGAACAGATAATGTTCGTGCGATCTCACCACCAGCACAGTTGGTACTTGGACTCTGAACACGGACTCAGCTGAGAATCATTCCGGCATTTTCTGCCGGATTCTGGTGGCGTGTTGGTGGTTGAGGTGACGTGGTCGAGTTAAAAAAAAGGTAGACAGGTAGAGGCGAGTTTGATCCACCCCACCTGCCATCTTGCTCAGGGGTGAGGCTTTGGGGCGCAGTGCTGCACAGCTCACGGATGAGTTCCAAACCCTCAGAAATAATGAGCTGAAGCATTCCGTACTCCGGGACACGTTTATCACATTTATTATTGTTTATGTAAGAAAGTCATTAAACGGATGGTGGAATTTGGCGTAAACCATACCCATGGGAAGTTCTAGAGAAACTTCTCGCACAAAAGACACACAAACAAACAGCTGAAATTAACATGGCAACAAATTCACAACAGCTGCGCAACAGATGAACGCCTGTTGACAGTTTTGGGTTTTTTTTATGTTGTGTTTTTTGGAAGAAATTTGTTTTTTGACTCCCAAACTAAAACATGTGGACTAAGCTTGAGGAAATAGATTTGTTGTGTATGCCTGTGAAGTTGAACTCCTGTGAAAGGTTAGGGTTTCTCCAGTACAGAAACTGTGGTCTCTGAATGGACCAACACAATGGAATCATAAATCACTTGGATAATACAACACCAATATTAGGAAAATTCTAGAGCAATGTTACTTGTTCATGATCGATCTGCACTCTCATAACTGAGCAAAAATAACAACGTTAGTGTGACTTTAATTTTTTTTTTTTTAAGAAACTCACATATTATTTTTTTTTAAACTAGTATTGTGAATTTTTCTACACTGTTTCAAACTGCCGCAGTAATACTGTAGTTTCCCTGCACACTGCTGTACCTTTGAAGTCCTTCCTAGGGTTTGAATATTGGCCTCCCAACTGTAACTGCGGTTGGGTGTTTTACTTTCACCTGTTACCCTCCTCCGCCGTTGACAGGCATCTGAAAATGGAGTGTGGGAGAAACAGCTTTAAACACTTTAAGGTTTTATTTCCATTTGAAAAGCCCCTTCTCTTGGTCTCCTCTATCCTGCCCCTCTTAGGACGTCCTGTTCACTTCCTCTCTGTTCATGGCACAGATGCTTCCATGAGAAATCAAGCCCACTGTCTGTGGAATAATCACCAAGGAGCAGACCTTGGCTTCAGATGGGGAATTCACACCCCATTACGCCTGCATGGGTGTGTACGCGTGTGTGTTGGTGTGTGTGTGGTGGGGGGGGTGTGTTGGTATGAGGAGGTTCTGGAGAGAGGAAAGTCGATTCTTTTCTCATGCTAATGTGCATGGATTGTAATATTATTTAAACAATGGGGGCTACTGCTGAGGCCTACTGAAGCAGAAAACAATCCATTTAAAAGATGGAGAGACTCTTGCCTTCCCACAAATCCACTCACATCCACCCACACGCAGACCTCCACCCACCCACTGACTCGCACCTCACCATAGACCTGTGGGGCCATGTGAGAGCAACTCTGGAAAGCCTCACTGTCAAACAACAGGGCAGTTGAAGCTGCTGACTGGGTCACTGCGGAGACCCTTCTTCCAGGATGAGGACCAAGAAATCATTCTTCTGGTTGACCAGCTAGAATGGGCCAGGAGACCAAGCCAGAACGACCTGTCCATTTGTTCCTGCATGAAATGTGAAGAAAACAGCTCCATGCAACACAACTAAAATACTGATGTTTCCCAGACAACGTAAGGTGATGTAAATGCAGCAAGACTACATATCCTGAAAGATATCACTCGGCAACTGATCTGAGATCAGTAGTCAGCCACTTAGAGTTTCCGCATAGTCTGTAGTAAGTAATCCATCAGGAAACGTCCCAAAGTCGGTAGCACATAAAAGGGTAGGCGGAGCAATAAGCGTCCCTGTCATTGGTGGGAGGGGATTTAGAGAAAGGTTTGGGTAGAAGAGGGGTAGTGAAGTGGAGGGTCCTTCTGGGGTTAAGACTTGTGGAAGTTAGCAAGAATTCTCAAATGCTGATTCCAGCAGGTTTTAATAATAAAATTAATAGTATATGCACTTGATGGTTGTCATCACTGGACTATATGTGTTACAGGAGAAATATGGAGGATGTACGTGACCATTTCCTGTGCTGACTCCGCCTACTTTCAGCTTCCAGTAAAATAGTGCTACACTAGTGAATAGTGCAAACATCCTTTTGTTGCTGCACATACACACACACACGAACAAACACACACACACAAGCACACACTCACACACTCCCTCTGTGTACTGAGAAAGCAGGTGGCGTCCTTTATGACAATAATGATTTTTGTTTTAAACAAGCAAAGTTCCAATAATCGATGATATTGAATCTTTGAGTTTGATGAGGAAACGATGAGGAATCTTTGAGTTTGGAGAAGCCGGATAACCCTGGCTTCTCAGGTGGTTCTGGCCCTGGTGTTCTAGCCGATCCCAACTGATCCGATTTGAAAGCAGCTCCAAGGAGGTGGAGAAGGGGATCTTCATGAGTAGCAACATGTTTGTCAGCTCTGTACCCAGCAGCTCTGTGTCAGTCAGTTCTGTACCCATCAGCTCTGTTTCCATCTACTCTATGTCTGTCGGCTTGGTGTCCATCAGCTCTGTGTCAGTCAGTTCTGTACCCATCAGCTCTGTGCCTATTATCTCTGTTTGTCAGTTCCGTACCCGTAAGCTCCGTGTTCATGAGCTCCGTGTCCATCAGCTCCATACCTGTCAGCTCTGTGTCCGTCAGCTCTGTGTCCGTCAGCTCTGTGTCCGTCAGCTCAGTGTCCGTCAGCTCAGTGTCCGTCAGCTCAGTGTCCGTCAGCTCAGTGTCCGTCAGCTCCATACCCATCAGCTCCATGTCTGTCAGGTGCATGCCAGCTTGAGCACACCGAGGGGCTCTGGCAGGGTGTTTCCCACAACCCCACAACCGCTGCGTGCCCTGATAATCAGCGTCGGAGGTGTTTGAGCAGGGAGCTGTAAAAATGCCCATAAGCAAATTAATGGACATTTAATGGACTGTAAATTAGAGAGGGCTTGAGAGCTTTTTCCCTGTTGCAGTCGTCTGGCGGGATCGTTGGTCCGTGGGAAGCGGAGGACGGCTCTTTTTAAAGAGCTGTATGTGAGTGGGCTGCGTCCGAGGACACTCGTGCCTCCAGCTCATTTAAAGGTGCTGACAGCGTGAAGCTTGATGCATGGCTTGTTCAGGGGAAGTAGACATTAAAGTCCTCTGCATTACACAGAGGTAGCGCCCTGTTTTCTGCCCGATCGATGCCGGTGGGCCCTCCTGGCTGTTGCACTCGCCCGGCGGGTGGAGGATGTGCTGACAGAGCAGCGCGTGGCGGGCTGCTTCGGTAGCGTCTGTTACTTTATTGCGTGGCATTTACGTCTGCTTTTTTTCACACCTCAAATTGGAGGCGTATTCCTTGGAACATACCACTGTGTGGAATAAAGTGAAAATAGAACCAGGGAGATCTCTGACCAATGAGCAGGCTTTCTGCAGTCTGCACATGGGCTGAGCTGATTGGCTGTCTCTGGTTACGGACTGATGAGTGTCTGTGTCTAAGGCTGAGCTGATTGGTTCTGCATGTTACAAGTGTCAAGAGCTGATTGGTCAATATGTAGACATTTTAAATTTACATTGTCTCAAAACTGTTTGATCATAAATAGATTCCTGGTGTCTAGCAGAAGTGTAAAGTCTTAGTTTCCCTGTGATGAATTTGTATATCAGACACAGTCCACAACAGGTTCGAGCTTCTATCTTTAGTTTGATCATCATGGTGGTTTTAAACCGTCTTTGTGGTTCATCCTTAACGGTGGTGGTCTCTGATTATGGCTGAGCTTAAGACATGGTTAAACCCACCCCTGCTATCTGCTTATTCCTGCAGTCATCGAAGCAGAGCTGTTTTCTTTTGAAAACAGACACTCTGCCCTAAATCTGCTTGGTTAGCGTCGACCATCGGGTGTAGCGGAAGAAGTCGATCCGCACTACGGTATCAGAACAGAGGCCGTTGCCAGGAGCTCTGGAAGTTATTTGAAAGTTAGGGAGGGCCACGCTGCGCTCTCAGAAGCAGTGGCATATGGCGGCAGTTAGGTTGGGGAATTCTCCCCTCCGTCTTGTTTGGACAGATTCAATTTGGGTCTCGAGCCCCAGTGGGTGCTGTTGAAAGTCGGAGATGTGGGACTACGGGGAGGACATCCAGATGGCGGATACGCGCCAAGGCCCCGCCCCCTCTGACTCGACCCTATACTGAACCGACAGCAAAAATAACAGCCAATTAGATCGTTGTTTGCACTACAATTTCTAAGTTCGACACGCGATTTCCGCGATGTCCTCCGAGTGCTTTCAATTCTGCTCATTAGACAGACTTATTTGGGGATAATAATGATTAACTGTCTTATTCAAAGATAATCCTGCTCAGGGAAGATGCAGGAAGGTGGCAATTCCAGCAGCTTAGGGACCTTAACCGTGTTTGTTATGCCGCTGGTGAGAACTCAGAGCCCCAAATCAGTCACCTCTCATTACCGCGGCTCATCTGGAGCAAAGTTCTGGTGAATAGGGGGTGCTTTGCTCTCCAGACCCTGGTTCTCTCGGATCAGACATGAATTGCATCATGCGGCCCAAATGGCGGGGCGTCCTGGATGGGGAAGATTAGACAGACGGTGCTATGGCAAAGCAGGTTTATTTGTATTCCACGTTACACACTTGTGCGATGCACACGGTACACAGTCACACACGGTACACACTGAAGGACGGTTTTGCTGGGTGACACTGACCAACGCTCTGTCCAAAATCCTGGAATCTCTCTGTAAACATCGGACAGAGCCTTCAGTATGTGGTGGATCCTGCAAGAGGGGGTGGAGCCTGCAAGAATGGAGCTGTACCTGTGACTGTGGCAGAGACTGCAAGATGAGGCGGAGCCTGTGGCTGGGGCGGGGCCTGCAAGATGGGGTGGGGCCTGTGTTTGGGGTCACTTTCGCTGCATGGCATCGTATCACACAGGGAGGAGTGAATGACCTTGTTAAACACTGAAGCACTGCAGTAAGCAGAAACATGAAAACACAAGCAGTGCGTAGTGCAGAGGTCTCCTCTGGGCCCTGTGAGCTGAAGGAGAGTGATGGCTAGCTGTATGGAATAATGTAGAAACTGTCATAATTTCAGAGGCTTTTATTAAGATTAATGCAAACTACTAAGGGTAAAATGTTTACTGAATGAAAAACAAAAGCGGAATGCCGGGTCCTCAGCTTTTCCAAGTCTGTTCACAGATGGGTCACGGAGAGACTGCGTCTGTACCGCTGAGATAAGGGGCACACGCCGGGGGGGGGGGCTGTAACTGACCCTGCATTGGGGTTCCTGAGGTGAGGGGTGTGCGGTAGGGGGTAGAACTGACCCTACATCCAGGCTCTTGAGGTGAGGGGCGTCCTGCCAGGTTTTCATGGGTTTTATCGCCACGTACACCCAGGTGAGGCTGGGATAGGGACATGACTTCTGAATCCCACAGTGGAACAAAGTCAGTTCTGATCTGAAGGAGGGAAGAGGGGTGGGGAGAGAGGTGGAGAGGAAGAGATAGAACATGTAGGGATAGAGGGAGACAGGTTGGTATTGGGGGGGGGGGGGGCTGTGAGGTGATGGATATCCCAGGTGTCCCTTGGTAACAAATCAATTCCAGCTCCCCCAGAGTTCCTTCCATCCTCCAGCTCAGATAATGGGCTGTAATCTGTGATGGGTTCATCTACGACTCTAGCGTTCTCCATAATAATGCAGTGTAATGCCTGCTGCCTTTGGCTTTGGATTGCTCTGTGAGCTTGTGAAGGGGGAGAGCTCCTTAAACCCTAATACTGCTGCATAATCTTGCAGTAGAGGCTCTTATAGAACATCACTTTAGCTGGAGTGGACAGGCCTTTATCTGGGCCTCCGCTTCTCTCTCTTTCCTTCTCTCTACCTTTCTGTCTCTCCCTCTCTCTGTCCATCACTCTCTCTCCTTCTCTGTCTCCCTCTATATCTCTCTCTCTCTCTCCTCTCCTTCCTCCTCCTTTCCCTTGTCCCATGGCGGTTTGGACAGGCCCCGTATCTGATGGCCGATCGATGCGGATTCATTTGTGGTGAGGTGAGGCGTACCACTGAGCGTGTGCGAGGACAGCCAGCTCTCCCATGTGTTGATTAGTCATGGAATTAGCGCCGGGCTCCGGTTTCCCGCCCTCCCTCCGCGGCCAGTGTGCTGCCACCTCCCTGCGGTTCCAGCCCGTCCCCCAGCGCGCTGCTCGTTGGCTCACAGCCACGTGTGATGGATGGGCTTTGCGTGCCGGTGCTGACGAAAGGCTCCCACACCCATGCGGGCGATAAATGACCCTCGTTATAGATCCCTATCGTGTTTTGTTTCGGCGTGGTGGTTTTGGCTGTCAGCAGGGCTGTAATCGCTTGTTTCCGATGTAGAAACGGACTTCACGGCGGGCTGCCGGTTTGCATCCAGGCTTGCCGTGCCGACCTGAGGGGGCGGGCTTGAGGCTCGACGTGTGCCGTGCGCCTGTGGACCGCGATTCTTTCCCACGACTTACGTGAGTCGTGCCTTCGAGACAAAAGACATGTTCCTTCCCCCACACCAATCTCATCCCCTCGTCAGCTCCGTCGCCTTACCGATTGTTTTCAGTGTAATTTGCGTTTCTGCGTGACGGGCGCCGTGCCAGATTGTGGGCACGATCTCGTCTCGCTCGGAGCCGCCGGGTGCCCTTGCCAGTGTTTTGCCGTGCTTCGTGGGCGCTCCGCCGGTTACGCTTCAGCTCCCAATTCCCTGAACTGGGAGGCTTAACCAATCAGACCAGCATCCCACACCGGTCCCCGTTCACGGTGAAGTGAAGGAGGATGGAAAGCGGGCCTGTGCCACTGTGCAAACTAAACCTCGCTGTAGATTTGCTTCTCACATTGCTTTTCTGTTTCAGCCACCTTTGCACGACTCATTTGGAGTCTTTTGGGATGCTTCCAGAATCCACGCTGTCAGCAGGTTTTAATGCCACGCCACACTCAGTGCCATGGTGGGTGGACGCAAACATTCCGAACGGCCTCCGTTGACTTCCAGAAGGTTCCGCGAGTGGAGCTATGAGGCACCCCGTCTCCTGCCTGCTTCCGTAAACACAAGTAAACACTGATTTGCACCGCTCAAAGAAAGGGACAGGAGATTTCAGTGATGACCTGCGGAGTTCGGAGCGTTACCTGTGCATACACAATCACTTTGACCTTTTGACCCTTCAAAAGTGACTCTAATTGGGTCGATGCAGTACCACGCAGCGCCACTAGTGTGCGACCTTGAACAGCAAGGCTAAGCTCAAGGCCCTGGAGCTGGGGCGGGGGAGGGTGGTTCACACTGCTTCCACCTTCGAACAATGCAGCCTCAGCCTCCACTGGTCCTGCAAGACGGATGGGCTTTCATACCAGCTGTGTTCTCTTTTTACTTTAAAGGTGACATATGGCAAGAAACCTGCGCATCACTTATTTAAGCTGAGGTATTGCCCAGTCTGCAGAGCACGTTGAGTAATGATGGTTTGTGAGGTTGGACTTTAACAGAATATGTGTAAGGTACTGGGCCAGAATCTCCTAAATCACCCTGTTTTTTCTCCAGGCAAATGCTCCCCCTCTTTCAATGGACCACGACCGACTGTGCGAGAGCGAGCTTCCAGTTCTCAGCTTGCCGATTCTGCCGATCACCACCGAAACATCGATCCGTTAGGGATGGGGGTGTACAGTGTCCACCCCCCCACCCCCACCCCTGGATCACGGGGTTGCCACAGAAACAAACGCAGATGCTCAGTTGCCGCTTGACTGCGGTTCTCGCTGTTCCATGCAGCATCTCCCCTTTACTTCTACATTTGTCTCGTGGTGCGTCCACAGACCGTAACCACATAAGCATGACGGTAGGCGGTAACAGCGTAACCGTGGCAGCAGACGCTTTCCAGCTGCAAGCTATGACACAAAACTGCAGTTTTATGAATCGAATCGACAAACCAGTCTATCTATCTGTCTATAGGACGTTTTGGACAGGGGTCCTTCATCAGCTGTGT
>JAOXYF010000014.1:79816-106787 GCA_028565775.1 Sternarchorhynchus goeldii
TGTCCTGCAGGGCTCTGTTCAACACCACTCCCCTCCTGTGGATACAGCTTGTATTGTGCTGTCTTCTTTCTCAGCCCTGAGTTCACAACTTGCTTTTATCTCTGAGACCAAGAGAGCCTGACACACACACACACACACACACACACACACACACATACGTATGTACACACAAACACAGGCATGCATGCACAGAAACTTTATTTATCATCTTGATAGGCCCTGCAGATTTGACATCTAATCCCCAGAAACCCCTTCAGCGTGGTGGGATAAATATCGATCCAGCCACTACGACTCTCTCAGATAGGGGATCATCTCACGTCATGAATCTTTCTCGTTCTGCCCTGCTGGGACAGACTCACCAGAGAGCTGGCCTACCTCAAATGCCCCACGACCAATTTTATACCCCCAACACTAAACCCCAGCCCCACCTCTTATCTCCACCACCAGACCCCAGTTCTATCCCCGACACTAAACCCCTAACACTAAAACCCATCACAAACTCTACCCCCTACTCAGAACCCTAACTATATCCCCAACACCACACCCCAACTCTATCTGCTGCTTCAGGGGTGAGCGATACGATACAAACATAATATCAAGATACTCGAAGATACGATTCTCAATAAGATGTTTCTGAAGTTTGCTAATAAATGTGTCCGAATGAATTAAATAATAACCATGATGAGATTTCTGATGTAATAAATAAAAATATAATACCGTCATCATATTACCTGACCCCAGGTCATCAGATTTCTTATGACGCAATTTGCATGCAGTCGTTCTGGATCATTCAAATTCCTTTCCATTCTTTTGTGGTGTACACTCTCCTTTCTCGTGGGAATTACATCCTAGTTCCTGATGCTCTGCAGCTTGGCCTCCCTGGCCTCTCTCCCCTAGAGCTAGAGATGAGTAATATGCGTTTTTGGCGTTAGACAAATGCGGCCACTTTTCTCGGCACGGGGGAGCTGTGCAACCCCCCCCCCCCCTAAGCTTGGCTGTTAGGGATGGGGAGAAATCTCTCCCTGGATTGATGACGTCTGGGGGAGGGGGAAGGTGTGTCAGTGGCTGCCAGCGTGAGCTGAACCCCCCCCCCCCTCATGTACCTTTTTTCCGTCCTGTGAGCGCGACGCATCTGTCAACGACGGGCTGGGTCTGGAATAACTCACTTTTTAATCTCGGTCTTTCCCGGCTGCACCCGCCAACACCCCGACCCCCACCCCCGACCATGACTCCTCTCGTGACGCCCACAGCGCTCAGCGAGACGGCATTCACAACAACTTTCCGGGGGGATTTGCCACATTCACAGGTGCTTTTGTCTGGCTTTTGCAGTTATCTGAACGCTTAATCGATGTGTAATCAAAAGTGCATTTATATGCAAAAAAAGAAGTTATTGTTTCTTAATCTCTAGAATTATTCATTATCTTTTCACTCAACATGACATTTTAAAATCTTCTCCAAGGGGATTTGTGTGCATTTGTTGGAGAAAAAAAAAAGAGAAAAGATCATCTTCTTTGTGTAGCAGGTGCTAACGTTCTCTGCTCGCTTGAAAGCAGAATTTGGGGCTTAGATCAAAGCAGTGAAACTTTTCTCCTCGTACGTTTTGTCACAAGCCAGGTGAATACCACGTAAACGAAGTAAAACAGAGATTAGCGCTGGATTAGCGCGGCTCGTGCGAGTTCCTGTGTGTTTAGATACTGGGATTATTTGCATTGCTTTAATCCTGAGCGGAGCTTGTACAGAAGGGTGAGGTTGTTCCTGCTGAACTGTGTAGCATGGGTGAAGCTGCTCTTCACTGAACTGTGTAGCATGGGTGAAGCTGCTCTTCACTGAACTTGGTAGTGGGTGAAGCTATTGTGAACTGAAATACATAGATGGTGTGCTCGGCCCCTGAATTTCTGAACCTAAACCAAGATTTATATCCAGTCAGGGAAAATAGTCTCTCACCAGATTTGGCACACACAGACAGGCCTTGTGTGGAAACATGGGACAGATACCCCATCTTGGATGCCGTGTTGTGCAGATGGAACTGTCTCAAACCCAGTGCAGATGGTAAACATCATTAGAGTCCTTCTCTCAGCACGGGCAGAAACCACGTGGGGTCTTGGGAAGTTTTAGAACCTAGTTCACTTTCAAAACTCTCTCTCTCTCTCTATTTTGTGTCTTATTATTATTAATAACCTTTATTAACCAGGTTAGTCCTGTTGAGATCAAAAATCTCTTTTACATGGGAGACCTAGCCAAGAATAACAGCTTCAGCAATGAGGTTGAGCACACATTCAAATATTTAGTTACACACAGACAGCCTGAATTTCAGCATAGATTTAGTCTCATTCCAGGATACTGTCTCTTAACGTTTAATCCTAGCCCTAACCCTAAACCTAACCCTAGCCTGTAGATCGTTCTGTTCAGGCAGATACTTCCCAATCAAGTTTGGACTTTCGCTGCAACAAAATCACAGGTATAAATCACAAGGATAAGCACAACATGTGATGACCTACAGAACTAAACACCGTCCTACACATATAACGACAGTAGGCTTACGAAACACATCCCCATAGTCGATGACAGGCAGTACAGCTCCTTACATCGTTAAGAGACTGGCCGCTCACACTCTCTCTTTTCTCAGCTTTACCACAGAAACAAACAAAAAAAAGGTACAAACCTAACATATTTCCCGCCGGTTAAAAACACGTCTTTGAGAGCAGGATTAAAGGCACCTCTTTATTGATGTTTTTTCTGCACGGTGACATGCCCAAATAGACTAATAGAAGTTTTTGTGTCTTGTTTTTGGTTTATTTTAAGTCGCTTCACCGAACACTGATTCTTGTGCGCGTGGTCCATACATTCCCCCCTTAGCAACGGCATGCAGTTCTTCCCCTAGCAACAGCACAATGGTTGGAAACAAGTGGGTCTTGTTGCACAAAGGCACAAATGTTTATGTGACGAGATTTGCACACTGCTTATTAGGATTCGGGTTTTTTTTCCCACTTTAGTTGCCACTGTCGAATTTTTCAGCTCTACGCCGTGGTCATCAACTGCTGTCTGATTGCTTTCGGTTCGTGATATTGTACTTCCAAACCAAAGACACCTCTTATTCAGAAACCGAAAATACACACACATACACACACACAAAGTGCAAATGTATCTGACACGTCTCCTCTCAGCGCAAAGGTTCTGTTTTGCAACTGGAAAATTCCAACAGTTTGTGGACGCCGCTGTTAAATCGAGCCACATTGCTAGAATAAGCAGGGCGAGTTTCACAAAAGAGTCGTTGCGCAAATATCATAAAACAATATTGTGTTTCTTCACAAGCCCTCTAATTTTAAGACACCCTTAATCCTACTGCACTTCTGGGCAAAGAGAATAAGCTGTTGGCTGCGGCTGTATGGAAACGCACAATAATAAATGTTTGCTCTACGAGCTGGTCCCGGTTCTGCTGAAGGCATGGGGCGTTTTACTGCCAAAAGAGCATGCAGTTTTCCCAAATGGCTCTCTCTCTCTCTCTCTCTCTCTCTCCCACTCTCTTTCTCTCTCCATGCTCTATCTGTCTGATCCATTGGATTCAAGGAGGCTTTGATAAAATATATGACAAGATGGAGTTATATGTCAGGAGCTGTTCTTTTCTCACAATGGTATAACAACAATATATAATTATTTATCAGTAGATTATTGTTTGTTTGTTTATTGTTTATTATTTATCGAAATACAACCAGAAAATACAAGAAAGGTTTATGCTGTGTTAAAAAAACCCAGCAAAACATCAGAACAAAACAGCTTCTATAGACTACAGTGGCAGGTATTTAGTGTGACCTCCCCTTACACTTGAGCAATAACAGGAAACCAGCTCTCTTAAAGTCTCTTAAAGCCTGGTGTAATATACCAGAGGATTCTGCAGGAAACTTCGAGAGAGTTCAAGATGTGCTTACTGCCAGGGGAGGTCACACAAAATACTAACTTTTACTTTTAGAAGCCATCTTTTAAATTTTATTTATATATTTCATGTTTGTTTTATTTGTTTGTGTCTTTAAAAAACACTAAAAAATAATTATATATGGTCATTATGTTGCTAAAACAACAAATTTTATGGCTACCTAAGACTCATTGATTTACTGGATTGTGTCCAGTTTGTTAAATGCTAACAAGGGCAGTCTAGAATGTGATCTGGTCATAATTTACAGCTGGGTGTCAGAAGTTATGATATTTTGTCATAAATCATGACTCGAACATAAAATCTATTAGCACAGCTCAGATTCATAAATGTTCATCAACTTGAAAACCAACCTTCTGGCCAGACGCAGAGCCGCCACCGAGTCCAAAGGTTTAATTGAATTTCTTTTTGATTAATTTAAAAAGCACTTTTGACTTTAAGCAGATTTACAGGAGAAGGCTGAAGGCGACAGTGGCACAGAAGAACTCCTGGTGCCCTAAGAACGAAACCTTGGCAAGACCAGACTTGATAGTGAACCTTGACCCTCACCGTGACCCTAACCCTAACCCTAACCCTAATTCATCCTCCTCTAAGCCTCTGGTATTAAAAAAATGCAAACTTAGATGGACAGTTAATTAGCTAATAATGATCATCTAGAACATTATCATGGTATAGTAAGCATTCATAGCTTCTGGTAGACCCAGTGTGCTACTCAAGGTGGTGGGAGTGTCCAATCAGACAGCAGGGGCGGTTCAGCTGGGCGGAGAGATGCATCCTCTCCAAAACTCCTGATTTGTCATTGTCGGTCCGTAGCGCAACATAGATTTCCCTCTTCCCTGAAACCCCAAACCCAGATCCATGGAGCAGAAGTACCCTTCCTGGAAGCTGTCATGAATAAGTAAACACTGTTGTGATGGACCCAGTGTCAGCTAAAGGGCCCGCAGGGAGGGGTGGGCCAGTCTCCACGGAGACTGCCTGCACAGTCCCGCCTGTTGTTTGGGGGAGGCGGTTTCTATCCGCCTGCCACTCCGGGTAATTTCATCACATCAGAGAACTCTCGCTCTCACTCTCCCTCCCTCCAGCCCTCAAAAAAAAGCTCTTGTTCTCTCTCTCTCTCTCTCTCTCTCTCTTTCTCTCTCTTTCTTGTTGGCAGATGGACGATGGAGAGGGGAAGCTGGGGGAGGGGGGGGTGTGCTCGAGGTCTCCACACTCTGTTTGCGGCCCACCGACATCCAATTGCAATCTTATTTCATCTCTTGTCATTTATTTATTTCTGCTGCTTCCTCAGTTGCCGTAGCAGCAGTGATGGCGCTGGGGCTGTGACTTGCTCCATCTCCCCTCGTCACACGCACACACACGCCACTGCTCCACCACTCACACACACACCACTGCTCCACCACTCACACACACCCCACCCCTGTACCATCTATCCCATCCCTCCAGCACCATCAGAAACAACCACAAACTCTCGCACCTATTTCGCTCGAAAACATCGACGGCTATATCTTGAACTTGGCCAGTGAGAGTGGTGGAAGGTTTACGCGGGTGGAGGCGGTGGGATGCCAAAAAACACCCTCAGCCTCGTAACGGCACATTAGAACCGATGGCGGGAGTCGGCCTCTTTTCGGAAAGCCTTTATGCTCATGAAGGAAGCGGTTCTTTCACCTCTGAAAGTTTTGAGAGCACATGTAAAATTCAGCTCAGTCTGGGTGAAATACAAAAAAAAAAGCTCCAATATATGGTTTTGATGTTATTTTGGAACTTGAGACTGACAGGTGCAGGAGTAAAGACGTCAGAATGAAAACTATTGGCGATCGTGTGCTGGGGAGGCCATAAATGTTTCAGAGCGCCCACTCCAACTCTGAGGTGATGTCTGCTTGAATCCACTCGGCCGCTAAGTGCTTTGCCCCTTTCCTCCGCTACAACGGAAATACATGGGAGGGTATCTGGCAAGACAGACAATGAAAGGGAAGAAGCTAATTATAGCGAGTTCTTGAGTTCCATTAGACTTGCATGATAAGGACTGTGGCCTCACCAAACCTCGAAGGTATATGGTGATCCTGATGCCCCTGCATTCGAAGATCCAGAAGCCTCTTGATAAACTCCAGATTAGACAGTGTCTACCAAGAAAGCAACTGACGCAAAGTGTTGCTGGCATCTCCTACCCAGAAACCTCTGGGCCTTCATGCATATTCAGTGGAAGCTATTTTAACACAGAAGAAAACTTAAGTGCTAATTGAATTCCGTCTCATTCTTAGGTAAGACCGGGTTACAAGTGTCCCGGCACTGAGAGTCTCTGAAGAGCTGAGGTGTTTATTTATTTCTCGCATGGCTCCGGCTTGCGTTGCTATCTGAGCAGAAGATGGGGTGGAGGGGGTGGGGGGAGTGAGCGAACACTTTTAGCTGGTTGATGGAGCTTTTCTAGCCTCATCCACACAACCTGACCTTCTCTTAATCTTTTGTAATCATCTGGATTAAACCAGAGGGAAGTGAAGCTGTCCTATCAGTGGAGTGCTTGGGGTAAAGATTCAAAACCAAATCTTTAAGGATTTATAACTCTTTAGGGAGGATGTGCATTGAGGACGGATAGATTGTTATAATGGGGCACTGTTCCGGTTCTAAAGCCTGATTGGCTGAGTCGTCTTCAATGCTACTGTAGAAGGCTCAACATGCATACACACTCGTGAAAGATTCAGGGCTTGAAAGCTGCTGAAATATATGTGCACTTCTGAATTTATTCGATGACATTATGCACAGCTGTATAGCATCAACCTCTCACACAGTCACTCATTCTTAGATATTAAAATAAGTAAATAAATAAATCAAATCATTATTTTAATCAATAACGTTCTGCTCAAGATCTCGATCCCATTCCAAAGGCTGTAACCTGGGACCTGATCCCTGGTCAGCATATAAAACCACACAGTTGCAGCAAGAAGCTGTTTATTGGATGTCGTTGTCGAGATCGAATCAAGGGTGGCTAAAGTGTGTCGATTTGGCTTTCCTGTCCAGTGACTGTTTAGGTCACTGACAGAATGACTGATGGCTGGGCATCTTGAATTTTAATACCGTGGCTTCAAGGGTCCGCCAGTAAATTTGCCACCACTTTCTTTGGCTTTATGGAGAGCTTTGGGTTTTTAAAGCACCCTAAACTATGTCTTTGGCATTTCCTGGAATATGGAATGCCGTGCTCGGAAATTACGGAATGCTGAAGAGAAGATTGCAGCATAAGTCGACGGTCAAGGGATTGTCACGGTAACGGCCTCTCGTAGCTGCCCAGGAAAGCTGCAGCTATTTTTGGTTCTCGCCGCATCCGAACACGTCCACGGGCGTAATGTGTACATGCTCCTTTTCGCTTGTGGCCTGGAAAGCCCCGGAAGGATCCGGAAGAATCTGGACAGGCTGTAACCCTGTGTCACCAGAGCTCAGCAATGCTGTAAACATGACCGGAGTGCACCCCCCCATCCCCTCCCGCCTTCCTAACACTCCATGCTCAAAGCTTCCATATCTAGAAGCATCAGACGGTTTGCTCTCCGGTGCGGGCCATCATCAGTGATAAGGTTACCATGGCAATTATGGGTAAGTTTAAAGTTTTATCTGTTTATAATCAAGACCAGGACTGCGGATAAGGATATGACAGAACAAGGTATGCAAGGTTAGGATGTCATTAGGTAGCCTTGTAGCTACCTAATGGATAAACTCAAGTATCACATATTTTTGGATGGGTATCATTTATTCCTGTGTTTAGGGGTTAGGGTGCTGCTGAGGATAGGGGTTGAGGACAGACGCTTCTTTACACAGTAGCGTGAAGTCAAAGCGGGACAGCAGCAAGCTTCTCCTCACTTCTTCAGTCACTTCATCAGCCAAGATCACTTCAGAACCTTCAGAACATTGTCTGAAAAAAAAACAGCTCTCGTTTTGGGGCTCGTCTTGCACCTGTCAGGCCTGAATCGAAGGAAAGGTTAGACTCAGGAAAGTGCTGGAAGGAGAGAAGTAATACGAACTCATTATACCGCTACATTATAATCATGTCATGCAATATTTTGTCACTTTTACAAATAGCTGAATTTCAGTGCACGCTGGGCACTGTTAAGTGAAGTTCATTTAAGTTCCTGCATGAAAGTCATCGTTCCTGAGACCAACACCCCTCCCCACCCCTAGGCTGAACTAAGGCTCTGATGTATTATGGGTAATTTGCCTCTGCTCACACTCTGCCTGGCTGGGGCTCTGGATTGCTTCAGAGCCCTTAAATCGTTATCCAAGAATTGTCACTCGAAAAGATGAATGAGGCCAGTTGTACTGTAACCTCTGTTTATTTATTTATTTGTTTGTTTGTTTATTATTTATCTCCTATGTTGAACACTAATCCTCCCAACCTTGACCCCAGCTCGAATCCAACTGTTGGGGCACACACCCCTTTTTCCTCCGCTGGCTTCTCTTCTGGGCCGGGGTCCCCCGGGACAGGCGAGTGGGCCCCGTTGCTAGGCAGGCAACTGGGTTCACACTGGTCAACTGGGTCCCTCCTGATATGACATGCACTGGTTAATTGAAGTTGACATGTTTGGCAGCTGCCAGAGAGAGAGAGAGAGAGAGAGTCACGGAAGAATAACAGAGAAAAAGGGAGGGTGAAAGCCTCTCTGCCTTTAGATCGTTCATTCATTGGTCCAGTTGTATCGGCCAGACTGCTCTGGTACCGATGTGTGGAGAACTGGCCGCCTCATAAGCAGCTTCATAAAAATCTGACAGGAATTATTAGCGAGATAAAAGTGCCAGACCTTTCGTCCTTCTGCGACATGGTTCGTTCGCTGTGTGCTTCTGCCTTTCGATCGCGTGCTTGAGTGGCTCGCCGTCTCCCACGCGTGTTTGCGGAGAGTCACGTTACCGTGGAGACTTGCCGCTGGCTTTGGGTTTCTGGTGACTGGACGAGCTACAATCGAGTAAACGAGAGAGTACACCGGAAGCCAGTTGTGCTAATTTATGGATACCCCACTATGGAATACATCCATTTGTGATATTTATGACTCGTATAACTTAATTTAAGACTGCGGCTGTTTCTCGAGTTTACTCGGATTAATCCATTCTGCCTATAGTATTCTGAAGAAAAAAAACAGATATCAGATTCATAATTTCTTCTCCACCCAGACAAAGCTTCCCCACTTTGCAGCATAACCCTCTTTCCGGCGCTGTAATTTAATCCGTAATTACCTGCTGGATAGAACCTCTCCACTTTCCTGCTTTGATTGCCGTCTTGTCTTTTGTTGAGGAGGGAGGCGGGTTTTCCGGACCAGGGTGCGATCCGAACGGGATCGCCCTCCGCATTCCTTTGGCTGCCGTGTTTAGCACTAATGATTTTGTGCAATTATCCCCCACACCACCCACCTCCTCGTTTTTTTTTTTTAAACGAGGAGACGTTAAATTTGAAGCAGACTCTTCAACATTCATCACTCTGCCCCGCCCCCAGTGCTAATGACGAAGGGTCACTGGGGCGGCAGCGGGCTCCATTTTCTGGAGCACCTCCTCCCTGACTCGCTCTCCAGAACACCTTCTCCCTAACTCCCTCTCCAGAGCAGCCTTGACTTTGCATTTGTATCCCACGCGTCTCCAGGGAAGGGAAAGAGCTTATTTATGCATTAATTTAACACGCGTGTGCCTTTAACTCCACTGGCAAGATAATGTACCCTGCGTAACATTCACAGACCCTGTACATGCTACATACACGCAAACGTCGGCTGTGTTTTACTTGCGAATCTCTGTGAACGTTGCCGCGGACGCGTGGATAACTGACTCGCGCTAAACCCTCCCCCTCACGTGTAACAAATAAACCAAGATATTTAACAGCACACGAATTCATTCAAGTGACCTTCATTATCATAAAAGGCCATTTTTAAGCATCGGGAACAAAACATAAGACACGCAGCCAGCACAATACGGCATAATAATACTTTTAAAAGTATACATACGTTGCCGTTTGCTAATACGTTGCCCTTTAAATGGTAAATATGGTAAATAAGGTGCACTACAGGGCCTCTCGGAAGTATTTGGTGCACTTGTGATGGTGCACTTGCACTTTTTGACGTATTATCAAAATGAGACCATTTATTACCATTTATTATACCGTTGAAGTGCTGTTAGTTAAGATGAACAGGCTCACTTGGATCCTCGTACACCGGCCTGTTTAAACGCCCCATTAACCTGATAAGCATAGCACTCGCCGTTGACGGAATGAAAACATAAACCTCTCTTTTGTTTAGCATGTCTGTAATGCGGTAGCCATCCATAACGCTGGCCGCTTGTAAGCAAGCCAGCTGGTATTCCGCATCATTCATTCGTTTGGCAGGCCGTCCTGAACTGAACGGACGGGGTAATTGATGTTGTTATGATACCGATTAACTTTTTTTGTATGCTGCATACAAATGGTGCATGTCAGTGATTGGTGACATTAGTTCTATCATAGCTGTTGGGGATGAATGAGGTCTTGGGTTGGCGTGTGGCTGCGTGGTGCGCAGGACGTAGTGATGGGGTGCTGAGCAGGACCTTAGGGAGGTGTGCTGAGCAGGATGTTCGGACAGTGTGTTGGACAGGATGTTGTGAAAGAGTGTTAAGCAGGATGTTAATTGTGTTAAGCAGTACTTTGTGATGGCATGTTGAGCAGGACGCTGTGCCAGTGTGTTGAGCAGGACACTGTAATGCTGTGTTGAGCAGGACACTGTTATGCTGTGTTGAGCAGGATGCTGTGACATTGTAATGAGCAGGATGTTGCTGCTGAGGTCTGGTGTGAACACCTCCAGTGCCCCAAGCTGCGGCTCTTTCCGAGAGCAAATCCTTCCCACACTGGCTCAGTGGGATTGGCAGGCCATTCCGAAACCATCCAGCTGGAGCCCCTTCCCAATCGACAGCACTGGCAAGGAGTTGCTGGACTGCGTTCCGGAACGACCCAAATTACAGCCCTGGCGGCAGCACTGACACCAGCACTAATGGAAAATGTTCCGCCTTCTGATAATAAGCTTCTAAAGCCAACAGGTTCCGATGGAATTCGAACACAGCCTTCGCTAGGGGCCGAGAAATAAGCACCCAGGCCCAAAGGCGTTGCTTTGTTCAGCCGATCGGTTCCCAACTCCCAGACCAGCCCCTGCCCTCCACGTCCCGGCAGACACACTCTAGCGCACACTCGCCTCCAACGGCCAGCTCACGCTCCCAAAATACTGCACATGAGGAGCATCCAGCTCTTCACGGGATATTTTTACCACACACTGTCCGTACCGCAACACATACAGGATGTTGCATGACGCTGTGATCTCTGTAGGCTTGCATCCGCAGGCTAAACTGAATCGATGCAGAAATCTCAGTAGAATGTGATTTATTCTGTGCACATCGGCCTAACGAGTGTGAGGGCCAGCTCGGACGCAGGTCGCAGTGAGCCGTGTGGGACCTGCAGGACCTGCATGGCGAACGGCAGGCAGCCGTATGCTAAGATGCCACCGGGGTCTGTGTGTCCGGCGATTGGCTTTCTCAGCCGTTCACGGTGAGCCAGATGCTTTTCCTGAGGGCCAGTTGTTATTGAGCGTTGTTATTTTAGCTGTGAGGAAGCACCACCATTCAGATTATGCCAAAGATGTCACCTTTGATCTTACGCCTGCCTTATGTCTGCCTTATACCTGTTATATGCAAATACTACACCAGTCTTAAGGCAATGACATCATCCCTCTTGTTATTGCTGAGGACAGCGCTCGTCTGTGTGAGGTCTGGGCTGAGACAGGTGACGTGGAGTGGAGGGCCAGACAGGTGGACCCTGTATACTTTTCCTGAACCCTAAGAGTAACAATGAAAGCTGCCTTTCACCTTCTTTGTGTGGTTTTGCTCGGAGGCCTCAGTTGAGTCAGTTATGTGTCGGAGCAAGAACACACTGCATGCCGCCTAATGAGGGTGTTCCTGGAGGCCTCGGGAGTGTTCCAGCCAGCCGGCATTTTTACCTACTAAGGTTTTTTCTGACTTTATCACTGATCTTTAAATGGGAGGAAGAGGCTGGAGGCTTGGTTCTGACACCAGACCAGGCACTGGCGCTAAATCTGCCGATCCTTCATGATCACACTGATCTCTGGGACCTAGCAACCTGTGAGCGGCTTGATGCGTCTGCTGCTCTGTCAGCACCCCTCTGTGGGTCGCTCTAGGGCTGCTCTACGGGATGCTCTGTGCTATACGGCACACACACGTGTTTCTTTTCTGGTCTTGACAGGCTATTCTCTTTTGCTCTGGTTTTCCAACATTATGTGTATATTTGTCTTATATACAAACAACAATGACACTGTTGTCTTCTTTGGAACATGGGAGAGTCGTCTGGGTTTTAGGCCGTCCACAAGACTGTGCCTTACAGCACTCTAATACTGTAACGAAAAGCTCGAGTTGAACTTCTTAGTGTCATGCAGTGTGAGGATAGGCCTAATGTTTGGCTTTATTCCTCAGGAAGAAGAAGAACCAAGGTAAATGTCAACTCTGTCAAGAATAACAACTAAAGTCTTAACTTCGGGGTGACTCTGTGGAGTGTGATTACACAGACGTCCCGTCTCTGTCTCTCTGTCAGGATGGAGACGTTCAGGCTTGTGCTTGTCTAGCTTAAACTCAAAGTCACTTTGCCAGCTCATTCCAAGCATAGTCATCATCTGGAGATGGAGACACATATTGCCAGCTGCCATCTGTCTTTTTAAAATTAATTCTCAAGTTTTCGCATTAACAGTGTGCTCGTGGCAGTTATATTTCTGTGGTGTGACTAAAAAGAAATTGGTGTTGACTTACTGGTTTTGAGTTGTGGGTGTTTGAGTTGTTGGTGTTGGTTCACTGGCACTGAGGTGGGGTTGCTGAGTGTTTTGTGCTGAACTGATGATGTTGAGTTGGGAATGTTGAGTTGCTGGTGTTCAGTTGTTAGTGTTGAGTCACTAGTTTTCTGGAACTGGTGTTCAATAGTTGTTGAGTCGATGGTACCGAAGTCTCTGGTGTTCAGTTGCTGGTGTTGAGTTTCTGTTGTTGAGTCAGTGTTGTTGGTCTGAGTCAGAGTTGTTAGTTTATTGCTGGTATTGAGTCAATAGTGTTGAGTCGCTGGTGGTTTCCCTGGGCCTCATGGGCAGGGCACTCAGTGGGTTGTGACAAACGCATGAATAACAGCATCACCAGGTAACCGGACTGGTGGTGTGGTTTTGGGACAACTGGACAGTTGTGAACCTGGTTCACAGAGAGGCGAAAGAGGGTTTCAAAACGTTTCACTCCAGAAATATGCGGTTGGTGAATGACATACAAGGTCATTTATTGTTTCCAGTGGATGAACATCACTGATGGCATCATTCTTGCGATAACGATGTGCGATTTAGGAGAAACTCTCTCTGAAACTGTTGTCATTTCAGACAGAGAAGACAGAGACATGGAACACTTTTCATACACAAACTGCTTCAAGGATCAAGGTCATATTTGATAATAATCCAACTTTAATATGAAAGTCTTAATGATCAAGGGTACATTACCTCTAATCTGTCACTGAAATTCTCTGCTTTTGATCAGACTGTTGCACCATCCTGTGCCAGATGGCAGTCCCGCATGCTTTGTTTCCTAGGAAACTTCCGGAATGCAGCGCACATGTGTGTCCTGTCCTGCGCTGTACAGCAAACCACAGCGACACGACTACATGAGGCCCACAGGAGTCCCGTGAGCCGAGACTTTTACATGTGGGCCCACGGGACCCTGTAGTTGTAGCTACAGTGTGTGACAACAGCATCCTGCCAAACTGCTGTAATTCGTTACTGGCAAAGACCACCTCATGATGCTTTCACACCCTTGCCCTGATGTGGATTTTTTGTTTTTTTTTCTGGAATTCACAATATGGTACAAAGAGACTTTTCACTCTCTTGTGCATCCTGAACCCACAACCCTTGAGTCCCTAACCCTTAATTATTCAGCTCGGAGGCCGTTGGTCTGTGCTGCCTTGTCTAGATTTTTAATTGAGACGTCAGCTCCGCTGCTCCACTTCCACAACAGGAGGCTCCCGTTTCCGAGGCTTCTGGAGTTAACCGTGGAACACACTCCCTTTCTGTCGGATTCAGGTGCCACAAAGCAGTCCATCTCTGCGTCTGTTCACACAGTCCCCGTCTCTGGTTGTGCTCAGCGTAGGGGCGGCCGCTGCCGGATTCTCTTCCAGCATCTTCCGCAACTTGTTTTATTGGATCAGCACAGCCGAGAATCGATAGTTGTTTACCGTTATTGCAGAGTGTGCAGCTGTACAGTATTCGGGCGTTAAAAGCCCCGGAAGCGTGGAAAATCTCCAAACGCGGTCCTTCCATTTTTAGTGTATTGTAAAACCCTTTGAAGTTCTGCTCCGGCTCTGAGGACAGAGAGATGCAAAGCTGTTGGTTTATTGGCCATAAACACGCTGATCAATCAAAGGCCACGTCTTTGATGTCGGCTTGGTGCGTGTCGACACCTGATGCGTTTCAGAGTCTCCTGTGTTCATTAGGACGTATGCGGTCAGATGGAGATGGGGCCGTTATCAGGCTTCAAAGCCTCCACCCTGTTCGCATTCGTTGGGCAGCACAGGCGTGTGGTCCCCACTAACCCTCTTCAGACGTCTGCCCTGGTGGGACCCCAGCAAACAAAAACATGCCCGGTGTTGCTGGTGAATTTCTCTCCTTTGAGGAATTACATTTAACAGAAGGAGGTTCAGTCAAGTAACTGACAACAAAAAGATGGAGAAATCAGATCTGTGTAGTGCTGGAGTGAAACTTTGTAACATTTTGGCTCGTACCCAGTCATCTTCATTCCCCCTTCACACCTCACACACACACATACACACACACAACACTCTCTTCTCACACTTTGTCTGGCACATTTTTATTCAGCATTTCTTAATGCAAAAGTGAGACCGAGATGAGACGTAGAGGAGACAGAAATCCCTGCTGGAAACACTGAGCCGCTTGGATTAGCTCTGCCTCCCTCTGGGAAGTTAAGCTCCACCTCTCTGTGAGGTCAGCTCTGCCTTCCTCTGTAAGGCTAGCTCCGCCTCCCACTGTGAGGTAAGCATCGCCTTCTTCTGCGAGGTTAGCTCCACCTCTCTTTGTAAGGTTAGCTCTGCCTCCCACGGTGAGGTAAGCTTCGCCTCCATCTGTGAGGTTAGCTCCACCTCTCTCTGTAAGGCTAGCTCCACCTCCACTGTAGTTCTGCAGACAGTCCTTTAATCCTATATGTCAACACATGATTATTAATTATTAACACATATTAATGTAAGTCATGCGCTGGAAAGCCAATGTTTGGGTGGTGCATCTTATGGTTTAAGACACAATCAATAGAAACTGTTGGAAGGTTGAACTGCAAGAACCACGTGATGAAGTCCTGTTAGATGCTGATTAGCTATCGTCCATGCCCATTAGGACATGGCGGAATGAAGACATACTGTGCATCGTTCAGTCCTGTTAACGACCTCCTTCTCACACACACACACATACACTCCCCACCCCCTGACGAGGGCAAACCAATCGGAAAAATATGCCCTGACGAACCCACCTTGGCAGAGTGCCTTCAGTCAGGATCCAGAGAGGCAGCAGGGAACACATCTAATTCATATCACAAGGTCAATTATTCCGCATTTTAAACACGATGAAGGAAACCCAGCCCAGGTTGGTTCCTAATGAGGGAAAGTTTGCAGACTCTACAGCGGATCCCATAAAAAAAATTAAATAATAATAAAAACCCCACACAGTTTAGTCCTGCTGAAAAATGGATGACTTCTTTAAAAGAGTCCGATTTGCCCTCAGAAAAAAAAAAGAAATATATACATTTATGTCTAGTTCTCTTGTGTCAAATTTTACTTGATGTATACTAAAAGAAAAAAGAAAAAAACCTCTTCTCCAGAACATAAATATGTGCCGGTTGCCATAGCGAGACATTTAAAACTCTCTGATTACATCTGTATGTTTAAATGTATTTGTGTGTGTGAGAGATACATGTGCTTAATCCCAGGATATGTTACTGCAGTCATAGACTAGTTGATGTCTAGATAAAGTGGATTTCTATATTTACCATTACAAAATGTATAGTCTTACATCTCAGAACAGCATTCACAGGTAACTTTAGAGCATAAAATACTAAATGTAAATCAATGCTCTTGTAATGCCCAGATCAATCAAGTTTTGCTCATTTTCAAAAGCCAAAACTTTTTTTTTCCCCTCTTATGTGCATTAGCGCTCATTGACGAATTAGCCGGTATTTTGAGTCAGGGCCTAATATGGTTTTATTGTTAAAATAAGGCCCCCAGAATCAATGTCGTATCTCATTCCCTTCTCTCCTCTACTTCAGTCCATAAAGACAAGATGCAGTGTGTTCAATGTTCTCATATTACCAGTGTAAGAACATATCGATTGCGTAATTCTCTGAAGGAATATCGCCGAGTCATGATCAATTAGCCTCGTCCAGGCAGGCTACAGCAGAGAGCGTCTCTACGCTAGCGGAGTCTCCACTCAATGGTTGTGTTCTGCTTTTTCCACGAACAGATGCAGAGCTACTTTTGGAGCACGTTGGGCCAGGCTAATAACGTCTCTCGACCGAAGCACCGAAGTGTGTTTGTGCGCAGAACGAGGCCCTGCTGGTGTAGCCGCGTCATTCTGCTTTGACAGTGCAATGTTCTCGTATTGCTGGCTGTAGCACGTCCAGTCGTTCTGGGGAAGAACGTCGCATTTGGTATGATCTTCCCATCTAGGACCCAGCCCATGGCACCATCTGACGGAATATTCTGGAAGCCCAGCGCTTGGGTTAAAGGCCTGGCGTCAGCCAGTTCGGCAGACGAGCACGTGCTGTTTGTCTCGCTGGCCTGCCCCGCGATAAAGCGTTTCTCTGAGTGACAGGATGGCTTTGCTGCTGGTGACGGGGGTCTTGGCTCCAGCCGAGACTAAAGTAGTGGAGACGAGACGAGAAGAGACGAGACGAGAGGAGACTCCCGGCCTGTGGCCTCCTGCCTTGGTGATGAGCTGCTCTCTGGGAGACAGCTGCACTACTCTGGCTGCTGTGTGTCCATACGGGGGGGTGTATGCCAAGAGCAGTCACAGTGTAGAGAGAAGAGCAGATACTGAGGGAGAACAGTGAGAAAGATCTCTAGAACATAGAGAGAACAATGAGAGAGAACTCTAAAATGCTGAGAGAGAACAGTGAGAAAGGACTCTAGAACACAGAGAGAACAAAGAGATGAAAGGACTCTAGAACACAGAGAGAACAATGAGAGAGCACTCTAAAACGTTGAGAGAGAACAGTGAGAAAGAACTCTAGAACACAGAGATAATAGTGAGATGACTCTAGAGCACAGCGAGAACACCGATATGGCTCATGAAACAGAGAAAGTAGACAAAAACAAATAACTAAAACAATTTAGGTAGCTTACACTGTACGCTTGCTATCTGCTTTCTGGTAAAGCAGCCTTTCACCAGAAGAAAAGATACACATACAACATTAATAATAGAATCTGCATTATGTATATTAGCATATAAGATATAATACATTTTCCATTAAAGTTACTCAAAAATCTTTACAGACCTGTCAGAATAGGCAAAGTATTTGGACAATTAAGGCAGTTACCTATCTGGTGCTCTTTTGAACTAGAAGATGAAATTTTAACAGTCGTTTGAAATTCTGGCTAAATGCCAGATCCATAAATAATACGGTAGCCCTGTAAGGACATTTTATGTCTTTAATGCCAAAGTGATTGCTTTGACATTTATTGTAACTGCTTGTATCCACAGTGTTAAATGCTTCTTCGACTTCGTGCTCTATCTCCCTTCCTGAGGTATATGTTGGGATATTTACCAACATGTCAGCTCACACAAAACTGCCCTACCTGCAGATATTTTAAGTGCTTATTTTATAGTACGCAAATCTTTCCAGAGGACTATAAAATCTCAGAGTCTCTCTGATAATTACTAGCCTACATGTATCTAAAACCTAATTCTGTCTGAGCAGCAGGCCTGTAAAACCTTGTCTGCATTAGCGAAAACAGATCTGGATATGGAGCAAGAAGCACGAGCACATCCAACAACTAAAGGAAGGAAATCCTTCTCCTAAATCAGTTTTGACAATATAAAATAGCTAATTATGTTCTCAGCTGTTTGGAGCAGTTTTACTGAAAGAAAATAGCGTTCTGGAAGGCTCATATGCAATGAATCGGTGAATTGTCAACCTGGTAACTGTCAGAGACGTCGCTGAATTATTCAGAATGGCTGGGCAGGCCAACATGGCATCGATGTAAATTACCATGGTATTAGTGATCCAGTTTTTGTTGTAGAGCGGTAGAGTGTTCAGAAAATGAAATAAAATCAACAGGACTTAGGAACATATGAGCTGGTCACACCAATTCCACCTCTCTCTCTCTCCCTGTCTCTAAATTCTCTCCCAATATCTTTCTCTCCGATTCTCTCTCTTTCTCTCTTTGTTTAATTATGTCTCTGATTCCTCCTGTCTCTGTTTCTCTTTAATATCAGCATTACTGGCTAAGAACAGGGGCGGCTCAGATGTTTCGATAATGAGCACACAAAGAATATTTCTGTGAAATTGAAAACAGGTGGGGAAAAAAAACAGCTCTGTGTGATCCAGACTTCAAATTCCTGCTTTCAAATAATTTCATGTCCATATCTCTTTTTTCCCTTTTTCATTCTAATTTATTTTTGATTGGCTTGTCCTGCACAGAATCGGGAAGGAGACATTTTTTTTTTAGGGGCAGATTTTTTACACCGTCTTCAGGGCCCTTCACGTCACATGCATCGTATGTCCCAGTAGCATC
The DNA here is from genome assembly GCA_028565775.1 of Sternarchorhynchus goeldii. NCBI lineage: Eukaryota > Metazoa > Chordata > Actinopteri > Gymnotiformes > Apteronotidae > Sternarchorhynchus > Sternarchorhynchus goeldii. The sequence goes on from JAOXYF010000014.1 coordinate 98,542, forward strand.
TGGGGTTGAATAAAAGACTAGTTTTCTAAACTCACCGTGAAGACAAATTAAAAGTTAGAATACAATCAGAGAGAGCTGGAGCGTAAAACTCTCCTGCTTCTGCTATGACTTAATGGCCACTTCATACACACACACACACACACACACACACACACACAACACCAGCCACTGCCAGATACTTTCACACTCTTCACATTCTTTAGGTAGGTTCTTTATCTTGCTTCATGCTCCTCTTTGCTTTCACACAATGTTCATGTTTTCATTTACTCACATATTATATTTAGCCTTGTGGGAGGTTGGGCATGTGTGTGTGTGTGTGTGTGTGTATGTGTACGTGAGTGTGTTTGTGCGTATGTTTGTGTGTCTATATGTGAGGGTGTTTGAGTGTGCATGTGTGTGTGTGTGTTTCTATGCGTGTGTATTTGTACGTGAGTGTGTTTGTGCATATGTTTGCATGTGTGTATATGTGAGGGTGTTTTGGTGTGCACATGTGTGTGTGTGTGTGTGTGTAAAACGTGTCCTGAAACTCCACTGCGATTCTTTTTAAACGCTGCTACCCACAGCTCCAGATTCTCTTGTTTCTAATGAATATGTGTTTGCAAGCAATTTGAGGCTGTGATGGTGGAACAAAGATTGAAGATTGAACCTGTCGTCTCAGTTTTATACTCACACTCGCACAGGTTTAATGCTCACATCAGGTCACTGACGCAGAATCATGGCTTTCTCACAGATCTCGTGTTGGCAGACCTGTGGTGTTTCTGCAGAACTGTTACGCCGTTAAACTGTTATATATGAAGGTCGGTTATAAACAGTGTTTTACTTTAAGTTAGTCTTTCTTTTAATGTAGCTTTCTTTTCTTTTCTTATGGAAATCAACATGCATTCCATTTAAATATATTTTCTTAAATATTCAAATCAATTAATTTTTGTTTTTTGCTTCTATATTTTTTGTAAAGCACTTTGTAAACTGTTTAAGAAGGTGCCATGCAATTTATTATTATTATTATTATTATTATTATTATTATTATTATTATTGTTGTTGTTGTTGTTTTCAATAAAAAATGTATATTTCCATGAAAACCAGAAAAAGTATTTTTTACATGATTAAAAATATATTGTAGGATGTTACTTTAAAAATATTACACAATATTTCCCAATGTTAGTCATTAAAAACTGTGAACATGGTTTCTGTGGTGTGTGGATTGAGATTCCAGAAAAGCACAACAATAAAAAAAGAAATTTAGATTTAGAAAAAGAAAGAGTTTTAAGAGTCTTCCGAGTTTTCAGTTTTAAGATTTGCTTTAAACAGAGCGGTTTTTAAATAGATCAGTTCCTATGTACTGTATATGACGCCAGGTAGAGTGTGGTGTGCAGTTACACAAACTGAACAGGCAGATGACACATTATGTTTTATTGTGCTTGTCCTGCATATATTCACACGCAAAAAATCCCATTATAAATGCAGTGAAATCCAGCACAGCAACAGTAGACAGGTGCCAGGCACTACAGGAAGGAAGTGCAGCTAATTAAAATGAAGGAGAGGGCGCCAGATGTGCCCCTCCACACAGCTGCAAACGTGGAGTGCCACAAGGACAAATACTCGGTCCCGTTAAGTTTGCACTCTGGAGCCCCGCCACTTTGAGCCAGCGTCCTTCAGACTAAAGTAGGGTTTGCACTGAAGGTCGAGCCCTCCTCTCTGCAGTAGTCGAGCAAAAAGAAACTTTTGTTTTGTTTTTGTTGAGCTTTTTTTTTGAAAGCTTCAAAGACTTTTGTTTAGTTTTTTATTGATGGTTTTTTTTTTTTTTTTTTTTTGGTTTGGCTATAACAGTAGTCTGGACCAGGAGAAATAGAACAGCGGTGTTTGTCTGGCTTCACCAGTCACTGGCAGCTGCTTGCAGAGTTTTGCGTAAAGACTAGAGACTAGAGGGTCACTCATCTTGTAGTGCTGCACCAGGTGAGATGAAGAAAAGATACGTGCGGTGCAGTCCAGCGTCAAATCCTAAACAGCATTACATGTGAGGCATTGATCTGACGCACCCCTCACACGAGAATCTATCATTCTCTAACATCAGAGAAACTGCAGGGCTGTGTCGGTCTCCCCGTGCAGTTTAGCTAAAGGTCATGGTGTCACGAGGGAGATGCGAAAGAGCTGCTACATGGCCTTTATCCGTGTTAAGCATGACACGCCGACACACGGAAACACATCTGTAAATCATTAACACAGAGAGCCTGTAGGCACTACCGTCCTCCCAGGGCCAAAACCACCATTTTAAATGAGAGCTTTCCACTGCAGTATTTATTCACATCTTTCATTAATAACACCACGTCCATTATTCATAGGGCCAGTCAAGGTTTTCATCAGAAACTGTCTCGCCGCGGTCTTCTTTACAGGGTCGGCCATCGTCTTCCTCTGATGAAACTGGGGTGGGTCCGTGCCCAATTATTGGCTGATCTGATTGGGTAAAAAAAGGGTTACGTGTGGGGCTGGGCGTTGCCTTCCACTGTCTTGGGGCCGGCATGCTAACTTGGCTTTTGCACTGGACAGGATCGATCACGTAAACACCAGCTGCTGTAATGAAACCACAGAACAGAAATCTACTTTCAAGGCACATGAACTTCATACTTTCGACTTTGTCTGGTTTGTTTTGAATTTATTGCCGTGTCCCTCAGTAAAAATGCAACTGAGGGAAGCTTGGTTAGATCATTTCCCAGAAAAACAGCAGATGTTCCTCATGGTCTTGTGTCATGCGGTGTGGTGGGAGTTTGGCGATTCTCCATGGTACTCAGAATGCCAGCCAGGTTCAAAAGCTTTGGGAATAGAGCATCGGTGCCTCCTGTTGGTCGGTAGCCACAAAGGCACATGGCGGGGGAGGCAGATCAGCTCTGGACCAGCAGGGTCTGACAGAGTCGGTTTGGGAACGACGGCCCTACAAGGAAGAGCCAGACTTCACAACCACCCCCCCACCCTCAGCTCCCATCATGCTCTGCTCCCGGGTCAGGTGATTCAGACAACAACCACGAGGAGTGCATGATGGCATCTGTGCCCTAGTCTGTTTTAAACAAGATTTTCCGATTTTTCGTCTGGGCTCCCGCTCTGGGGCTCCTGAGGATCCCCGCAGAGTGCCGGGAAGTCACCAAATGTTCTGAAGTACAGTTTTTTATTTTTTTTTTTTTGTTGGCTGGGAAGATACAAAAAACGATTTCCACTTCTTCACAGTCTCGATGTATTCAGAGTGAAGTGCTATGGAGACTGCGTACCCCAGCAGTATTTTCTTCAAGACGGCGCTACCTGTTAGCTCCATTTTATCTCGAGCGGATGCAAGACTGCGTAGGAACAAACGGCAAAATCAAGATCTTTCTTCTCTCTGCGGGAGAAAGATCTTCCTGTGGATAAGATCAGTTCAACTCATTGATTATTTCGGCGAGGTGTCCTGTCAGCTCTTTGCGGGAAATGCAGGCACTACATGACCTTTTGGAACACGGAGCTTGGTACAATATTCTATGAGCTGTCAGGAATTGTGTGTGCGTGTGTGTGGTGGAGGGGGAATGTGGGTTTGCAGAGCAAGAAACACAGTCTGACGAGCCGTGTGTGACCTGCCACTCCGGAGACATATGGGGGTTGGATAAATGATCCCCCTCCCCGGAAAGGTAGAGTGAAACAGGCACTAAAGGGTGGAGGTGGGAGAGGTATCCGCGTTCTCCACCCACCTCCAGCCGGCTCAGTACGGATGGGGTGTGCCGGTCAAATCCAGGACAGCATTTCGGGGCCTTAACGGATGCTGGCTTCAGAGTTGCTGTGGGTTTCTGCAAGGTTCTAGTATGTTTGTCTATTTCGTTGAAGCACTGACAGCCTGAGCTTACAGAAATCCACTGTAACTTATCACCCATCACTCGGCTTTGATGTCTGTTGTTTTTTTGTTGTTGTTGTTTTTTTTTTCCCTTTAAACTCTAAATCGAAATCTGAAATCTAGCAGTAGCATAGCTTCCGTCACAAGGCTGTCTGAACGGTGCGTTTGGAGGAATGAATCACTGGCCTTTGGCGGTTGGGAACAAGAGCCTCCAATGCCGCAGTGCTTTGCATATCTCCAGACGCCGGCGGTCGGATTAGAACATTCCAGCTACCCCAGGGAAACCAGTGGTGGGGAGATCCGATCTCCGGCCATAGCCCGCCAGAAACCCGTTCATTCTAATTAGCGCCAGAGATGTCCCGCGTCTCCCGCGTTTTTCGGTGGGATGTCCCCGCATCTGCCGTCTCAGCCTGAGATGTCATGTGGGCGCACGTGACGGGGATACTCCGGCCCCGTCAGGAGCCGTGTTTACGTTCTTCCGAAGCTCCTCTTCACGGGACGGAACACGGAACATTCCGGAGCGGCTCGCTCTGAGGTGGCCGCTCGCCCCCGCCCCCCCGCCTTCGCTTCTGTTTATTAGGAGACGCCGTTTACCAGCTCATCTGGCGACGGTTCTGAAGAGGCGCCCCCTGGTGGTCTCTGCAGAACGCCCTTCCCTTCACCCGCCCTCGCGGTCTGCCACCTGTAACGGGGAAAACACAGTCTGCATAATTGGCACTCTCTCCACGCACAGCTGTCATTTCTTCCACAGGTAATGACTCGCTGGCTACATCTAAACAACAACATGGGTCTGCTAGCGTCCAACTCTGGGCCTTCAGCTTTTAATGAGTCTGTGAGCGCTAAAGAGATCACTGCCTCGGCCAGCAATTAGCAAACCAGAAGAGGAAAACTTTACGGCCGCTGCACGCAAGACCCACTGCTCTCTGGGAAATAGCTGTTACCATGGCAATGACCTCCGCAAAAGAGAAGGGCACTGTGTGTGTGTGCGTGTGTGTGTGTGTGTGTGAGAGAGAGAGAGAGAGAGGGATGGAGAGAAACAAAGAAATATAGGAAAACAGGAAATTCTGATGGTGTTTAGACCTTTTGTTGGGTTACAGTTATTTATTTAAGATTTCAAAATGCTACGGGCTTGTCACACACACACACACACACACACACACACACACACACTTCCCCTAGTGAAGAACACCAAAATTTAACAAGGCACATATTCGAAATTAGAACAAATGGCAAATGGGGACCTTTTACTGGGGACCTAAACTCCAACAGACGTGTGTCACCAGGATGGAGGGTTGGACCAGCATGTCGCTGTTTTTATGACCTCACCACACCTCCGGGTGCTCTAGACTTAGCTCTCTCTCTTTCTCTCTCTCGCTCTGTCTCTCTCTCATTTAATGCATATATGTAATGATAAACATTAAATAAATGATGTATATATCCATAGGACTGGTTGAAGATACAGTTTCATTCTTTTTCTTTCAGCGTCTTACAGTTATAAAGTCCCTGTGCCGATATTGGACACATTCAGCAGTTTTTTTGGGTTTTTTTCTGAACACCGTATCTTCACTCTATCAATTTCTCTTTGAAAGATGGAGTGGAGGTTCTCAACGAGTGTAAGAAATCTTGGATGAGGTGCGTATATTTGTGTGTGAGGTGTGTATTTGAGTGTGAGGTGTTTATATTTGTGTGTGAGGTGTTTGTATGTGTGTGTGAGGTGTGTATTTTTGGTACATGAACAGAGAAAGTGCTGCTCTGTTTCTGGTTCCCCTGAGCTGCACTGACTGCATCTCTATTCTTCTCTGGGCTTCCAGTGTTCCTAAGTCAGTATGTTGTTGTCTCTGGAGCTTTTCATTTTAATCAGATAATCTGCTAGAACTCATTCTGTGGTCAATAGTTTCTAACATTCTCATTTAGTGATTGAATGATTTCTTGAATGCAATTATTAGTATTAATGTATTAATTTGGGGTGGGGGGGGGTTGTCATTTTGAGCTGTGGTTTTGAGATGGTGTCGAGGAGTGTCCTGTTAAGGTGGTGTCTTTCTTTGTCTGAGGGGGTTTGTTTGTGGGTGTAGGAAGTTTATTCTACAGTTGCTCCTGTTGTCTTGGGTGTTCAGGTGTGTCTGGGATGAGTGGGACTGATTTTTGTTTTGTTTGGGTTCTAAGATGGAGAGGGAGAGGAAATTCGCCCAGTTTCGCTCTGCTCGTTTCCATTATTGGAACGATCGCTCACGTCGAGGAACTCGGAAACCACCAGCTTCTCCCCGTCTTCTCTTCTAAATGTGGTCGTGATTGTTTGAATTGCAATGTCTTTTTCAACGATAATATGGCAGCTGTCAGGAGAACCTCTCATGATGCTTATTAGATATGGAAGTTAACTTTGATTAGCGCTTTAGGTTTTGAGCGTCCACATTAGTCTTGGATCAATGAGATGTGATGATGTCTCTGATTGGCCATTATGCTGCAGCTAACGTTCTGTAAGCCAACGGTGTTATAATGGCTGCATTCCCGTTTCTCATCACCGTCTGAGGACTCGTCCCATTGACCTGTTGTCAGGTCAGTTCCGTGTAGCGTGTGGCAGTTCTGTCTGTTCTAAGGTCAGTTCCGTGTTGTGTATGGCGGCTCTATCTGTTCTCGGGTCAGTTCCGTGTAGCGTGTGGCGGTTCTGTCTGTTTTCAGGTCAGTTCTGTGTAGCGTGTGGCGGTTCTGTCTGTTCTCAGGTCAGCTCATCACGTTATGGTGCTGTGCGCCCTAATCCAGCAGGGGAGGGGGGAAGGGGGTGTGGCTTGGCGAGTCTACAGCTCAGTGAAGAGCAAGGTGGTCTGTTCCAAGTACTTCAGTCAAATTGGCAGTCCTCCAACCAGGCTGGCCAAGCCAACTCCAACATGCCCCTCGCCAGCCTTCTGTCATAACTAACCAGCTAAATTCTTTTCTCTCGGAAGGGGCAAATGTGAAATGTCTTTCCTTAGACAGGAGACACTTGGAGATGCTTAAAGAGGTAGTGAGCGCGATCAGCAGGTGCTGCAGACCACACACTGTGAACACTGTGCTGTACACTCTACACCACTGAATACTGTATACTGCACTCTACATGGAGCACAGTCAACAGTGAAGAATCACACCGCATATTGCATACTTCATAATCCATGCAGCGTACACCATACTGCATATTTCATACTGCATACTCCATACTGCATAATCTATACTGCGCACACCATACTCCATACTGCATATTTCATACTCCATACTCCACGCACCATACTCCATAATTCATACTGCGCACTCTGTAGTTTGTGCTCGGCACATTACATTTCAGGCGTAGCGGTGGAAAGGTCACCCCCGCCATAACATTTGCGCTAATTACTGCTTGCACTGATGCCTAGACAGCATTGAGCATCATCTCCTCCCAAGCCTCTTGAGCCATTACGGGCTGGAATTGATTGGGAACGGTCTGAGCGGAGCGAACGAGCTCGGAAAAGGGCTCGGAAAGCGGAATGCCTCGGGAAGGACGCGGCGAAAGCCGTAACGTCAACCCTCGCCGGTCCGTTTTGAGATGTTAATCCATTTTCGGGCCTATTAGTGCAGCCGGGAGCCACAGTCAGATTAGAGGCCAAGCGCCGTGATTTCAGCTTTAATGTTTCGAGTTACTGGAGGTTGGTGCGACCTGTCTGAGCTGCGCTAGAACCTAGAACTGAGTTTATAGAGCTGACGGGAGCTTTAACCGGAGGGCGTTTAGGTTTGGGCCAGGGAGAATGACGCTGAACTCACTACACAGAGCAGAGAGAAGGCTGGGCATTAACCCACTCTGTTTTTATATTGTTGTTGTTTTCCAGCACACTGTCCTCTGAGTGGCTGCACCAGTGAAATCTACTTCAGACAGGCGTGGTGGTGGTGGTGATGGTGGTGGTGGTGATGGTGATGGTGATGGTGGTGATGGTGGTGGTGGTGATGGTGGTGGTGATGGTGATGGTGATGGTGATGGTGGTGGTGGTGATGGTGATGGTGATGGTGGTGGTGATGGTGGTGGTGGTGATGGTGATGGTGATGGTGGTGATGGTGGTGATGGTGGTGATGGTGGTGGTGATGGTGATGGTGGTGATGGTGGTGGTGGTGATGGTGATGGTGGTGATGGTGGTGGTGGTGATGGTGGTGATGGTGATGGTGATGGTGATGGTGGTGATGGTGGTGGTGGTGATGGTGATGGTGGTGATGGTGGTGGTGGTGGTGGTGGTGGTGATGGTGATGGTGGTGGTGATGGTGGTGGTGGAGCTGCCTGCATCCTGATGCTGTCTCCACCTAACCAAGAGTGAATGAACACCACCTACTTTGAAATGCTGCAGTGTTTTATACATCATATAACTGCAGAGGCTCTGTGTGTGTGTGTGTGTGTGTGTGTGTGTGT
>JAOXYF010000014.1:110338-123459 GCA_028565775.1 Sternarchorhynchus goeldii
GCAGATATACACCAACCACAACACACAACACATATACACCAACCACAACACAGCTGATATACACCAACCACAACACACAACACATATACACCAACCACAACACAACACATATACACCAACTACAACACAGCAGATATACACCAACCACAACACTCAGCAGATATACACCAACCACAACACACAACACATATACACCAACCACAACACAGCTGATATACACCAACCACAACACAGCAGATATACACCAACCACAACACAGCAGATATACACCAACCACAACACACAGCACATATACACCAACCACAACACAGCAGATATACACCCCTCATGCACACCACACATACACACCCCACCAGCCCGACAGGACCTCCGTCCGCCTGCCCTGTGACAGCTCCATGGCGAACTCATTTTCACAACAATCTCCACAGAGCGCTGGAGACCCCGCAGAGACGGACACACTACAGGAATCGCTTTTTGTTTTTTTTTTGTTTTTTTTCTAACAATTACACTTTAGCTGCCTGCCGTGTCTCTTTAGAAACGTCATACAGACAAAGGGAGGCCATGATCTGGATTAGTGGTCTGTAGTGGCACAGACCTGCTCACCCATGGAGCCATGGTGGTCTACAGACCTGCTCAGAGAGACACTCATTCCTGACACCATCTGACGGACAAATAGAGACCACGTCACGTATCACAGAGAGAGACCATATCACATATCACAGAGAGAGACCACGTCACATCACAGAGAGAGACCATGTCACATATCACAGAGAGACCACATCACATATTACAGAGACCACGTCACATATTGCAGATCAACCAACACATGCTCACAGCTTAAGATAATAATAATAATAATAATAATAATAATAATAATAATAATAATAATAATAATAATGTAATTATTATTGTTGTATTAGTGGTGGTGGTAATAATGGTACTAGTGTTGTCATATTATTATTATTATTATTATTATTATTATTATTATTGTTATTTTATGTAATATAATAACCCTTACCTGCCATTTGCTTAAACTATTTACATCTATTTAATCCTCCTCTTAATTTTTTGTAACTCTGCTCTTAATTTCTCCTTCAAAGGTTTGACAATACAAGTGTGAATATTTGTCGTGCTGGTAAAGTCCCATTTAATTTAATTGAATTTCAGTTCATTTTAATTGAATTTAATTGAATTGAGAGACAGATTAAGAGAGAAAGTGAGAAAGACAAGATGAGTCACAGAGAGAAAAAGAGAAACAGATATTGAGTATAAAAAGCAGGAGAAAAAACAATAAACACAACAATAATAATAATTATAATAATAATTATAATGATAATAATTACTGTCACTAGCAACATTGCCTCATTTGCATACACAAAACTGTGATTTGCACGCCATTTATCCTCAAAGCCACAGATATTATAAGTGCATTTGTAAAAAAAAATCAATTCAACCTGCCCCTACACACACACACACACACACGCGCGCGCGCGCGCGCTTCGATTGTCCGTCAGGAGACGTGCTTATTCTTAGCAGCTGATGAATATCGGACACGTCACCTCTGCGCAGGGTCGCGCCGGGCGATATCATTCCACAGAGTATCGTTACGGGTCCCTTCGACATTAGACCGTCTCTCGGCACTTCGGAGGGGTCAGGTGACATCCGGAAGTTTCCCAGCAAGGTGACAAATGACCAGCTGGACAAAAGTCTGCTTTACAAAGCTTTTATTTGTTTGTTTGTTTTCCCCTAAATTCAGAATTAAGCGTAACTGAACGGGGCGTAACTGCAGCGTGAAATTCACACTCAGGCGATGGTTGCACTTCTTCACCGAGGTTTGAAGCACGAGGGATCGAATGGCCGTTGGGAGAGTGTGTGCGGCCGCACTGGTGGACGTGTCTCGTGGCCCGTGTGTGCACTGCTGTAAAACACACGGGGAGAGGGCGCGACCGGAAATTTGAAACATCAGGAATGGAAAACTGGCCGTACCAGACTCAGCTTTTTCAGAGTCATCCAACCCAGGGTCTGGATGTTTGTGTTTGGATGTTTTGTCCTAAAAACTCTTAACTTCGACCGACAAACTGTCCAATCAAGACACTCGTGATGTTACATGGCTGTAGATGTTTGATCAACGGAAGCCGTCTGGCTCCTCATGTAGGACAAGGCAGGAGGTGGATGTGGAGACAAAGGAAAAAACAACCCAAAAAACCCATCTGTTTGGTTCCTGGCTCCACAGAACAGTGGCAAAGTCAAACGCCATTGATCGGTGTGTTCATGACGGGAATAACTTATCTACCTGTCCACTGATTCTTTATTTATCATAAATTCTTTAATAGCTACTTTTCAAAAACAAGACAACGAAAACAGCAGACCCGTCCTCGGAGCAAACGTGAAGTAATATTAGAGCATTATGATATTACAACATTATTTATGTATAATGTCAGCAAAGATCGCTCTTCCTAGAAGTCCAGCGTTTTAAGGGACGGAGCACATGGACAGGATTTCAGCCACGAGCCCAGTTTCGGTTCCAGACGTGGTGGCCGCGCGCTAATTTAAAACCCCTTCCAGCTCTCGGCGGCCTGGTGAGGCGGCTGTGTTTCTGAAGGAGAGAGAGAGGGGAAAGAAGAACGATGCTGCTCTAATCCCCGCTTAACGCAAATCAAGTGTGATATTGCAATACCTCCTCGACCCGGTCCAAAGCCCTGCTATGATTTCACACCCAGCGCTGATTTCATACCGGTGAAAAGACAACCAGTGCTTTAGCACTGAAACCCTAACCCTAACCCTAACCTCGAGCTGGGTCACGTGAAGACGCCTGGCCAGGCCGCTCATCTCACGTGGAGGGCGAAGCTCACACAGGCTCAAAGGACAGAACGTAGAATCTGTTGTCTTAAATGAACTCGTGTGTGTGTGTGTGTGTGTGTGTGTGTGTGTGTGTGTGTTCAGGAGGCTGATTGATATCCATGTTTGATCGTACCCATTTGATCTTCAGGTGTCAATTTGGTTTCAATTTGTTTTAGTGACATATTGCAAAAATGTTTTTTATATAAAAAAATTAAAAAAAAAATATATATATATATATAATCTTCACATAAATTCACACACACAGTCATAACCCTATGTGATTTTTTAAATACAAAATAAATGGGTTTTACCAAGTGATGGAGGTGTGTGACCTGTGTCCTGTTTTGCCGCTCTGATAAAGATGCCCTTACTAACAGGTGATGACAGGAAATAACAGAATCTCTCCTGTGTTCCTGTGTGGTAAGACGGAGCAGGTGGTTCTGTACACCTGGGGATGAGGGGTGTTGACATCTTTGGGAGAGAGAGGCTTATTTCTAGATTCATCAGAGGTCTACCTTTTCGGCGACGAAAGTCCTTCGAAATCTGTCAGCGCTCTCAGGCTGTGCCAGGAATGTGCTGACATTCGACACGACATTGCTCAATACTGTGTGTTTTGTTTTGCTGCAGCTGCTGGAGCTGCAGAAGGTCCTCGCTGGCATTCCAGAGCCTTGCTGGAATTCTAGAGACTCGCTGGCATTCCAGAGCCTTGCTGGAATTCTAGAGACTCGCTAGCATTCCAGAGCCTTGTAGACATTCTGGACTTTCACTGGTGTCCTGGAGCCTCGTTGATGTTCAGGAGTTTCACTGCTGTTACAAAGATTTACGGGTGTTCTGAAGGGTCTCAGGGTTCATGGAACGGCTCAAAGCTTCTCAGAGCATCACAGGAGGGAAACAGCTTCTAGAGCCACCTTTCTGCCATTCGGATTGGAATCATTTTAAGCAGTGAAGCAAACACTTCCAATAACAGTATCATTCACCAAAGCATGTTTTAGCATGTGCGCTAGAACACATATTTAACGTGTGTTCAAACACATATTTAACACGTTTCACACGTCTGCCCAAATGCATTTTCATGTTAGAGGGTGTTAGAGTTGTCAGAAGGAATGTGATCCAGGGCAGCGTGTGTGTGAAGGAGTGTGTAAATTGCAAAACTGCACGGATCCATATAAGATTTGCATGGACCTGACTGTGGGTGGAGCTGATGGAGCTGACTGTGGGTGGAGCTGATGGAGCTGATGGACACACATCCATGCATGATTTGCATATAAAAAGATAATTTTGTAAAGGATGAAGTATTCTGGAAGTGGGAGGATCAGGCATGTCCCAGGCCCCGCCCCAGGGCAGAGAGGGGGGGGGGGGTTAGTGACCTTCGACCTCTAGCTTTCCTCTACTGCTTTCTTCTTTTTACTCATAATTTGTATCATGTGGCTATGGTTATAAAACCGTACTCGTTTAACCACCGTGTGTGTGTGTGTGTGTGTGTGTGTGTGTGTGTGTGTGTGGAGGCTGAATGACTTCCTTGAACACACGTTTGTTAGCAATTGGACAGCAGCATTTCAGTTTAATGATTTGGGCTCTGAACTCTGGCCATTGGATTTGAAACCACACGTGATTCTGAAGCTGCAGTCCTAAATGTCTGCTCAGCTAATTTGCATCTTTATTAGGTGAACTACCAAAGAAGAACCAGCGGCACTAGGTTTACCACCTACTCTTCCATTTCAGAAGGCCATAAAGCCCACATGTAATTAAACAGAGGGCCAGGCAGTTGCTTCTAGGTCACATGTATTCCAGCGCAGGATTAGTTCATGCCTGTTCTCGTAACTTCTTGTTTACATTTGCACATTTGGCAGATGTTCTTATCCGGAGCGACTTACAATTTCAGTCATGTTACATCAGCAGGTGAACGTAGTGTTAGGACTGGCCCAAGGACTCTTATTGAAAGGACTCTTATTGAAGGGACTCTTATTTGTGTGGCGGGGTGCCCTCGTCCGGAGATTAAACATCGATGGCCAGGGCATTGCTACACGTTACGTTATATAACTATTGTTAATTGATTAATTAAACAAACAAACAAATAAACAAACCGCTAGAATAATAGAACTAGTGTTAGCATCCACTTACCTACAAAATATCTCTCTTATATGCTTTAGAAATACAATTATAATTGTGTATACTGTTTTTACACTGAATGCTATCACACATTCATAAAAAAATGTTCCTTTTCTGAGGCAGACCTCCTACGGTTGAGGTGCGGTACAGATGCACTAAGATACTTCATTATACAGAGCATGAAAACAAACATCAATTTCATGGAGGCAGACTAAAGTAACTCTAAAACTAACCTGAACCCTAATATGAACCCTAATCCTGTCCCTAGCCCTAACCTTGCCTACCTGCAAGCAAATTCTCTCCTGTCTTTGATTTTATGTGAAACCATATAGAATAAATACAACTGACAGGAAGCCCAGTCTAAACACATTTACCTCTGCATGTACTTCCAGTCTGGGTACTGAACGCAGAGACAACCCATTTGCTTTAGGCTCGTACTTAACATTACAGTTGAAAATGGACAGATTATTATACATGTTTTAGTAATTCTGCTGTCCTGTAGTGAGAGCAAGGCAGACTGGTGTGAGTATCTCCAGTCCGAGTAGCCGCTGTCTCTCTCCCGCGAGTATCTCCAGTCCGAGTAGCCGCTGTCTCTCTCCCGCGAGTATCTCCAGTCCCAGTGGGCGCTGTCTCTCACCCGCGAGTATCTCTAGTCCTAGTGGCCGCTGTCTCTCTGTCCCGCGAGTATCTCTAATCTCAGTGGCCGCTGTCTCTCTCCTGCGGCTAATTACGACTTTTAGCTCTTTGTTGAGCTTTGTGGAGTCTTTTGTCACTACAGACCAAGTGATATCCATTGATTGTATTTATTTGCTCATTCTTTTGTATTTTTCTGTGTTTTCCTTTTTTTAATTGTGAGGCTTCGAGTCACACGGAAACCTGAGCCTACAAACACGCTAATTCGCTCAAGGATCAGTCGATAATGTTCCCTCGGACTGGGGGCCTTGGGAACTGGATAAAAATAACAGAAATTTACAAAAGGTGAAGGAAGCATCTTTGAAACAGAATGTGGGGGGAGAAAAGTGAATAATTACTGCAAGAATAGCACGTAATAAATAATAATACATAATAAATTGCATTCGCGAGGAAAATCGTGGTGTTTAAGCCCAAATATGGCTGGGAGAGCAGCGGGCGTTGTCTTCGGTGCCTGAGCGCTTCTTCTGTGGAGCTGAAGGAGCACAGGGAACAACGTGGACCTACCGGGAAGTTGGCTCTCCTGCGCTGAGACGGCTGTCCTGGGAACGCAGCGCCTATTTCCCATGTGGAAATCCAACCGTTCTTTGGCGAGGCAGCACTTTTTGGGTCCTGTATTTCAGAAGTAAAAAAAACAAATGTAAAAAATCAACAAATAAATAAAGAAGTGCAAAATGTGGCTACCTGTTTCCTGTCTTGTTCAGCTGCTTACGGTTGAGACTTTAATCACAGGAGCTGTCCACGCTGGTTAGGGTGTCACTCGGGGACTTTCCGAGACTTCTGAACTGGCTCGACCCTGAGTCCCCCTTTCCGTTCTTGTGATTTCGTCTCTCAGCACACAGATATAGCAGTGTGTACTAATTCTGGTTATCCCGTACTACTGGGCTGTAATGGTCTCGCTGTACATCTGAGTCACTGGTTACCATAACGCCTGAGGAAGAGATGCAGCTGTGATCAGACCCATCCAGCGCTGTCCATCACTGACCTGTCTCCACGGAGACAGCAGGCAGCCATTGGCTGTCAACACGCAGTGAAGGAAAACAGTCAGCTGCCTGGCGCCATGGTAATAAGACTGCAAATAACATACATCTTGTCAGCGCTATGGTAACCTGTTTATATTCAACACACGTTCTCTTAGTGCTACCGTAACATTAGTGTGAATTGTTCCACTCTCTCTTACACACACACACACACGAACCAGGCAGGATTTACAACACACAGCAGGCTTATAGCTGTAAAGAATGTGGACTTGCAGTGATGATGTCATCGGCTTGGTGCTGTAATGAATGTGTACTCGTGATGATGTCATCGGCTTGGTGCTGTAATGAATGTGTACTTGCGGTGATGACGTCATTGGTGATGTCCCTCTTTCATAATCAAAACGTTGACCCCATTCCTCCAGCCCCACCCACCGTCCCCTGGACAGGGCGTCGCCCTCTTCCCCCTGAGCCTTAGCGTTACTGCCTCCCCGCACCACGGTGTCTCCAGCTGACACTGACGGATGGGACAGAGACACGGCGGGCCTCGTTCCCGCCGCAAACGCAGGGAAGGAGCAGGGAGCTTTTCCTTCACTCTCAATCTCTCTCTGGATCAATCTTACCCTCCTGTTCACTCACTCCCTCCCCCCTCTCCGCACATCCCTTTCTTCTCTCGCTCTCTCACCAGGGTTCTACGTCTGTCTCTCTCCTCCTGTCTCTCTCTGTCCGTTTCTCTCTCTCTTTCTGTAACTCATGCCTCTTTCTTCACACATCACCATCCATTCAATTCACTTCGATTCCATTCAGTTTTATTCAGTTGAGTTGCTGGGTCTGTATGTATTACGGTGTTGCCGAAGCACAGGAGAAAGAAAGAAAGACAGACAGAAAGGGGGGAAAAGAAAGATAAAACCATTTCTATTCAGTTGAACATAAATTTAAACATTGCTGTTTAATGGCAGTGTAATGTGAAAATGTACCAGCAATATATCAGCAGTATATCAGTAGTATATCAGCTGTATATCAGCAGTATATCAGTAGTATATCAGCAGTATATCAGTAGTATATCAGCAGTATATCAGTAGTATATCAGCTGTATATCAGCAGTATATCAGTAGTATATCAGTAGTATATCAGCAGTATATCAGTAGTATATCAGCTGTATATCAGTAGTATATCAGCAGTATATCAGTAGTGTATCAGCAGGTTATCAGTAGTATATCAGCAGTATATCAGTAGTATATCAGTAGTATATCAGTAGTATATCAGCAGTATATCAGTAATATATCAGTAGTATATCAGTAATATATTTTGCTGTTTTCTTTACTTCCAAATAAACATGGAAGAGTATTTTTTTTTCACAGAAATTAGGATTCATTGCTATAGTGTAAAAGTGCAACACACACATTACTCTCTCTCTCCTCCAGGTCTCTCTCTCTCTCCTCCAGGTTTCTCTCTCTCTTCCTCTCTCTCTCTGTCTCCTCCATCCCTCCAGTGGATATACTCACAGCCGAGTCCTTTCCTCTCCAGGCGCGGGAGGCCGATGTCCCGCTCTCTCATTCTCCGCCAACCTATGTCCCCTCCTCCACCCTCTCCGGCCGGCACGATGGTGCTGTGACTCCTTGATGAGGGCCTCCACCCTCCTGGGGCTGTAATTACCGATGAAACAAAAGTTTGTTTTGCTCTACATTGCGTAAATACAACAACATAACACTACAGGATGCACTACAGGATGCACATTTCTTGTAAGTGCTTTTAAAAATGCAGCATCTTGCTTTCAAGAAGCAGGTTCTGAGCAGGTCAGGGTTGCTGTGACCTCTGCCCTTAAGTTCAGACGCAGAGCAGAGGTTTAGCAGACCTGGGGTCGCGACCTGGCATGGGGTCGCGACTTGGCCTGGGGTCACAACCCAGTCTTTCTAAAGTGAACAAGGGTAGAGGTGCTCACCCCTGGGGTCGTCTCCATGGCGCACGTCCACGTTCAACGCTGCTGTGGCAACTCTTACACTGGTATGTGGATTTGGCTGGACATCTGTGTGAACACTGGAGCGTTTCTCTTTTCTAAATAGTTTTTACTGAATGCTTTAAGGACCAGCTATGATGTGGGAAATCTTTATCCCATATCCATGGCGCTGTGGACAAACTCAGCTCCAAAACACTCCAAAAATGCTTTTAAGCTTCTGCAGGCTGTCGTGCCCAACCCTCAGTGGAAGGGAGGGAGTAGAGGAGGAAATGAATAAAAGTTGAATCAGAGAGACATTGGTAGACATGCCTACAGACTAACCCTAACGCCGTCCTGTAGTATTTTAAACTCTGATCTGACATACGTGTAATATGACACACACGTGACCTGAAACACACGTGATCCGACGCACGTGATCTGACGCGCATGTGATCTGACGCCCATTACATGACACAAACGTGATATGACACACACGGTATCTGACATGTCCGTTATATGACCCACACGTGATCTGACACACATGATCTGACGTCCGTTACATGACACGCATGTGATCTGACACACACGTGATTGCGCACACACGTTCCTTTCAGAATCCTCTTTCCTTTGCGCTTCAGCTCATGCACGGTGCGGAGGTCATGTGACATTACGCCCATCCAATCATTTGGTTTCATGGACTGTTTAGCCGTTATTCCATAAGAGGGAAAAGTCTAAAGTCTAAAGCTCATTCCACATAATGCAATCAGGGACATTACATTAACCTTTTCACCAGCAGGGCCTGCTGACTGCAAAGGTGAGGGAAGGCAAACATTAAATGAGCTTTTTTCATTAGGGCCCAGTTGTAGGAGACGAGCTCTCTGGCCCTTTTCACGGTTAAACGCTCGCATTAATCTCACACCGCTTAATGCAGTGTGATGTTTAATACAAAAGACTACACACACCAGCCTTGAGAGAGCGTGTGTGTACGTGTATGTGTGTATGTGTGTGTGTGCGCGAAGATCTGCAGGGTTGTGTGTACACGCACGTGTGTATGCTTGTGTGTATGTGTTTGTGTGTGTGTTAAGAAACAGATGTAGATGTGGTCCTGTCTCAGCACATGTAACCGTTACCAACGTTACCACCCTTACTGCAGTTAAAGTACTTACCACAGTAATCGCACCTACAGCCGTTACAGCCTGCTGCACTGTCATCGTCATGGTTACGGCCGTTACCACCCGCTGTATTGACATCATCATGGTAGACACTCAAGACGAACTCTCCAGCTCAGAAGGCAACAGTCTGACTATTCTTCTGCATTTAAAAGAAAAATTTTATCTGAATTACTACTAAAATATCCTCTTCATTAAAGTGAATGTAAAAAAATCTTGCCTCTGGTAGGAGAATGTTTAATTGCATTAAAATGGTCCTTGTTTGACTGCAACAGAATATTGTATAATTTGATATTGTTATAAAATGTTATATTTCTTTCTTACTTATTCTCGTTTGTAAAACTAGGAACGAACTTCGTTAATACAAGGATATGTAGTCGCGCGCGTGTGTGTGTGTGTGTGTGTGTATGCATAGTCTAAGTATGCTAACCATATCCAGGATAAACCACACACCCAGCTGTCTCTTGTGCCCTGCTCGTTTTGCGAGCACACACACACACACACTCCTCCCAGTGTATGCTCTGCGCCTGTCCACACGATTTGACGCAAATTTCCAGCGGCTACTGACACGGGCCTGTTCGGCATAGCGCGGATTTGTGTTCCGCTGGTGTGATGAGCCCGATAAGTGAAGCGCTCGGTTCTAATGAAATAAATCAGCGCGTCAACTCTCCGTCTCGTCATTCAGACCGCCGCAGGATCACCGCAGAAACGCTGCGTCGTTACGGAGCTGCGGAGAAAGCGGTTACGAGTTGCGCTTAGTTTAAACGACACGCCTGAGAAAAAACAAAACATTAGGTCTTAGAAAAGTCTTAGAAAAGTTCTGGCAACTGTAGAAGAGCAGACGATATCTGCAGAACTCGTAGATTTTCTCATTCGGTGCACAGAGATTTCCTGGGAAATATTTTACATCTGAATGCACGGAAGGCGGAGTGTTTGAAATCACAGTTTTCATTTCGCCTTTTGTGATGTGTTGTTAACGGAAAACAGTGGTTAACTGAGGGGAAGCTGATCTGACTGCTTCGAACACGGAAACACTTCATGTTTTATTAAAGCCACACCACTGACTATATCTTAAATGCATGAAGAACTAAGAGTGGTAAAATGCTCTCCGACGTGGAGACGTGTAGTTTAAATGAGAGAGCACAGATGGGAGTGTAGATGTGGTGTAAGTCGGGTGTAGATGTGGTGTACTGTACAGTACAGTAAATGTTTTCTGAACTTTAGAAAATTAGATATAAAGTTAGTAATAAAGTAAAACATAGATATAAACTTTATCTGGGTAGTAATAAGTAATAAAATAAGCAAATAGCATGAACACAGAATGCAGTGGTTTTCTGTATGTGAAGATGTTCACGTAACCCTTTCCAGATCTCTCCCCATAGGAGTACATTATTATTTGTAATTATCATCCAATTTATTGATCTAGTTAATCAATATTTCATTATGTTAAGTCAATTGTGCAGGTATTTTAACGAATCCATACAATCAATCAAGGAGAAGATTTGGATACAAACTTTGTTCTTCACCATAGATCAACACATATGCTTTTTACTAACTAACTAACTAACTAACTAAATAAATAAATTTTGTTTATTCATTTTTATTCTGGTTGAATAACATGTTATACAAGCACTGCAGTTATTAACAATATAATAATTTAAAATAATAATCATGGTGCCTAAAACCTTTGCACAGTACTGTGTATGGGGTGTATATGGTGTATATATGGGGTATATTGGGTGTATATGGGGTATATATAGGGTGTAAATTGGGTGTATATGGGGTATATGGGGTGTATATTCAATGGGGAAATTTCCCCATTGTGGGACTAATAAAGGATTATCTTATCTTATATAGGGTATATATTGGGTGTATATAGGGTATATATTGGGTGTATATGGGGTATATATTGGGTGTATTTGGGGTGTATATTGGGTATATATAGGGTATATATGGGGTGTATATAGGGTATATATTGGGTGTATATAGGGTATATATGGGGTGTATATTGGGTATATATTGGGTGTATATATGGTATATATTGGGTATATATAGGGTATATATGGGGTGTATATTGGGTGTATATAGGGTATATATGGGGTGTATATTGGGTATATATTGGGTGTATATAGGGTATATATTGGGTGTATATGGGGTGTATATAGGGTATATATTGGGTGTATATGGGGTGTATATAGGGTATATATTGGGTGTATATGGGGTGTATATAGGGTATATATTGGGTGTATATGGGGTGTCAGACCAGACTGGCCTCTATAGACATTCAGTGTAATTCCCACCCATAATTTGCAACTGTGATTTGTCTTCCTTACTAACAACATTACCTTTCCTTTTGTGTGTGTGTGAAAAAGGCACTACATAAATTAAATAAAACTATTATTAGATGAGCTGGAGGTGCCCAGAGAGATGTATCATGCAGACAGTGTGTGTGTGTGTGTGTGTGTGTGTGTGTGTGTGTGCTCATATCATGCTGACTTGTTCTGCTTAAGCCAGACTGTGTGTGTTTATGAGCAAATCTTTCCTCTGCGTGGTTGAAACTTTGAAATATGAAAGCATTCAGACCCTTGAGTGCTGTACAACATTTACACTGAGTACTCGTTTCTTCGCCTTGTCCTCCAGCAACTGGGCCGTTTAATTGTACTTTTTTTTTTTTTGTACACATTACTGAAGTTCCAGAGTATCGCCAACAGCCCTGAAACACGTGTAGGACACAGGACACGTGTAGGACACAGGACACGTGTAGGACACAGGACACATGTAGGACACAGGACACGTGTAGGACACAGGACACGTGTAGAACACAGGACACATGTAGGACACAGGACACGTGTAGGACACAGGACACGTGTAGGACACAGGACACGTGTAGGACACTTGACGTGTAGAATACAGAACAGGACACATTTAGGACACAGGACGTGTAGAACACAGGACATGTGTAGTGCCATCGAGACAGTGCACACTCAAAACAAATAGGGTCACACTCAAAACAAATACAAATGTTGAAGAAGAGTCTGAGATAAAACAGGGACTCGGCAGAGTCAGAGTAGAACTGAGTCTCGTATATATTTGTTTCCTGTTTAGGCTTCCATCTTGTCTTATTTATTTATTTATTTATTTCGCTACGTGTTTATTTCGTTTTCAGATCTATTCCATCTTCGACTTTCGACTTTTACTTTGAGTTGAGTCAGCCAGTATTTTCGAAGTCTTAAGAAGCCTGAATTCCTTAACCCTGCATATGTGGTTCAGATCAATTTGATTTGCAGTGTAAGGGGAGAGCATTTGCCAACAGCAGTAGCTTGAGGTGAACAGTGACCTCCATCTCTCTCTGTCCATCTCTCTCTGTCCATCTCTCTCCTTCCATCTTCTCTTTCTCAC
>JAOXYF010000014.1:136130-151588 GCA_028565775.1 Sternarchorhynchus goeldii
GTTCGGACACACAAGGGAAGTTCATTCCACCACCTTGGTGCCAGGACAGAGAAAAGTCTGGAAGCATGTTTCCCATGATATTGCTATGAATGGATGCTAACCGCTTGAATCACTAGCCGTGGATGCTAACAACCTGAATCACTAGCCGTGGATGCTAACGGCTTGAATCACTAGCCGTGGATGCTAATGGCTTGAATCACTAGCTGTGGATGCTAACGGCCTGAATCACTAGTCGTGGATGCTAACAACCTGAATCACTAGCCGTGGATGCTAACGGCTTGAATGACTAGCCGTGGATGCTAACGGCTTGAATCACTAGCCGTGGATGCTGATGGCTTCAATCACTAGCCGTGGATGCTAACGGCCTGAATCACTAGCCGTGGATGCTAATGGCCTGAAACACTAGCCTGAATAACAGGTAAGAGGCAATGCATGTAGCAGGTGTGAAATCAGTCAAGCGTCAGTGGTGTTCAATATATCAGCAAACATTAACAAACCTGCAAGAGTCAGTCACTCACACACACATAAGTCCAAAGTAGAGGGTATCAGAGTTGTGTCTCAGTAAAGGCTGTGTGTGTGTGTGTGTGTTCACAGTAGAGGGTGTGACAGTCATGTCCCAGTAAAGGCTTATAGAAGCATGCATTTGTGTTGAGAGATACCTAGCTGTATGTTCCTGGATAGATGTGTGTATGTGTGTTTATGTGATAGTGTATGTATGTGTGTGTGTGTGTGTGTGTGTGTGTGTGTGTTTATGTGATAGTGTATGTATGTGTGTGTGTGTTTATGTGTAGTGCAGTGGACAAAAAACAACTTGGGACAAAGCAACACAGTGGATGGGCCTGTGGGCGTGGCTTCTGTGCGTCTGCAGTCACAGTGCCTACAGCTCCGCCCATCAGCTGCGGCTGGAGGCGCGTCTCCATGTGTCTCCAAACTCCTATCAGCTCACGACCTACAGCTGGTCGTCGTGACAAGCCAGAGAACAAGTCTTTGTTATCTGAGGGGCATGGGTGATTATTGTTTAATGAACTCCATGCATTTTCCAACACACTTTCTTTGTTAATGGGATTCACTGTAATTACATGAATGAAGATCACAATCTAAATTGGAAACCAGATTATATAGGAATTAAATGAATAGACTGTTCGACGTGGTGAGGACCAACTCAGCTTCTCTTAACCCTCCTTACTTCAACCATTGACACTTTTACAGCTGATGGAAATAAAACAAATAAAATATCATTAAAAAAGTGACATTTTATAGTCGATTAATCTAAACTTAGATAATGAATTGGCATCAAAAACACTATGATTTGTCTTCAAAATAAAAAGGTAAAAATAAATAAAACAAAAATGGCTTTTATTATGAAGGGAATTCACTGTTTCATCTGTACTGTAACACTGGAAATTAATGGCAGAATTTGTTGTGACAGATTGGAATTCAACTACTGACTAAACTAATAATTCAGTTCATTTGTACGGACAATTCCGAGACTTCATTAGAGAGAATTTTAGCATGTAAGAAAAACAAAAATAAACATTCATTTCCCTCTTTCTTTTTGCGTTGGCGCTGAGAGGCAGATGTTTTTCTGAAGTTCCTGGGTTTTATATGCGCAGTCTTCCACGACCACAGTGCTAATAAATAGTTTCCATCAATTAGTAACATACTGCCTTTTTAAATTAGACTCCAATCAGGCTGTAATCGATAAGGACAGAAGCTGCTGAGTTGTTGTGGTGATGGTTTACGTGCACTTCCTGTGATCTGTGGAAAACGTAGTCTCACTGTCTCTCCTGTATTAAACAAGGTGTAACGATCAGACTGGGGACTCTCGTTTATTTGTCCACCAGGTTCGTTGCTATTCAGTCGTTCTCCGCGGTTGTAGCAAAGACGGTCCGTCTGAGTAATCAGACATCTAATTTCACTTAAATCGAACACGATGGCTTCGGTAAACGGGTACATGCGAAATGTCTGACTGGGGAACCGCAGAAGCTGGTGATGTCACCTCTTCAGGTTGGCACCATCCATCTGCTCTGTGCTGACCCCTCACTGTCTGATGTTTTCCACCTTCTTCTGTCCTATTTCGTGCACCGAACCCTCACCTCCTGCTCCAGGCCTTAAGCAACACCTCACCTCCTACAAAAGGAGGTGCTATCAGCCACGTACACTCGCCCACCCCCTCCACCACCTTGTTACGGAGATGAGTCACCACCCGGCGGGTGCCAAAAGGCGCCTCGGGGAGACCGGGGTTCCGCCCCTTCTAACAGCAGGTGGCCGCCCCCTCCTGTGACTAATCACGTTTAGGAAACGGATGATTTTCACTTTCATCAAAGCTCTTGCAGGCATAATTAACGTTCCCGCATTTCTAAAGCAGGAAAAAAGATTGTTGGTAAAGCTCCTGAACTTCCTGATGAACATCTGGACTGATGTATGAACAAAAACAGCTAGGGTTAGGATTAGGGCTAGGGTTAGGGTTAGAATTAGGGTTAGGGCTAGGGTTAGAGTTAGGGTTAGGGCTAGGGTTACAGTGAGTAACCACGATAGATTTGTCTAACTTTGAGTACATGTTTATGAAACATATAAAAACGTTCAAAGGAAGGTCATTGAAACATGGTGTTTCATGGGACTTTCTCTTTGTTCATGAGTACAAGGGTTAGTAAATTATTTATTGGTCACATGAATTACTCGATGTTAATTTATCAGTCTCATATACATGGTCAAATCAAAATAATCACATCCTTTAATTTTAAACTAAATTAGGAAATTAGGATCATTGAACTGGTATCTGAAGAATGTAATAAATGTGATATAGAATGTAATTAATTTTTTTTTTAAATATTGACAACATCTAAATTTGAATCATATCGGTACAGAAGACTTAGACAACGTAATCAAGTATCAGTATTTTGAAATGGTGGTCCAACAAAATGCCAACATCAAGGCTGTGTGTAGAGGTGACAAATACTAAAAAAAATTAAATAGTTAATATCATAAAACAGTCTTGTTCTATAGGTAATAATATAGAGTAATTTTGTTCTGTAGTTAAGAATATAGAGTGGATAAAAGCAATAAACTTCAGACACATCTGGAATGAAGACGTATCGGAGAAGATGTCTGCAGAAGAGTAACACGCCCGTGATTGGAACGTAAACCTCCACCCCCCTGCTGTGTGTCTCTGAGAAGCACAGCAAGACCCAGCCACGTCAGGACTCATTCCTGTCTTCAGTAATGAGTCCAATTATCACAGCATCATCGCGGGACTGCCTGTCGGGACGTTGGTCAACAGGCCAGACGTCCTGCTAGCCGCTGGCAATGGGTTTCTCTGAGCGGATCTCCGAGGGTGTCTCTCCAAGCGTGTCTCTCCCCAGCTGTATGCTCAGATTAGCAAGAAATGGTTAAAGAAAATGTTTCTGGTTAAAGAAAATAAGTAACTTGTTCAACTAAACTAAGATCTGTGTGTGTGCGTGTGTGGGCATGTGTGTGTGTGTGTGTGTGTGCATGAGGTTTGAACCAAACGTTCCTATTAGTGTGTGATCCCTGTGTGTGATCACTGCACGCTGAAAAGATCACTGCATGTAGGTGTATGTCCATGTGGGTGGATGTTTGTATATGTGTGTGTGTGTTCTGGGATTCTGCAGCTCATGTGATCATGTGACAGGAGAATGGTCATTAATAATTAATAGCTATTAATAATAGGATAAGAATCAGTCAGCTCAGAGCACAGAGTGGCCTGAAACATCTACTACGCTTGACCTACGAACTGCAATAAAGCATAATAACCATGACTCTAAGGTTTCCTCGGTGATATCGAGGATGCGTGATTATTGGATCGTCCAACCGTATAGTCCTGCAGCCTGTTCTGCCAAGTCATGCTTTGCGCGTTGGCCGACATGATCACTGCTCCTGCCCGAGTCAAATCCTGCCTGGGGACGGCGGGACTGTCTTGCAGCTCACTGGGACAACAGACCCTAATACATGTTACCCTGGAGATTCAGCGATCTATTCACCAATTTGACTGATAAGTTATATGCATGGGTTGCTTGGGTAATGAATGATTAGGGATTATCGGAACAGCCCTCACACATTCTGGAGCTGGATCAGTTCATCGGGATTAATCCCGTCCGGCTGGTTCTTTCCTGCATGCTCATTCCCTTTATTCCGCCGATGACAAACACGTTCCGTCTCCTTTTCCGCACGCCACCCACTTCTGAGTCAGCCAGAAACCATTGACTCATAACCCAGGACCTTCACAAGGCTGCTACCAGCATCATATATATAACTCAGCCTCCGGAGAGACTCTCAGTGCCAGGGTCATATTACATGCTGTCAGATGGAATACCACCTGGCAGGAGAAGAGGATCCGAGGCCTGCTTGTTTCCTGGAAACGAGTCCTCCAGGTGTAGTAAATACAACCCAGAGACCGTGCCTTCTCTAGATGTGTGAGGCTACATACGTGGTTATAAAACCGTCATGAAATCCCAGCTGATTCAAAACTGGAGGCGATGTTTAATAACCCTGTTAAAGTGCCTCTTACAGTTATGATGTCATTGGCATCAAGATGTTGTTTTTAATATTGCTGTGTGTTTATTTAGAGGGGTTGCTGTTTTCTTCGGAAAGCGCGTTTCATGTCACGGCTTCACAGTGTGTATTTTTTGTGTCCGATGTGTGATGCTTCCTGCATGCACTTGGAACAACAGACAGGAAAAAAGGAAAATAACATGTCCGTTCCCTTTAAAGTCTCTTGCAAATGCAGGAATGGGTTCAGCGAGAGGTTCAGACGGGTTCAGCGAGAGGTTTGAGCGCTGGGTTCATCTCTGCTTGCTTCCTGCTATGGAGTCAAATCAGTGCCCACCAGCACCCAGTGTCCCAATGTCCCCACTAGACCCTGAACCAAAACAACACACACATCTGATGTCCCCACGAAATGTTGAACCAAAACACACATACATCTACCGCTGCCGTAAAACCCTGAACCAAAATACCTTAACATCTCCGCTAAACTCTTAAGACACACACACACCGAAGCGGTGTAGGATGTTGGCTCTTGTCCAACAAAGCCAGATCTTGCCTTTGTTTGTTCAACCATCTCAATCACAAAGCCAAGACTGGTCGGAAAGTCTGCCGCCTCACGGGAAGCCGAGCATATTTAAGAAACGAAACATCCGTCGAGACGCTCGGCCTGAAGGTTCGATTCAATGTTAAAAAGCCCAACAGCAACAGCTGGGAGGTGAACCTTGGCCTCGTGCCTGTGGTGTCAAAACTCTGGTAACACTCGCTGAGCGTTAAACGATTCTCGTCTTTCAAAAGCACTTCCTGTCCAACAACAAAGTATAACAAGATGCAGACATTCAGGAACAAGACTATTATAGATCCTGTTACTGTTGTTTGTTTGTTTTATAGTTATGAGAGGATAAGGTGCTGAATTGAGGCACGTGATATACTTCCATATACATTTTTATGACTTCTTACATTACTGTCATATATTTATTACACTTTAGAAAACATGACATAGCAGATTCTTAATGCTACCCCTCTGCAAGCCAGGTAGTTACACTCAGATAATTCCATTTAGTACGTAGGATATGGACTCTAAAATTTACTCCTTGGCACCGAAAAATCTTGTAAGATGAAATATCATCGCCAGCTAGAGAGGAAAACAGGCAGAGAGTGTCAGACCTGTCTATTCAAAAGTGTTTTTAATAAAACACAGTGGATTTAGGTGATGGGTCTGAGAGATGATTAAGAAAGTCTTCCAGGAATGGCAGGGATGATTATGATTTGAAACATGTAATTTGTGTGTGTGTGTGTGCGTATGTGTGTGTGTATGTGTCATCTTGCTTTTTTCTTTGACAGATCCACCCACTCACAGAGAAGGAAAAATTGATGCTTTGTGAACTATTAAAACATGGTGGAAATCCTGACTATACGTGCCTCCTCAGATGTGTGTGTGTGTGTGTGTGTGTGTGTGTGTGTGTGTGTGGTAAGTAGGCATTAGAGGAGCGCAGGTCTGTGTGAACACTGCAGAGACACCACTAAAACAACCAGATACGGCTTGAGTGGACTGTGTATGGAAGCACACACACCTAACGGCCCTTTTGTGTACGGAAGCACACACACCTAACGGCCCTTCAGTGGACGGACGCACCCGAATTGCCGTTGGAATGATGCGAAAGGCCGAGAGGGAGCATGTGTTAGAGAGCGTTGCTAAAAGTCAACACGTGGAGAGTTGGCTAGCGAGATGACCACTGGATACTCCAGCTCTCCTGCTAAGCCTGATATCTTTTCCTAGATCTAGTTCCCCTAGAGGAGAACGTGCACTGGATGGTGAGAAGGAGCCCCCGTTCTTCTATGATAATCACTGCTGTTTTATTATTATGGTCTTTTATATGTTTTTCCTCAGTGAAGGAAAACAAAACACAAGCAAGTCTGTGGTCCTGCAACAAAACTCCTCCTGAAGGGGAACAGATTCCCTGCAATTAGTTCCTGGTTAATAAAGACAGATGTGGGATGTGGGAGAGGTTAGGATAGTCGGACAGTCCTCAAGGTCGCAGGGAAGCTTCACGGCGTCAGTGTCAGGAGCGTTATAAGTGTTGGCAGCTGATGAATCGCTGGTCATTAGCGTCTGTCTGCTTCACATCTTGTCCTTATTCAGGTATCATGATTCATATTTTAGTTGAATTCATTTGGGTCTCATGAGGTTTAGCCAGATGTTATCTCATAATGTAAGAGACAGAAACAAAAGAGCAGGAAGTGGGGACAAAAGGGCAGAAAGTGGGGACAAAAGAACAGGAAGAGGGGACAAAAGAGCAGTAAGTGGGGACAAAAGAGCTGGAAGAGATTTGAAAGCAGGTGAGGATGATGAACAATAATGGGTAATTCTGTTGATTTTGATTCATTTGTCATGAAAGGACAAATTCATGCCCCATCATCATGGCAGAATAAAAGTGGTGTTTAGAACAACAACAAAAAAACACGAGTCATTGTTTACCTGGAGAATTTCCAATAATCCAGAAAACATTCAGTCTGCAGTCACGGAACCCATGACGTGACTTGTGTGTGACGAGCCTCAACAAACAACGTGTGTGCTCTCACCCCTCCCGCTCCGAGGCAGCTCTGGCCTCGCCTCACACGGCTGCGTGAGCACGCCGGTATTCCCTCTGAGAACGAGTCAGCACTGGCTGCCTCCAGGGTGCACGTACACAGCGAGGGCCAGCCTAATCCTGGCTGGAAACTGTGATTGATTACAGCGCAGGCAATATGGCAGCCTCCTAAAGTTTGGGTCCTCCATGGAACGAGGACCTCTCACACGGCCTGTAAAACGCTGACTCACTCCTGCACAGGGCTTGTTTATATTCTCCGTTAAAAAAAAAAAAAAAAAACTAATTCACAATTATTATTTTAGATACAGTCATGCTGAGTTCTCCTGTAGCTAGAATAATTTAACAGTATTCATAAATATGGATGATTTATATCTTTAACAACATATCAACATTTTGTTGATTGGCTTTCTCTGCAATAAAACCGGACATGTTTAATAATTCCTCTTAATCTTATGCAAGTTCCACACATGAGAGTCACACTCATATCTGATCTCATGATTACAAGGAATTTGCCAATTCACAGAACCATGCAAAGCAATCTCTGGACGGAATTTCTTGGAAGGCACAAGCAAATTCCAGCTGTTTCCCAGCTGTTTCCTGTGTTAACGTGGAAGACCGCTTTCATCCACGTGTGATTCATCAGAGCACGCCTGGAACACCATGGTTCAAAACAAAAGCACCGGTGCTGACCTTTCACCTTTGCTCTGGTGTGAGCTCAGCTCATGGTCGTCGCTTGTCTGTTCCCACGTCATCGCACACGAAATTAGGATGGAAGTCAATGTGAAAGAAACCCGAGTGAAGAAGTGGGTTCAGGAGTTGTAGGCTCTATCCTGGCACGTGTTCTGAAATGGAGCAGAGCTCGATTAACTCACGTCAGAGTTTCCACGTGTCCAGGCACTGCCAAACGTTCACTTATTTCACCATCCATTACTGGATCATGTTGTGTCATGTCCACTTTGGAGTACGGCCTTCCCAGAATCCATTAGGACATCTGGAACTGGTGTCAGCAGGAACAATATGAATTGTCAAATCCCTGATGAGTCCTTCAGGCTTTTAAGGGGATATTCACAACTTGCAAACTCATTTCAAGCTGCTGCATAATTCAGAGGGTAACAGTGACCTTGTATTGAAGGGGGCTGAGATAAATAATTAGTGCTATTATAGTCTTGATAAGAACGGCATTGATAAACAAGTCAATACTGGGTGGAACGTGGGGTGTTTGCGCCAGGCGGCGGGTTAAAGGAAAACGTCACTTTCTGTGAGCTTTTAAAACGACGGAGACAAACCGAAGGGATAGAGACAAGACGTTTGGACCTGGTGGCACAGGACAGACAGCGTCCGAGCTGCGGTTACGAACCTCCTCGCTTCTGCGGTCGGTGAGCACGTCGGTTATCGGCAGGCGTTTGAATGTGAAAAAGCGAATCCCGGGTAGCAGGTTATTGTGATAGCAAAACACCACAGCGCTTTTCCCAGCATTCCTGCAGGTCTGAGAATGCTTGCCTGCTCTACCGAACTTCAGCAAATACTGAACGTGGCTTTTGGAACGACGTCGTCTCCACCGTTCGTGTAGAACACGACCTGCTGTTGGGTTGTTGTTGTTGTTTTGTTCTGAGCTGATTTTATTCATTGCTTAAATCCAGCAAAATAATTTGAGCCTCTACACTGTGTTTTCAAATCGATAGAGTACTACAAGATAAAAATGGATTCCACGATCCACGATTGCTGGCTATCTTTCAAGCCTGGCGGTTTGCCCTTGTTTGGCGCTCTTCTTCTTCAACAGTGGGGCGGTATGTTTGACGACGGAGGCTCGTCTGACGGGCTCACACGACTCCTCCTCCGCTCAAACAGACGTGGAGACCATCTTATTCTTCTACCGGCTTTTCAAGTCAGAACGAGACTTCTAACGGATCAGACACTAAGTGGCTTAGGAACTAGAACTTTCTGTTCTCGATATGTCAGTCTGCTTGGGGAGATCATGGAGGGGCTCAGTGTCGGGATTGGGCAGGACGTCTCTCTGCTCGTCTGTTCTCCTGGAGAGTACGTTCCTGTCGAATGCAGCTTCGTGACGTTCCAGGTCAAAATGACTCAGTGCCGAGTTAATCAAAAGGATTTAGAAAGTGAAGACTTCGCAGAACTGTGGTGGAATGATCTGTTTCAAGATGCTGCATGAAATTTACACATTTGAGTAATGATTTGGCAAAGGCTTTTAGCTTCACTCAGAACTTTTTTTTTATGACGAGATAGAGAGAGAATGAGAAAGAGACTGTGTGTGTGTGTGTGTGTGTGTGTGTGTGTGTGAAGGCTGTGGGGTGAGAATAAAAAAAATTACTTTTTTATTTATGTAGTAAATAAGACTATCAGAAATGTTCAATTCAATTCAATTAATTTCTGATGACTCTCAAAGCAGCCTCCAGGAATGTAGGTCTACACGGTAAGAGAACAACCCAAATACACCAGAGGGAAACCTCCCTCAGTCGTGAAGCGGGTACCTTGGGGGTCCAGATTCAAAAGGGAACCATCCTGCCACTCCCACTGGAGAAGGGATAGGGTTAGGGTTAGAGTTAGGGTTAGGGTTAGAGTTAGGGTTAGAGTTAGGGTTAGGGTTAGAGTTAGGGTTAGGGTTAGAGTTAGAGTTAGGGTTAGAGTTAGAGTTAGGGTTAGGGTTAGGGTTAGAGTTAGGGTTCAGGTTAGAGTTAGGGTAACAACAGACAGACACACTGATCCATGTGAATTATGATGATCCAGTGTGAATTATGATGGTCCATGAAATCTGTGCTATTGGTCTGCAAATTCACACTCAAGGATCAGCAGAGAAGAAGGTGAGAGGTGAAGGGACTGTGTGAAGGTGGTATCACACACTCTGGAGGAAGCAGACAGGCAAGTCCTGAAAGGCAGGAACAGGACGTATCAGAGAGGTTCTCAAAGACCTGGGAATTAGCAGGACCTCTAAACCCAGCTGGTGTGGCAGAAACCCATGAACAAACAGAGAGATGGAGTTGGTCAGCAACCTCCGTGGCCTCCACTCCACCCTCCGTGGGGGGCGTGGCCTTGCCGAGGAGGGTGGAGTCCAGGTCAGAGCTGCGTCTGTTGGCCCACCGCTGAGACGTTGAGCTTCACACGACAAGGTCTGACATCCCGTAACACTGCGGTGTTATGCAAAGTTGATTGTCAATATGATGCTAATTAATGGTAATTAATGGTAATTATCTTGTGGAATGTTAATAAGAAAGGTCACACTGTTTTTGTGGGCGAACACTTCAAATTAACTTTCCCGCAGCATTCCAACAGAATGACTGACGCACTACAAGATAATACACCGCCGCAGTTAATTAAACCCTCCCCTGTTTATCAGAAGTGAACAGCTCTTCGTTTATTACACACATTCTAATGAATTTGTTAAAAATCTGCTACTGTTACCTATTATGTCCCTACTGGGCCTCACTAATCAGGAACATCCTGGAAGAGGAGAAGAGGGAGCAAGCTGGAGAGGCACCATCTGTGGAGGCCAAGGTAGCAAAGGAGGCTGGCCGCCCTGTGACGGATCTGCAAGGAGAGTGAAGGAGAGAAAACGAAGAGGACGATAAGAAGATCTGATGTTACTCTGGCAGTGTCAGAGGAACATCACACCTCAGGGTTCTCTTGTGGAGAGAGAACCTGCTCTGCCTCGTGGAGAGAACTCTGACTCTGTGCTCTGCCTCGTGGAGAGAGCTCTGATTCTGTGCTCTGCTTCATGGAGAGAACTCTGACTCTGTGCTCTGCCTCGTGGAGAGAGCTCTGACTCTGTGCTCTGCCTCGTGGAGAGAGCTCTGACTCTGTGCTCTGCCTCGTGGAGAGAACTCTGACTCTGTGCTGTTTTTTGAGTTGTAGATGTTTTGTCTGCGATGATATTTCAGTGTGACTGAACCAAATACAAGATATAGGCTTTTACACAAGTGAAACTACTGAAATAATTCAGGTGTTTTATTCATTTTATATTCTTCTGTTTTCTACATTTTATATTTAACTCTTGGCTGAAAGCGATTTGCATCATGTAATTGGCACACACACACACACACACACACACACACACACACAATAACAACAACAACAGACAACAAACCACTCCAAAAAACAACAATAAAATAAATAAATAAATAAATAACTCCAAAAACCAGTAATAAAAACAAGCATCAGACCACATCACAGCTGAACACAGCTGAACACAGCTGAACACATGGTGACTGCTGTGTACTGGTAGAAGGAGAGTGGAACAGTTGTGAGAAAATAATTAGAACACCTTCCTATTAATGGGAGTCGGTGGGAGCAGGAGCTGCTGATTATTCATTAGCCGCTTGTGTACACAGATACACACAGCTGCTGGATCACAGTGTTTCTGTCAGCAGACTCCATCTGTTTGGAGAGCACCAAAAGAGGAGGGTGTGCGTGGGTGAGGGTGTGCGTGGGTGTGTGTGTGTGTGTGTTCAAGGATGTGTGTGTAAGGGTGGGGGAGGGGGGTTGGTGTGTGTGTGTGAGGGTGGGGAGGGGGGATTGGTGTGTGTGGGTATGTGTTTGTGTGTGTGTGAGAGAGAGCGTTTCTGTGAGTGTGTGTGTGTGAAGGTGTGTGTGTTGGGCAGGGGAGTGGGTTGGTGTGTATGGGCTTTTGTTGATTGTGTGTGTGTGTGTGTGTAAGAGCACATGAGGGAGAGGAAGAGGAAGGGAGGTAGGAGAAGATTTTGTTGAGTTTTAGGGGAAGGGAGATACAGTGAGTGAGATGGATGGATGGATGAATGAAGTTTTGTGAGTAGAAAGGCCTGTTTTAGAAGCATTGTAAGTGTTTTGCTGTAGTGTGAGGGGGGAACTGAGTGTGTGGTCTCCTGTTTCCAGGGGGACCTACAGCAGTCGAGCCATCTCCAACTCTCTGAATTGTCTTCCATTGATGACACATGACCCAGTTTTAATCCAGTTTAGCAAATGACTCATGTAAGTGTTATTGGCATAAAGAATGCGTCCACACACACAAATGAAGGCTTGTTTTGAATGCATCTCCCCTGAACACATCTGAAGTAGGTTCACAATGTTCTAGTTTTGGTAGTCTTCTGTTTTCAGCAACAGAAGTGAATAATTACCCCTCCCACTCTATCACACACACACACACACACACACACACTCACACACACACACACACAAACACACACACACACACACACACAAACACACACACACACACACACACACAAACACACACACACACACACACACACACACACACACACACACACACACACACACACACAGGGCCTCTTCAAATCTGAATCGCGTCACCAGGATGTGCCTTTCCCTAATGCTTGCCTGGGCAGTGTCTCACTTCGTTCTTAATTAGCCATTAATGTTGCTCAGTGTGCGTTTAACTGGATGTGACCTTGGGGCTGGAGAAGGTCACTATCGTGTGTTAATTATCTTTCATCAGTCGAAACTATATAATGAGCTAACGGGGCTGGGAACACTCAGTCCTGATGATACGCAGCACAACACGCTTGTGGATCAAGTGTGAACAGAGCTCCTCTTTTACAAATGCAATCAGGCAAAGGACAGTGGAGAGGAGGGCAGCAAAAATGGCAGGGAAGATGGTAGTGATGATGATGATGATGATGGTAGTGATGATGATGATGATGATGATGGTAGTGATGATGATGATGATGATGATGGTAGTGATGATGATGATGATGATGATGGTAGTGATGCTGTTGATGATGATGATGATGATGATGATGATGATGGTAGTGATGACGATGATGGTAGTGATGACGATGATGATGATGGTGGTAATGATGATGATGATGATGATGGTGATGATGATGATGATGGTAGTGATGATGATGGTAGTGATGACGATGATGATGATGATGATGATGATGGTAGTGATGATGATGGTAGTGATGACGATGATGATGGTAGTGATGATGATGATGGTAGTAATAATGATGATGGTAGTGATAATAATGATGGTGTTGATGATGGTAGTGATGATGATAGTGATGATGATGATGATAGTGATGATGTTGATGATAGTGATGATGCTTGTAGTGATGATGATGATGATGATAGTGATGATAATGATGATGGTAGTGATGATGATGGTGTCATAATGATGTGATGATGATGATGATGGTAGTAATGAGAGAGAGAGAGACAGAGAGAGACAGAGAGAGGGAAGCAGACTCTGCTCTCAGGAGCGACACCAGGTCTCTGAAGATGCTCTTAGCTCCTGATTCTCTGCTGATTGTAATGAGTGCAGTTCTGTCCTAATTTGGAGTACGGTGTCCCCCAGAGGACAAAAGACATGGGAGGCAGGAAAGATATAGATTGATTCCTGCTCTTTAAACCTGACATTGTTCTAGACTGTGAGGCTTAAGTTCAGAGCAACTTCTGATAAAATCCTCACAGACTCAGAGATATAGATGTTTTCTGTGTTTCTCACAGGTATTTGTTTATTTTTTAGTTCTGCTTTGTTTGTTTATCTTTGTGTCATATATCAAGACGGATATTGATTTCGTCTAAACTCCAGGGTTGTTGTTTTTTTTTCTCTCTGAAACAAGCAGATCTTTTTTTGATGACGAACATTAATCTAAATTTTCGAAACACATTTGTTAATGGGAACTCAATAACTCTGTAAAACAGTGATTTTGCTTCCTGCAAAACAAATGCCTGCCTGCCTTCCTGTTATAACATACAGAATTCAAATATGTTTTCTGAATTTCTCAACCACCCCTAGTTTTTTGGTTCCTGTGTACTCATAATGTCATTATGTACAGTATGGAACGGTGGTACCAGAGAGACTGGACCCCTCTGTGCTGCCAGGAACCTGCTTAACACTCAACAGGGATGTTCCTGAGGCCCAGACACAATCAAAACCTTCAAATGTAACAACATGATAGAAATATTTGGAAAATAGATTCTCAGTTGGACAATAAGGTCCATGTGTTTTAGTTTGGGAAGCAAACAAAGTTAGAGTTCTACTGTCTTTTATTGCTTTTAGTGTGTGTGTGTGTGTGTGTGTGGAGTGCATGTGTAGGGGTGGATTGTGTAGAGGGGGTGTGGGGTTGTGTGGGTGGAGTGTGTGTGTAGGGGTGGAGTGTGTAGAAGGGTGTGAGAGATGTGTGGGGTGTGTGTGTGTGGGGGGGTGGAGTCTGTGTGTAGGGCTGGAGTGTGTGTGGGGGGGATAGAGTGTGTGTGTGAGTGTGTGTGTGTATATGTGAGTGTGTGTGTGTGCATGTGAGTGTGTGTGTATATGTGTCTATATGTGTATGTGTGTGGGGGTGTGTGTGCGCGCGCATGTGTGTGCGTGTGAGTTTGTGTATGTGTGTGGGTGTGTGTGCGCGCGCGTGTGTGTGCGTGTGAGTTTGTGTATGTGTGTGTGTGTGTGTGTGAGAGAGTGTGTGCATGTGAGTTTGTGTGTGTGTGTGTGTGTGTGTGTGTGTGTGTGAGAGTGTGTGCATGTGAGTTTGTGTGTGTGTGTTTTACCTCCTTTTATTTAACCCTAAGATCCGTGTAACTCACCCTCAACGTGGTCCAGTACATCAGACAATCTCACCAGCTCTCTGAGTAACACTCATATATAAACCACAGACTATGAAATCGCTTCTTATCTAAACAGGCGTTAATAACTTACCACAGCAAATGAAAGGAATTAGTTTATAGAGGAACTACTCAGCAAGCAACCTCACAAGTGCAGTGATGTTAAAAAAAGACATGAATAGTCCCTTTATTAATAAAGGATTACATTTGTTTCATATACTGTAGTTACTGCATTTATTCATAATTTGTGTTTAGGTTGTTAAGGTTCCTGTGAACTGTTTTACATTGAGAATAACGTAGATGTTCAGTGTGCTTTCTGCATTCTGTTCCTCCATGCAGTTTTTTTTTTTAACCTTGCTGTCACATGACTGTCACGTGACAACCTTGAGCGATGTGTTGGTTGGCTGATTGGTTGTGTCTTCGGTGCTGGCCCATTGTGGGAAGGAATGGTGGAGCTCATTTGCAGTGTTTATACCCATTTGCATTTCCTGTAGAAGCACTAAGACACACCCACACTGAAAGGCTTTTTCCTCTGAAACAAAAACACCTCTCAGATTCCTTTTCCTTTTAACACACAACATTTAGACCCATCAGCTGGAGATGCAAAAGTCTGAACAATTTACCCAGAAACCCTTAAACCTGGAGAACATCAAAGGCATGAAATGCATGACAAATCTGTCAGCGGGAGGAAGTGGGGAGGGAGTATAGCGGTGTGAGGTGTGTGTGTGTGTGTGTGTGTGTGGGATGGAGGAGGGGTGTGAGGTGTTTGTGTGTCTTTGGAGGGTGTGTGAGGGTGGCTGTGTGTGTGTT
>JAOXYF010000014.1:157494-181118 GCA_028565775.1 Sternarchorhynchus goeldii
ATGTATGATGTTTGTGTTTATGGACCGTGTGTTCTGTTACATGTATGATGTTTGTGTTTATGGACCGTGTGTTCTGTCATTAGTCCCTGGTCCAGACTGTGAGCCCCAGCCAGTACTGGGTTGTGTTTCTGAACACATGATCATGTACAAATCTCTCACCCAACATGGGATGGTGGTTAAATTAGAGCATTTGTCACCATCTTATCACCTGTGAGCCCTGAGTGTGTTTGTCTGAGTCCTGGGTGAAGCTGTGGATGTATGTGCTGAGTGTGTTCTTATCTGCCGTGTGTTATTACCCAGGGTAGCAGAGGCTGGAAACCTGTTTCACAAAGCAAATATTTGAATCTGAAATATCTGAACCCTTTTCTCTTGACACATTTCTAATATATTTGAGTCATTATATTTCATATTTACCCAGCTCACACACACACAGAAACACACACACACACACACATACAACCACCACCACCTAGTCACACAAGAGAATATGAATAATATTCAGATAAGAACTATCCTGAGAAGGGGACGAATGTTAATTAAAAAAGGCTTATGCAGAATAATGGCTGATCAGAGTGAGTAAACAGCTCAGCTCTGACACATAAAGGATGTTTTATTGCTCAGTTTAACTGCAGTAATAAATACATGAATGACTTGTATTTACTCAGGAGGGAATCGCCTTATCCAAGCTGCCTGCAGGGCTTCCGCTGGGGAGACTCTAATACCGGTTACAGCCAGCAGGGGGCAGCGTGTGCCAATTCAACATTAAAACACTAAAATTGTTCTACTGAGTGCTCCAGAAACAATACTGGGATTAGTCTAACGAGGGAATGTTCATTACAGGGCTTTGTGATGTGTGTTCGCAGCCAATCGATGGCCTGAAGAAATTCGCGCAGTAAGACTCTGGAGAACACAGCGTTTTTGCCGCTGTGATGATGTCATCTCCCAGGTCAAAGTGCACATCACAGAGACTCAAGGCAAGGCACTGGTCTGTCGCCTAGGGGGCGGAGCCAGGCACCAGAGAAAGACAGAGAGTGTGGGAGAAGAAGGAGCAGGAGAGAGTGGGGGGGTGGGGGGTGGCGAGAGAGAAATGGAGAGGGAGAGAGAGAGAGAGAGAGAGAGAGAGAGAGAGACAGACGAAGATCTTCTTTGTGTTTTACAACAGAACTACACTGACTGTACATTTCTACTTTAATCAATTCTGATAAGTACTGATCTACTTTAATCATTTATGATAAGTACTGATCTACTTTAATCAATCATGATAAGTACTGATCTACTTTAATCAATCATGATAAGTACTGATCAGCTTTAATCAGTTATGATACGGACTGATCTACTTTAATCAACTGTGATAAATACTGATCTACTTTAATCAATTATGGTACGTATTGATGTACTTTAATCAATCGTGATAAGTACTGATCAGCTTTAATCAGTTATGATACGGACTGATCTACTTTAATCAATTCTGATACGGACTGATCTACTTTAATTAATTATGATAAATACTGATCTACTTTAATTAATTATGATAAGTACTGATCAGCTTTAATCAGTTATGATACGGACTGATCTACTTTAATTTATTATGATAAATACTGATCTACTTAAATTAATTATGATAAATGCTGATCTACTTTAATTAATTATGATAAATACTGATCTACTTTAATCAGTTATGATCAGATTCTGTGCTCTTCTGTGCCAGGCATCTGAGCTTATTCTCAATAAATAAATTTATTATATTACATTATATTATATTAATAATATATTTATATTTTCATTTAAATGGAAAGTTTAATATCAAATTCAAATGGAAAAAGGCCATTTAAATGTTTTTTATATATATATTAACATGAGACTGAACCACATATGTTCATTGTGTGTGTGTGTTTTTCTGAACCGCTAGATTCACAGCATCTATCATCACCTGTCAAGTCTGGAGAGAGGAAGGGGGTGAGTAGGCCACGCCCCCATCCCATGTACAGTCACTGCCCAGGTGCCGTAGGCCACGCCCCATCCCATAAGCAATCACTGCCCAGGTCCCGTAGGCCACGCCCCCATTCCATAAGCACTCACTGCCCAGGCCCCATAAGCCACGCCCACATTCATTTTTAATCCGACAGCTGAACAGAGACCAGGGAGCGGCTGGAGCTGAAGGTGCACATCTGATGCTCCGAGATATCCCACACTTCGTGTTTACCCTGGCTGGGGGCAAACACACACAGTTCAGGTCTTAATCACTCTACACACACACCCAAGCTGTCATGTGGACACACAGCACTGATTATCAGCAGGAGGATAAAAGCAGCTCAGTGAAGGAGCTCCAGCAGTTCTTCCTGTGATCGCTCCAGGACGCTCTGCTGAGGGAAGGTTTCTGTACTGAAGAACTTTATTCAAAGTTTTTCTCAACTCTCAGGATCACAAGGACCTGTTTTGTGCTGGAGAATTTCGCCCATAAGAACACCTACATCATCACTCACTAAACTTAATAAATGATCTGCACTATTGGATCATCTGGATCAAAGGAAAATAGTGTTTCCTTCCTTATCGGCTGCTGTGATAGAAAAAAATAGAAAAAATATATAAATGTCCAATTAATTTAAAGGGAGATAAGAGAACAGGGAAGGGAGTAGGAATCCCTGGAGATAGATATCAGAAAATGAAATTTACTACACTTATTGATCACAATGTACGTAACAGAAGATAAGAAACCAGACATGATATTTCAGCCCTGCTGACAGAACAAGATTGGAACGGATAAAAAAAAAACAGATAAAATGTGTACAGTTGGATAATTTTAGTGTTTGATACAACACAAACGTCTATGGCATCGTTAACGAGGACCCATGTGTAGAATTCCACCAAAATTGTACCCAAATAAAATTGCTTTTTATTCAACTAAAGCCAAAACGTTTCTGACAATAAAACAAACGAACAGATTTTGCGAGGCCGATAATTAAAAAATAAAATAAATTACAAAATGAATGAAAAACAAGAGATTTGGCAACACGCCTTCCGTGCGGGTAGTGGAGAGGAGATTTGTGGGTAAAGATTTGGCTCCCACATCCTCCTGCTTGTTTGCGCTGATCAAGACAGACATGTCAGCTCAGATTCCATCGGATTTGTTTACAGCTGTGTGATGTTCGCATGTCACCTACTCTACTCTGTTCCACTCACTCAACCCTTTCATTTCCAACAAAGCACAAACACGTTAGAAATACTCTTAGAGTGTGAGATAAGCGTGTGTGTGTGTGTGTGTGTGTGTGTGTGTGTAGTGGTTACGTAAGGGTGGTGGTAAATCATTCATTATTAACACTTTATGTTCACATATACAGATTGGAAAAATGCCTAAGTCCTAATCAGTGAATAATATTAAATAATAAAAGTCCTAATCAGTGAATAATATTAAATAATAAAAGTCCTAATCAGTGAATAATATTTGCTCAGTGCTGTTTTGTTATCACCCCAGAAACGAGTGAGGGCCTGTAGCTACAGCAGTACGTCACAGATCCGTGGGTCCAGTAATCTTACAGTGCAGCTACTGATCCAGAATCAGCCTGCCCTGCCTCAGGCAGACCCCAGCTGTCCTCAGGAAGAAACAACATATCTGTTCCCGAATCAGTATCTTGTGACAGGGAGGCCCCTACAAACCACAAGGGAGAGCGAAGCTTTGGCTGTCTGCCTAAACCACACCCACCTCCAGAGCCCACAAACAACGTTGTGTAAAGCAGCCTGGCGCCAGGTCCAGGATCCACGTAGAGGACCAAGCATCCATCACCAGGACTACGCACATCCACCTCCACCCGCTCCACCCGGCACGACTGGCCGGAACCGCCCGAGGCCACCGACATGAGCGTTCGTTTACCAGCCTTACGTTTACCTATGCCAGGTGAGGGTCACATGTCCGTACCGACAGACCTTACATGGGCTGTAAAAATCCTGCAGGAAGCACAGTGAGTGAAAAATGACTCACTGTTCCTACCTCGCAAGGCTCAATGTAATGACACTTTTGCCAAGAATTACTGTATGAAAATAGCACCCAGTCTTATTTCTGCTTCTTGCCGTAGTACTCTGGTTATTTCTGCTCGTGGTTTTACAACCCGCCTCATGGCAGCCCACCAGTGCAAGAACTGGAGACTGAGCATGTTTCTGCATGACGTGTCCCGTCTGGAGAGGTGAAGAGGTGGCAGTCGACTTCCACACACTCCCAACATTCTTCAGTTACCTCACGGCCAGGCAGTGAGGCCAAACACACCCAACACGGACCTTCTGATCTACACGTAATAACCACAGTGCTTCTGTAACCATTTTAGCAAAATACATTAAGAATTGCAGCTTTATATCAGTGCGACATGTGATCTGGAGATAATACCTTAATGACCTCAAAAACACCCTCAAAAACAATCTTTGTATGAAGTTAAGAGCAAACTTCAAATTGTTCTCAATTCAGTCCAGTATTCCAGTAGCAGGGCACTGCAGTAGCTGATCACACAGTGTCTCTCACTGCTGCCGTTGGTCTATTAGGCCTCGAGCGTTGGATAAGTGCACAGTCCGAAGTCGCTGTCAGAAGTGATGCATTTGTCATCCACTCTGTTACTCCTGGAGGACCAGCACCAAGTAGAAAGTCCCTGAAACACAGACAAGTCTGAACTGTACATCTGTACATTTGATTACTGTGATTTTCTCTGTATTCTTGTGCTGTCTGATTACTGTAATTCTCCCTGAAGAAGAAGAAGAAGAAGAAGAAGAAGAAGAAGAAGAAGAAGAAGAAGCCATATTGATAACTCATCCATTGTTCTTTCGTGCCTCAGCCTGTAAAACACGAGACATTCCAGCATGTGTAATTCCTCCCTTCTGCACCAGGAAGCTCTGCGCTTTGCTGGATCTCTCACGCCTGTGTTTACAAAGTCTTATAGACCCAAATTTGCTGGATAAGCTGTGGCAGATCTGGGCAGGACCCAGAGCTTGTCCTGGTGGAGCAGGAATGGAGTTAGTACTGTATAAACAATTTTATCTCACAAAGACCTTTGTAAGAATTACGATGAGACTGAGTGTGAATGTGATGGATATAACACGTGAGGGAAATCAAGACTTGTGCTAGAGTTGGGCAAGGGGTAGAGTTAGAGTTTTAACTTAAACTTAAAGGAGTTGGTTCTGTGTTCTTCTGAAATCAGTGTAACTTATGAAAAAGCACATAGGAGGTAGGTTATCCCTACTTATTAGTGATCATAATGGTGTTGTGAACTTCTTCCTGTCTGTCCACACTTACTGGGACCTATTCAGTGTTTAGTGCTGAGAGGGACCTCCTGGTGGGCAGTCCTATTCAGTGTTTAGCACTAAGACAGACAGCCTGGTGGGCAGTCCTATTCAGTGTTTAGCACTAAGACAGACAGCCTGGTGGGCAGTCCTATTCAGTGTTTAGTTTTGAAACAAACAGCCTTGTGGGCAGTCCTATTCAGTGTTTAGTATTGAAACAAACACACATCAGTAATGACACAGACAGGCAAACACACATCAGTAATGACACAGAGAGACAAACACACATCAGTAATGACATGGAGAGACAAACACACATCAGTAATGACACAGACAGGCAAACACACATCAGTAATGACATGGAGAGACAAACACACGTCAGTAATGACACAGAGACAAACACATCAGTAATGACATGGAGAGACAAACACACGTCAGTAATGACACAGAGAGACAAACACACATCAGTAATGACACAGAGACAAACACACGTCAGTAATGACACAGAGAGACAAGCACACATCAGTAATGACACAAGCTCCAATTATTTTCAATCGATTCAAGAAGCAACATAGAAAACATGGATTTAGAGTTCAAGTTTCTTCACTGTGCAGTTTGACAAATTAATGTGATATAAATCAAGTTAAACACCATAACACAGCATGACTCTGTATTATTTATGCATTTATATTATTTCTTTATGGATTTGTTAATTTCTGTGTTTATATTAAATATATAATTGGGTTTAGTTACTGTGCCCTCTGTTCGCATTTTCACACCTGATGTCAGAAAGACGAAGCACAAAATGTATAGACAGGATGTGAATCAATAGACAGGATGCTGCACTCAATGAAAAGGTAAAAAAAAACCCAGAATTTAAGGTATCATTTTTTTTCCTTGCCGTCTGTGATGCAAAAGACCTCAAAACACCAACAATTAAATGTCACTTTTGACAGAAAATGTTCAACCCATCATCTTCGAAGACAGCTGAACTTCAAGTGAACCTGCGGAGAGATTAGATACACGGTCTGTTATGTTGGTTAAGGCAGAATGGAGAAAGGCTACTTCACACAGACAAAGAGCTCGAACAAAGCCAAAAGTGGTGTGTGTGTGTGTGTGTGTGTGTGTGTGTGGGTGTGTGTGGGTGTGATGGTGGGAAATATGTGCTGTACCGTACACTGTTCAGTTCATCAGCCAACAGAAAAGAGTAACACACAAATGTAAACGTACACACAGTCGTGCTGCTAGAAATGCAAATACCAAAATTAGCATCTAAAAGTGCTGTTCAGATTTTTTATTTATTTTTGTGAGAGATGATTCAAAAATATGCGCATTGTGTTTGGAATATGAGCAAAACCGGAAGAGGGTTTGAGTTTTAGATGTCTGTTAATCCACTGTTTGAAACACTGACAGTGTTCTGACATAAAGCCTGTTAACATGAGGCAACAAATTGCAAGACTTTAAACTGGAACTTCAGGCGATTTCTTCTGTCAGAATTAAACAGCTATTCTTGTCAGCTGAGAGAGAGAGAGAGAGAGAGAGAGAGAGAGAGAGAGAGAGAGAGAGTCATTATCGCTTTCGACGATATGCCAGAATGCGCGTACCTTCGCGTGAAGCAGTTGCCCTCGTGCGGTCGACTCCACGCTCAAGGAAGGAGGAGCTCGCGTGAAGTC
This sequence comes from Sternarchorhynchus goeldii, assembly GCA_028565775.1. Classification (NCBI taxonomy): domain Eukaryota; kingdom Metazoa; phylum Chordata; class Actinopteri; order Gymnotiformes; family Apteronotidae; genus Sternarchorhynchus; species Sternarchorhynchus goeldii. The sequence goes on from JAOXYF010000014.1 coordinate 164,427, forward strand.
GCGCTCTCCCAAACATGTTCTTTCTCTCGAGCCAGCGGGCTGACGCAGACACCGAGGAGCGAGAGTCTTCTCCTCTCTGAGCGACGCGGAAACACTTGCCTTCCGCGGGGAGGTCAGAACCGGACCGGTGGGCGGCGGACGGCGGCTGCGTTTTAATTCGGGACGTACCTTACACGCTCGAGTGCGGGACGGAGACGCGGGGCACCAGCGTAGAGGCGGATAACGACCGGAACGTTTCTGAGGGTAACCGGGCACTTCTGAATGTGATGCATTTAACTCCTCGCGGTTCTCCTTGGCAAGGAAACCTTTGGAGAACTTCTGCACGGAGCCAAGTGCGATTGGTGTGGCGAAACTCCGCATGTTTGCATGATTCATTAAACACGAATAAAGTAGCCGATTGGATTACCTACCTATAGTCGCGCTGCGTCTCAGGTAAGTGTCGTTTTACAGCAGTTTAACCATATGGAAAAAAATACTTAATATATGTATAGTTTCATTCTGTTCGTTTGTAATAAGATGCTAAATTCCTGTATACAATATTATTATTAATAATATTATTGCTATTTGCACGACTATTATTATTATTATTATTATTATTATTATTATTATTATTATTATTGATTGTATTGTTGTGTTAAGGTTGGCAAGCTTCTCTACTGTACGTTATGACCTGGCTGTTGGGCAGGTTAACGCTTGCACGAGGCTACTGTCCACGTCTTTCACAGACCCTTGCGCGAGAAATAAAACGGCAAGGCGCACGAGGACCCAGGTGCTTACTGGCAACTTTGCGGTGCGGTGGCAGCCCGGTAGATTTAGACGAGGTTCATCACTTCGCCGTCAGGGTGCAGATGGCTGAGTTATGCACCGATTAAAGTGCTATTAAATAAAAAGTCGCTCGCGTAGATGATGCACGCGCAGTGCAGGGGTTTCTATAGTTTTAAACGTCACATTACCTTTTAGTAGGAACCGCAATTTTATTATCGTGGAGTTCTAGTTTAGTAGATATTATAGATCTCGTTACACTGTGTCCTGTGTGAGGGAGGAAGGAGGCGACCTCCTTATCCGGTCATTTATTTATGTATTTACTTTAAAGGTTCGTTCATGTAAATGACGTTCACAAACCGAGGGAACACGCGAACGCCTCGGCTGTGCATGCACCACACACAAATCAGTCTCTCTCTGTCTCTACCTCTGCCTTTTCTCTCGTTTCTCTCCTTCTTTCTCCCTCCATCTCTCACTGCCTGTGACTCTCTCAGGGCATCTCTCTGTCTCTCCCTCTCACTCACACACACTCACACACACACACACACACATATGCCCACTTTCTTAAACCTCAATTTACTGTCCTGTAGGAGTATGTGCATACTGCCAGCACTCTGCACACACACACACACACACACACACACACGGTTCTTAATGCCTGGTGAATCTGAGAGATGGGGGTTGTTAAGAAGCAGATGGTTACTAATTACACCATTACATGTATTTGTATTTACTGCTCTTTAGTAACCCTGCAGTGAGGACCAGTACACTGATGGTAAACCCTAACCCAGTGTATGCATGTATATAACGTGATTTTCTAGATTTAGTATTTTACATGTATTTCTCACATGTCCTTTTGCATGTATATTCCACTTGTGTTCTTTAGTGGGATTCACCTGTGTGAATGACTGCAGTAGTGTGGCGCCCCCTGTGGGTCAGAGGTGTGCGGTGTTATTAGCAGACCCTCACTGGTGCTCATGCTGCTCTGACACACACACACTCATAAATACACACACAAACTTGGACACACACACACACACACACACGTACCCACACACACACACGTACACACACACACACACGTACTCACACACACACACACGTACATGTACACACACACATACACACGTACACACACACACACACACACACACACACACCCCAGTCTCTCCCACAGTGCTTTGTTCTGCACTCTTTATTATGTTTTTGGAGTTGAAGAGAAACTGCTGCCAGGACTTTATTCTTGGTAAACAGGTGTGAATTTGTTCTCCCCTCGAGTCTTTGGCTTTGTTCTCAGACGCTCATACCCCTCCAGGGCAGACAGACAGAGCGAGACGCTTCCTGGGAAGGGCTCGTGCTGATTGGCTGCGTGTGATGACAGGTGTGCTCGTGTTAGAACGGCACAGCCATACAGTCGCCGTTTGCTTTCTCAGCGCAAGCATCTCTTGTCATAATTATCATACACTTCATGGGTCTCGTACCCTAACCCTAACCCTCATACACTAATCCTCGTACCCTAACCCTCGTACCCTAACCCTAACCCTCATACACTAACCCTAACTCTTATACCCTAACCATAATCTGCATACCCTAACCCTCGTACCCTAACCCTAATTCTTATACCCTAACCATAATCTTCATACCCTAACCCTTGTACCCTTACCCTAACCCTCGTACCCTAACCTACCTATCCTAACCCTAACCCTTGTACCCTCATCCTCGTACCCTAACCCTCATACACTACTTCTGTTCTGAAGTGTAAATATACATATAAAACAAAACCCCTACAGAAGTACACACACACAAACTCTCTCTCTCTCTCTTTCTCTCTCTCTCTCTCTCTTTTTCTCTCTCCTAAAGGGGGCTTAGAAACAACATTTCTGGGCTCGCATACAGTGTGTGTGTGTGTGTGTGTGTGTGGAACAGCTTCCAGTAGTGATAGAAATAAGAGTTTAGAGTTGAAGAACGGGAGAATCTGTTCTCACTGTGACACCACTTTACAGATAGTTGAGTGTGTGTGTGTGTGTGTGTGTGTGTGAGAGAGAGGTGAGTATCTGCTACAAGCTGATATCCTTCACCAGCTCTGTATTTGATGTCATCCAGTAGATGTAACAGCTGAAGCTTGTCAAATAATTGTAGCACATTTGTTTATCAGTACACAGTACATTCACAGAGACTGAACACTCTCACTGAGTATGTGTGTGTGTGAGTATGTGTGCATTTGTTTATCAATACACATTACATTTACAGAGAGTGAACTCATTTAGTGTGTGTGTGTGTGTATCAGTACACACTCACAGAGACAGAACTCTCTCATTTAGACTCTTCTTCTGATTTTCTCATAACTCATAGTGACACCTAGGGTTAACCCTAGCATGGAACCTTAAACTAGGAAGGATAGTTTAATAAATGACAAATATTTTTTAAATATAAATATTAATAAATATTTAATCATTTAATAAATCTTTAGTTTAATTAATAAGAATTATGATGTTTAGTTACGACTGCTTCAATAGAAACATGCAAAGATTCAAATGCCCCCCCTTATCTCTGAGAACGGAGTCGTCAGAGATAACACTGACCCTAACCCAACCCAACACTAACCAAACCCAACACTAACCCAACCCAACACTAACCTAACCCAACCTAACACTAACCTAAACCAACACTAACCCTAACCCAACACTAACCCAACCCAACACTAACCTAACCCAACCTAACACTAACCTAAACCAACACTAACCCTAACCCAACACTAACCCAACCCAACCCTAACCCTAACCCAACACTAACCATAACCCAACACTAACCAAACCCAACACTAACTCAACCCAACACTAACCATAACCCAACACTAACCCAACCCAACACTAACCTAACCCAACCTAACACTAACCCAAACCAACACTAACCCTAACCCAACACTAACCCAACCCAACACTAAACTAACCCAACACTAACCCTAACCCAACACTAACCTACCCCAACCCAAACCAACACTAACCCTAACCCAACAATAACCCAACCCAGCACTAACCCAACTCAGCAATAACCCTTACCCATCACTAACCCAACCCAACACAACACTAACCCAACCCAGCAATAACCCTAACCCAACCCAACACTAACCCTAACCTTACTCTAACTCTAACCCTGCATCCTCCAAGCCTCAAAAGACCTCAGGCTAATGTTTAAAGTCAGGAACCACATACCGTCAACATACGGAGCTGTCTGTCTGCCAAGCTGTCTGTCTGTCTGCCAAGCTGTCTGTCTGCGTGGGAGACATTCATTCATGAGGAGTGTGACTTGGAAATACTGAACAAACCTACAAACCAAAACAAGGACACCCTGGGAAGGGATACCGCCCACTGGAAGAGAACAGCACTTACTGGGAGAAAACAGCACTTACTGGGGGAGAACAGTGGTTATTGGGGGAGAACAGCGCTTACTGGGAGAGAACAGCACTTCCTGGGAGAGAACAGCACTTATTGGGGGAGCACAGCGCTCACTGGTAGAGAACAGCACTTGCTGGGGGAGGACAGCACTTACTGGGGATTAACAGCACTTACTGGGAGAGAACAGTGCTTACTGGGAGGGAATAGCACTCACTGGGAAGGAGCACATGCACAGAACCTTGCACACATATATAAACACACACACACATACACAGGCTTGCATGCACACATGAGCACACATTATCATACAAACACACACACACATTCACACATGCACACACACACAGGCTCACACACACAGATGAGCATACATTATCAAACACTCTTGCACACACAATACACACACACACACATTCACACATGCATACACACAGACACACAGTCCTCTCTCAGCCTTCATACGGAATTACAGCCCCGAGTTAAGATGATAAGAGAAACCGTGTTTTGGACATCGATTCGCACACAAACAAGAGCAGTACAGCCCTGAAGAGGTAAACAGAATCAGACTTCACTGCAGCATATTGAGGAGTTAGCTAGAATCAGACTTCACTGCAGAATGCTGAGGAGTTAGCTAGAATCAGACTCCATTGCAGAATGCTGAGGAGTTAGCTAGAATCAGACTTCACTGCAGATTGCTGAAGAGTTAGCTAGAATCAGACTTCACTGCAGAATGCTGAGGAGTTAGCTAGAAACACACTTTGCTACAGAATGCTGAGGAGTTAGCAATAATCAGACTTTGCTACAGAATGCTGATGAGTTAGCAATAATCAGACTTTGCTACAGAATGCTGAGGAGTTAGCTATAATCAGACTTCGCTACAAAATGCTGTTCATCTCGTTGGACTCTGTAACGTTGTGAACGTGGTGCAGTAAGATGACAGTAGCTATGGCAACGCCGTTCTTATATTTTACGTTCCAGGTGTCTAGTGCCACAGAAACATGCTGTCAAGTGTTTATTAGGTGGTTTATGGATTACTATGGCAACAAATGGGCTTCTGGTGAGTTAGTTCTGGCATGTTTGAGAGTCTGGCATCACTGGCATCACTTACCTACCTGCCCCGCTGAGATCTGAACCCTCCCTCTCCCCCTGCTCTCTGCGTAGCTTTTTAATCTAAGTATTTACCCTGTTCCGCCGTCTCTGGGGCGACAACGTGGGGCTGATGTTTGATTGGTACCATCTCCCGCTCAAGGCAATGGGCTGTCAGCAGTGTGGGGGGGTGGGGGGGGGGATGTCTGATGTCAGGGGAAATCAGCGGCCGTTGCCATGGCTGCCACATGGAGGCGCTCCGTGGTGGGAGGCTTCAGCCCCTCAGCGCCTCCGAATGACATTAGAGCCGATGAGAAAGGAGGAGAGTTATTTCTCTCTGCCGCGGAGGTGCGACAGGGTCTTGAGTGGCACTTTCTCAAAGATCATCCCGTGTATAGAGAATTCACGACCTGCTCGTTGTAGACGGGATAAAATTGCTTTGTGGTCTTTGATGGAGACACGTGTGTAGATGTCAGCGCCGCAGATAGACAGGTTGTTTCAGCCAATCAAATCCAGAGAAAGAGAGCACAGGTTGCCACAGTGGCCCCTTCAGCCAATCAGATCCAGAGAAAGAGTGGGCAGAGGCTCTCATACTGGCCCTTTCAGCCAATCAAATCTAGATGAAACATCAAATTACTTTTAAATTGACCAGCAGTCCAGCAGCGAAGGACAGACACTGTCGTGACTAATGGAGCCATCAAAATCAGCCAGGAAATCAATTCTGACCCTGGAGTTTAGCTGTGTACGAGCAGACCAATCACGCGCCGGAGATTAGCCGAGTAGACCAATCACACGCTGGATGCAGACGCCCCCAAGCCCCGTTAAGAGAACACACATCAAAGAACTTTTCCTGCTGCACAGCAGGGCCCAGCGTGTCATTTTTGCTTTTCTTATTGGTCGTGTCACGCACCCCCCCCCAGCTTTTCTCATTGGTCGTATCACAACCCCCAGCTTTTCTCATTGGTCGTGTCACCCCCCCCAGCTTTTCTCATTGGTCGTGTCACACCCCCCAGCTTTTCTCATTGGTCGTGTCACGCCACCCAGCTTTTTTTTAATAGAGATACAGAAATGAAAATATTCTTTATTCTTAACACCAGCAACAATGTAACAATAATGATATGAAAGAATTGATGCTGATGTCTGGGTGCAAATGTTTGTGTGTATGTGTGTGTGCGTGTGTGTGTCTGTGTGTGTGTGTGTGACAAGTTTTATCAGATCTTTCATAAGAAATAACAAAAGAAACAAATAAGTGGGTATATCAAGTTCAGGGTCTAAAATATGCCTCTAACTCTCTTTCTCTCTCTCTCTCTTTCTTTGTCTCCCCCTCCCCTCCCCTCCCTCTCTCTCCCTCTCTCTCCCTCTCTCCTCCTCTCCTCCCCTCTCTATCCCTCCCCTCCCTCTCTATCCCTCTCTTCCCCTCTCTCATTCCCTCTCCTTCTATCTGTGTGTATATCTATGTACAAGTGTATTTGTTTACATTTTACAACTTCCTCATTTTTCTTTTTGTTAAGAATCTGGCAACAGTATGAATCACAAAACACACAAAACAATCTTTCACAATATTCACAGAGGAAATTTGAGACAGACTTAAGTCGGTTTCTATGGTAATGAAGACATTATGGGATGGGACTTCTTTTTCAGTGACTACGATGAAGTCTTGCAGTAAGGAGTCTCTCAACTTACTAAAAATGCGTATCAGTTTTCTAAAAACAAGGTATCTTAGGCCTGGGTGAGTGTCAGATGGTCAGTGTTGGATCTGTGGTTGGTGCAGCTCACCAGGGTAATGGGACTTTCACACACAAGTGTGAACAACGACAAAACAAAACACTTTGAGGTTGATCTGCATATTTTACACAGTTTTACATAGTTATACTTAGTGTATCTCACACACAGTAGCAGTCCAATGTTCTGACACACCTGACTGGATGTATGTTTTTAATAGTAACAACATTTTAATCTGATGGATGATGCTTAAATTTGTTTCTAAGACACATATAAATCAGTAAAGGTGTTAGCCTACATATACACTGATTTTCAAAACACACACACACACACACACACATGCACAAACAATTAGCTGTAGTCCCTCACCCTTCAAATGCTCTGCACACATGAGAATTTCTTCATGACTAATGGAGCATCATAGGCGTCTCCTCATGCAGTTGGAGAACATCACTAGTGTAGAGCTGAGGAGGACAGTAAAGGGTGGCTTTACTTTGAAGGATCTAAAATCAAAGATAAACAAATATTTACTTAATCACTTATTTGTTACTTCATAGGTTGATTTGTTTTTTTGTTGTTGTTTTGTAGAAAACAAGTAGTAGGTTATTAACCCTAACCCTAAATTATTAACCCTAACCCTAGATTATTAATCCTAGACCTAATTTTAGATTATTAACCCTAACCCTAGATTATTAACCCTAACCCTAAATTATTAACCCTAACCCTAAATTATTAACCCTAACCCTAGATTATTAACCCTAACCCTAATCTTAGATTATTAAACCTAACCCTAGATTATTAACCCTAATCCTAGCAGTAGGTCCAAACTTCAATTGGTACTGTAGGTGTTTACTTACTTGATTTCTGCTTTGTGATACTTTAATGATGTGTTATATGTGTAATTTTTCCAGTTCACGTATGTCAAAATCCACTTTTCTACATGATATTATCTAAAGTCTGTAATAATTGTGCTTTTTCTTCTTTGTTGATGTGTTTCAGGCCTGCAGGAAGATGCTGGCCAGGGTCGTTGTCCTCGGTTCCCTCTTTATTTGCGCTCGGTTGCAGGACGACGAGACGCTCAGCATCTCGTTTGGAGGATCCTGCGAAACTTTGTGCTCTTGTGAGGAGAAGGACGGAGTTCTACATGTGAACTGCGAGGAGAGGAACATCAAAAAGATCTCCGAGGTGCAAGTTCGCTGGGAGAGGCCGTTCCACCTGAACTTGTACAAGAACGATTTGGTGGAGCTGCTTGCTGAGGACATGGTTCCTTTCAGGAACGCCATCACGATGCATCTAGGTGCCAACAGCCTGCAGGAGCTGGAGCCTGGTGTGTTTGGAGCACTGGGATCCCTGAAGAAACTGCACATCAACAGCAATTTCCTGGTGATGTTGAAGGAGGACACATTTCAGGGCTTGGTTAACTTGGAGTATCTCCAGGCCGACACAAACTTCGTCCGCGTGGTGGAGCCCGGAGCCTTCAACAAGCTCGTCCGGCTGAAGGTCCTGATCCTCAACGACAATGCTATCGAGTTCCTCCCCAGCAACATCTTTCGCTTTGTGCCCCTGACCCACCTGGACCTGCGAGGGAACCAGCTGCAGACCCTGCCTTACGTGGGCTTCCTGGAGCACATTGGCCGAATCATGGAGCTCCTGCTGGAGGACAACAGCTGGGTGTGCGACTGCCAGATCCTCCACCTGAAGGTCTGGATGGAGAACATGCGTACGCAGGCGTCCATCGGGGATGTGGTATGTAGCAGCCCCCATCACCTCCGGGGCAGCATGCTCGCCAAGGTGAAGAGGGATGTCCTGTGTCCTTCCCACACGGACATCCTCCTGGAGGAGCCCTCCCACTCTCTGGACATGGTGGTCACTCCCTCCACGCGGGCACTCCAGATACCGGATGCCAGAGATGAGGCGAAGGTCTCCACGCCTGCCCACGTCCCAAGGACGTCCTGCATTGCGCAGTGCTCCTGCTACAGCCACCCCATGGCAGGGTTTCTCATCCACTGTGAGGACAGTGGCGTTCAGAGAATATCAGACCTGGGAATTCTCCAGCAGAGTCCCAGTAAACTCGTTCTCACTGGCAGCATGATTCAGAGACTCCTGAAATATGACTTTGTCACTTATGATAGTTTGGAGTTGCTGAATCTGGCAAACAACCAAATTGACTATATCGACAATGAAACATTCCTGAGTTTGAGCAATCTTAAAAAGCTTTACCTCAACGGAAACAGAATAGAGAGGATCACTGCAACTATGTTTCTGGGCCTGCACAACCTTGAGAACTTGTATTTAGAATTCAACCTCATCAGGGAAATAGAGGCAGGCTCTTTCAACCCCTTGACCAACCTAAAACTGCTGTTCTTAAACAACAACTTGCTCAACACTCTCCCAGCGCATATATTCAGAAACGTTCCCTTGACCAAGTTGAATTTGAGGAAGAACTTGTTCATGCACTTGCCCGTAAGCAGCGTGCTGGATCAGCTGGACTTCCTGGAGCAGATTTACCTGGAGGAAAACCCCTGGGACTGCACCTGTGACCTGGTCAGCCTGAAGCAGTGGCTGGAGAAACTAAAGACGGATACGGTGGCGGGGCCCGTCTCGTGTCACAGCCCCAGGAAGGTCTCCAGTGCTGAGGTCAGGAGTCTGAAGAACGACATCCTCTGTCCCGGCCTGGTGACTCACAGCTCGGCGTCGTCGGCCGAGTTCGGGCTCCAACCCACGGCTCCGCCTGTCGGCAGCACCGGCAACTTGTTGCGCTCACTCACCGAGGCCGTCCCCCTGTCCGTCCTCATCCTCTGCCTGCTCATCCTCTTCCTCACAGTCATCTTCTGCTCCGCTGGAGTGGTGGTCTTCGTCCTGCACCGGCGGCGCCGTGAGTCCAAGACGAAGCAGACAGAGGAGCAGCCTCGCGAGAGCAGCCCCATCCACCTCCACTACAGCATGTACGGGCAGAAGACCACCACCCACCACGTGGCAGAGAGGCACGGTGCCGGCCTGTACGACCGGGCCCCCCGGAGCCCGATTGTCCAGGTGTGTCGGAACCCCAGCTACTGCTCACAGCACGCGGAATGCGACCCGGACGACCAGGACCAGAAACTGGGCCACGGATGCCTAAGTCTCACCGACAGGGACAGGAGCTCGCCGCTGGCAGGCGTCGCACTGAAGTATATGCCTGTGGGCGAGCGGCCGGCCGAGTTCACCCCGCTGGCCGACACCGGCGCCCTCTACAAAAACCTTCTGGAGCGGGAGCGAGAGCTGCAACATCTCAGCATCACGGAATACCTCAGGAAAAACATCACACAGCTCCAACCGGCCGGGGACCTGGCAGACCCTGGCCATCACAAGGAGCTAAAGGTGATGGAGGCGTTGGTGTACACCAGGCCCAGGAAGGTCATGGTGGAGCAGACTAAAAATGAGTACTTCGAACTGAAGGCCAAACTCCATGCAGAACCAGACTATCTGGAGGTGCTGGAACATCAGACGGGTTTTACCTGACACCAACCCACAGGGACGCTGGTCTGATGTGGGCGGGGACAGACTGTACCTAATGTGCCTTCGTTATTCAATGTTTCATGATGGACCACGATATGACAGACAAGGTGTCATGATCCTGTTTAACACCCGAAAGGAACACAGTTCCTCCATGGAGCAGAAAGATGGCATCATGTCTGACCTTTCACTTTGCTGGTTCTGTTCGTTATAGATAATTTGCCATAAATCTCGTGTGCCATATGGAAAACCTGGTCCCCATGTTCATCATAGCAGGACCTGAAATGTTCCTCCAGTACTGTTCAGATCCATCCCCGTGATGGATCTGAAAAGTCCTAGTTACGTCCTTGTCTGCGGCGATGAAAGCCAACGTCCATAACTTTCTCTCCCTCTGTGTGTCTCAGTCCTAGCAACTGCTGCAAGTCGTAATAAAAAAAAAAAAAGAATTGCACTATTTAGTACGTCATTTTCAAGACAGCGCTCGACAATCGACGTACTGTGAGCGAGACTCTCATTCCTTGCGAGGTGTTTGACGAGTCGAGCTCCTGCTCTGTACAAGGCGGTTTAAGTTTATCAGATGTTTGTAAACTCTGTAACTGAATATTTTCTGCCAGCATGATAATTATGCAGAGTGTTTGAAAACAAAGAATGAACACAGCAGTAAAACGTGTAACTATGTAAGAGCACCATTAGCTTTATTTTCTATCAGTGAAAACGAGATTTATTTATTCTGTATATATTTGTAGATATTTTAACATTTCTATGTTTGTGTGCCTTTTAATGTGGTGATGATTAATCTCTGGCGAGATGTAAATAGGTTTTATATCAAGTGTGTGTTATAATATACCAGTCAAATGCACACCCATCATATACTGTATGTTAAGAAGCAGGTGAATATTGGGTTTGTTTTATATATTACAAACATTTACAGTTTCTATGGACTGGCACAGTTAAATATGGAATAACAAATTCCTGTACTGAAAGATAAACTACCTTTTTTCTGATTTGTTCACAACTTCTAGATTACTATATGCACATTAAATAAAGCAGGTTATCTGAATATATATATACATGATTTGTTTTTTGAGGTGGTAATTTCAGTGAGAAAGTCAAGTAGGCAGGTGTGTGCGCACATGTGTGTGTGTGTGTGTGTGTGTGTGTGTGTGTGTGTGTGTGTTAGGGCATGTGCCAGGACTTAACACTGTCAGAACCAAAGATTAACCAATCAGACGAGCCACGCAAACAAATATATCATCATCTTTCTCAACCAATCAGGCGAGTCACGCCTTTAATGTGCTAAGTTATTACTGTTTTCTCTCTCTCTCCCTCTCTCTCTCTCTCTCTCTCTCTCTCTCTCTCTCTCTCTCTCTCTCTCTCCCTCCCTCCCTTTATCTTCTACCCCACCTTTCTCTGAGTTTGTCATTTAGAGGAGTTTGTTCCTTTTGGCGTTTCTAACATGGTGGGATAATTCATCATTTCTGCTCTTCTCTTAGGGTGCTGGAGTGGTTCAAAGTCGTCCAAACAGCACGTGGATGGATGTTTGTGACGGTCGTGATCCTGTTAGCAATGGTGGTCCATGTGACGGACGGGGAGGAGTTATAGTTCAAATTTAGCAAAGTCCAAACCAATGTTCAATTTCAGGAGTAGTTTTCTTTATTTTGTATATTCAAACCACTCGGAATATCACTCTGAATAGTTTTGTCTGAAGAAAGAAATCTCGCCCGAGTTATGGCAGCATGGATCACATGTCCTGGGTTGTTCTCACGCGGTGTTGTTGATGGAAGGGCCTGGGTTCGTCCTTAATGATCCTGAATGGTTTCTATATGCAAAAATGACTCGAATGGTTTTCTATATGCCTGATAAACTAGATCTTAGCGCCCAAAACAGCTCAAAGAACGAGTTCTGCTATGGCAGAGTGCCACTCTCTCTCTGTGACAACATGCATCAAGAATTCAGGCCGCAGGGCCATGTGAGGACCCCAGGGTCCAACAGGACCCCACAAGCACTTCAGCTCCATGCCTGTTCAAATTTAGAACGAAAAAAATGAACAATGACAAAGAAAAGTGTGTGATTATAGTAAGTGGCTATGTGGTTTGATCTAGACTGGTTTGATCCAGAATTGACAACCAAACCCTTCCAGAATAGTTTTGAGGTCTAAAAAAGTTGTTCTAATGTCAATCTGATACTTCATGTGACGTGTGGTTATTTATGTGAATATTTATCAAACCCAGTGTTCAGAACCTTTAGAAACTGTTTGTATGAGGCTGAGGATGTCAGATACCTGTGTGTAAACAACTCGAGACCTGTTTGTAAACAACTCTAGACCTGTGTGTAAACAACTCTGTGAATGTAGATGGGAACCTCCAGACATGAAAGACATTCCTGTTTTCATCAAAGCTTGTGGTATGCTCCGCCCCAAAGCTCCGCCCTAAAGCTGCACCTTTTAATTCTCCACTTCTAACTGATGAGGCAATGGCATGTTAGACACACACACATTTCAGTTACACACACACACATATAAACACACACACACACACAGTGACGCATTCCTCAGTTACACACACACATAAACACACACACACACACACACAGTGACGCATTCCTTAGTTACACACACACACACACACACACACAATGACACATTCCTCAGTTACACACACACACGCGTCACGTTCCTCAGTTACACACACACACACACACACACAATGTCACGTTCCTCAGTTACACACACACGCAGACATAAACACGCAAAAACACACAGAGACATACACGACATACACACTCACACACTCACACACTCTAAAGGTGATCTTTTAGCAGATATAAATACTGGTATTTTTATACACATGCTATGGGGGAATGTAGTCTAAAACAAGTTATATTTTTACTGTACCTGAATGGACAGCCTTAAATCTCACACTGTGAGATGGACCCTTCCTTAAAGGGTCTTGTTAATGTACAGTCAGACCACAAAGTCTCTTTTGCAGATGTTCATGGGGCATCTGGAGGTTCAGTGTGTCTGGAACAACAGGACAAAAAGAGACAGGCTTTGTTTGCTAATGCTGATCCAGGATCTGTTAACTGAAGTTCAGGGAGGATCATGTAAAAGTAGATTACAGACGTTGGGTAGTTATTTTTGAGCGCACATGAATAGAACTTTCTCGGTTCCTTAATTATTTCTCACTAATTAACTGTAAACCTTGAGGAATTTGACCTTTTTAAAGTGTTTATAATTTCAGCTTTCATATCATACCAATTTTTGGTCTTGCAGGACAACCTCAATTACTCACATTACTTTAAATAGACCAAGAGACACTTAACCAACACTGCCGCATTCACTTGGACATGTACAGGTCACCATGGGGACGGCAATGTTGATGTCTTCACAATCTCTCATATTCCCCGAGGATTTCATCCAATCAGATGCTGAATATTCCTCATCTACATCCAATCAGAAGCTGATTTCCTACTCCCCCTCCTCCACCCCCTCTCACCCCACCAATGATGTAATTAAATGTTTCATAGCTTGCCAGGGATTCAGTGTCATTCGACTGAGTGGACTTATTCAAACCGCCTGTCACGCATCACGTCCTGCTGTGACTCTTCAAAAGCTGCGGGGCTTCAGTCTCAGGACGTCCACTGTCCCGTGGAACAGCACACAATCCACCGCTCTGAGGCCCAGGGACCTTGAAGTCTGCGATTCGTGCTTCTGGTGATTAACAGCCGCTCATCTCCTGGGGCAAATTCCACATCGGAGCAATTACAGTCTCTCACATCTAAGTAATTCTGTTTCTCCAGGCCGCTCTGGAATGCTCTGGGATGTTGGATGTGGTTTTATTTTGGTATTTTAAACGTCACCCAGTGGCCATGGCTAACTTGCAGTGGTCTGTTTGTACTGCTCCTCTTCCCGTGGGGGATGGACCGCGGTGGACGAGCTGAATGGTCCCACAAACCATGACTCCCGACCTGGTATCCTGGTATCCTGGTTTCTGAGACTGTTGCTCATTGAGGCTTCACTGGAAATGAGAACTCCTGGCTGATCCTGACGTTCTGCAGGTCTGGAATGCCCTGGTCCTCAGATTAAACACCCAGACAGATAAACAAACACTATGCTTATAAGAAACATAGAGCAGTAACATGTCTTCAGTCCTTCCTACCAAATGTCAAGACATATAAAGTAATGCTGATGTACTATGAACCCACCAGTCTTTAACCTGCCTTGTACATAACAGCATCCAAAGACACCAACCGAACCTGAATAGCACTTATGCTAATAAGGTTATGCTAATATACATACACAAATATACATATGCTAATATAGACCATCATATTATACATATGCTAATATACATCATATATACTCATATCACATTATCATATACAGTATATTTATGCTAATTTACATTATAATGTATTATTATGCTAATGTACAACTTCTTACTTGCAAGATGTTAGCAGCCCATATATGTTTCAGATTTGAACCAATACAGTGGATTAGGGACCGAATCTGTGAGAAGTTCCACACAGATCATCATCATGTGGATGTTTTGGATTAAAGAGACAAAATCCATTTTTATTTTTTAAATCAAAATTTTCTAAACAATGTTTGCAGTTTTTCAGTGAGCACCGAACCCTTGATAGGTTATTAATGCATCTCTGTTTAAGCCATAATCTTCCGATGGGAGCATACACGCTCTCCAGCGATTCCTCGTCCTAAATGTGCAGCTCTGTGTCTGTAATGAGTGCATTACTCTCTTTTCGAAGGTATCCCTGGTTGGCATTCGTTCAGTATCTTCCCTGTTGCCTGCAGCTGTTGATGTGAGAGGGCTGCGTGTGTTTATCTCGTCGCTGGCCAGTTCGCTCAGGAGTAATTAGGCCTCTGAGATGCCGATGTTCGATGACGCTGTCACACGGAACAGCGGGGGGAAACATGCAGGCCCCCCTGCATTATGGGAAAATCACACCGTCTTCAGTAGCTTCGTCGTGGCCAACGTCCTTGTGGAGCGTTGGCCACGCCAACCCCCCCCACGCCAGCCAGACTCACACGAGCCCGCCCTGCTCTGATTGGGCGGCGGGGGGGCAGCCCTGTTAGACTAGCGGTGACCAGCGTCCACTCCCCCCACTCCACCGCCGTCTGACTGGCCAACCCAGAGCTATTTTTAACTTCCTGAACCTCAGGAATAAGCTGCCGCCGTTCAGGCATCTCCGCGCCAGAAAACAGTTTTAGTGAAGAGAAACGATCGATTCTCCTTGTATGTTGTGCAATCGGACCATGTCCTTGCTCTAATTTTGTAGCGGGGCTTCTATCTCCTGTTCTCTGGGACTCTCTCCATCTCTCTCTCTCTCTCTCTTTTCATCTCTCTCTCTCTCGATCACTCTTTTTCTCTGCCTCAGTCATCTCAGCATGCATAAATCAGGAAAACATCTCTGATCAACATCACACTTCCCATCTGTCAGAAACTTTTTGCTGTCTACCATAACTCGCCACTTCTCTCCCATAACCCACCACTTCTCTCCCATAACCCACTACTTCTCTCCCATAATCCACCTCTCTCCCATAACCCACCACTTCTCTCCCATAATCCACACTCAGGCACACTCACAGATACACACACACCCCCACACACAAACACACAGACATATACACACACACAGACACACACACACGTGCGTGTGTCACCAGTTTAATCTCTCTTTTGTTTGCTTGCATACTTTACTGCTGACGTCTGCGTGACAGATTCTCATGAACAATGAGCTTCAAAAATGCTGCACAACGACCTGGTGTGGATTAGATGACCACAGTCTTACACAGGTGTGTGTGTGTGTGTGTGGAGGGGGCGTGTGCGAGAAGGTGTGCGTGTTTGGGGGGGGGCACGTGGAGGGGTGTGTGTGCGGCAGGTGTAGCAATGTGCTATTGTGGTGAAACCCTGATAGTGGGCAACGGAGATCTTGGAGTGGAAAAACCCCCACGAACACATGCTCTCTCTGACGAGGGTAAATATTATTGTAAGCTGACGTGACCTGATTCAAAGTCTAAACATGTAGGTACACGGATGGCCTGGTGTGTAATTTCAGGTCAGCAGTTAGACAGCAACATTCTGTACTATACATGACTTTGCTCCTCTGTGTGTGTGTGTGTGTGTGTGTGTGTGTGTGTGTGTTTGTACTGTATATATGGATTTATTGAGTGTGTACTGTATATATGGATTTATTGAGTGTGTACTGTATATATGGA
>JAOXYF010000014.1:227146-241331 GCA_028565775.1 Sternarchorhynchus goeldii
TAACCCATACACTAACCCATGCACTAACCCTACCCATATACTAACCCATGCACTAACCCTACCCATATACTAACCCATACACTAACCCTACCCATATACTAACCCATACACTAAAGCATAAAACAGTTACCAATGGGGTACTAAAAGCAGTAAAAGAGCAGATTGTGTTCTAATTAAAGTGACTTGATTAATCATCACTGGTATGCATGCATGTGTGAATGTATGCATACATGTACACACGTGTGTGTGTGTGTGTGAGAATGTATGCATACATGTACACACGTGTGTGTGTGTGTGTGTGTGTGTGTAAAGCCTCACCCTCACTATGAGGATCCACTTGATGAGGGACAAGCCAAATCCACAGATAGCACCATAGCGCCCCGCAATGGTGTTGGTCAGACAGAACGACAGACAGAAACCAATCCAATTGAACAGGAAGGCCACTGGGGTTAAACACAATAGTACACTATCAGTTACAGTTCTCAGATCAGCCTCACACTAACCCAAGGGTTCTCAAACTTACAATAACCCTGAAGAACATTAACCCCATAGATCATATCCATCCCTATATAATGATTAGACCAAGATCACTGTTAGTGTTACTGAAACTGCATGATATAGTTGTTCTACTGAATGCTGCTTGCATTTATAAGTCCTTCACAAAACCAATGGAAACTAAAACCAGGTGCTACACACTCGGCTGCAGGTGTAGAGGTGTGAAGTTTGAGCTGGATGGGAGGGGAGTGGCTAAGGGCAGCAACTGAACGCACTGCACAGACTCACAGCTGCTCACTCTGTCTGGTTCACATGGGAAAAATGTTCACAAGGCCTCTAAATGTCACCATCTGGTGGGTGAAGTGCGAAAACTACCCTAGCTGCATGCACCTTTACCAACAAGGCTACCGAATTGTAAATATCAGCCACACTGAGCAGAGTTTACAGAGAACAAGATGGTCTCCTGGGTGTAGCATTACACATCCATTCATGCAGGAACACTGCATCACCACCAGGGGGAGATCATTCACATATCCTAGCAAACTTGAGCATTACAGACACATCAACACTGCTACAAACACACACACACACACACACACACACACACACACTCTTGAACTCACTGAAGAAGGCCAGCATGAAGATGCCATCATTTCCAACCCTCATCTGATCAGTGTCACTGAAATCATTCCGCAGCGGAAAATCATCCTCCTGTTTGTCCATCCAGTGGGAGAGGGAAAGAGGAGAGAGAGGAGGGGAGAGAAAGAGAGAGAGTGAGAGGGAAGGAGGCAGAGAGAGAGATGGGGAAAGGAAGACAGGAAAGAGAAAGAGAGAGAGAGAGAGAGAGAGAGAGAGAGTCAAAGACAGAAAGAGAGACATGCATTAAAAATGTGTTTAATAAGAAAATATTTTTTCATTAGATTTTTTAAATCATTAAAAAAAAAGTTGAGTTACAAAAGTAATGCACACAAATTTATACAAAATTCCTCTAAATCCAGATGACATGTAGATTACAGTGTGGATGTCGATATTCATTTAAAGGAAGGAAGACGAGGAACGTTTATCAAATGACATTGTTTGCAGTCATTTGTCTTTCACATCACTACAGCTGCACTAATGCTAAACAGGAAAGTTACCCGGCCGTGGTGACTGCAACGTGACGGGACATGTTACACAGTGGAGACGACAGGACAGTGACTGGATATTTTACACAGTGGAGACGACAGCACAGTGACGAATGAAACGATACTGAAGCATTATACAGCCAGTCTCAAACTGTTTGTCTGAGGTACTACACAGAAACAGATGAAAATATTTGGAAATCAAAACACTGAGGCAGGATTATTTTAACCCTTCTTATTAAACAAATATATTGATGATTTAAATACAAATTTACATCCAGTGACCAATTTAATAATCAAGGACAAATTTTGACACATCTTTACAGGTTTCTAAAAATTCTGTAATATCAAAACATGCTGTTCCACTGCAGAACTGTTAAATGCCAACCATCAGATTACAAGTATACTGACTCCTAAATGCAGGTATACTGACTCCTGTATATAGGTATACTGACTCCGGTATATAGGCATACTGAACATCCACTTCAGCTCTGTTTGCCCCCTGTGTGCACAGGCATCTTTGTGTGTGTGCGTGTGTGTTTACGTTTGTGTAGACCTGTACATGCTCATCTGTGTGTGTGCACGTTTGTGTACACCTGCACATGCTCATCTGTGTATGTTTGTGTACACCTGTACATGCTCATCTGTGTGTGTACGTTTGTGTACACCTGTATATGCTCATCTGTGTGTGTACGTTTGTGTACACCTGTACATGCTCATCTGTGTGTGTGTGCACGTTTGTGTACACCTGTACATGCTCATCTGTGTGTGTGTACGTTTGTGTACACCTATACATGCTCATGTGTGTGTGTGTGTGTGTGCACATTTGTGTACACCTGTACATGCTCATCTGTGTGTGTGTACATTTGTGTACACCTGTACATGCTCATCTGTGTGTGTGTGTGCGCACGTTTGTGTACACCTGTACATGCTCATCTGTGTGTGCACGTTTGTGTACACCTGTACATGCTCACCTGTATGTGTGTGCACATTTGTGTACACCTGTACATGTTCATCTGTGTGTGTGTGTGTGTGCACATTTGTGTACACCTGTACATACTCATCTGTGTGTGTGTGTGTGTGTGTGCACGTTTGTGTACACCTGTACATGCTCATCTGTGTGTGTGTGTGTTACACCTGTACATGCTCATCTGTGTGTGTGTGTGTGGTACACCTGTACATGCTCATGTGTGTGTGTGTGTGTGTGGTACACCTGTACATGCTCATCAGTGAGAGTGTGTGTCTTACACGTGGCATGGTATCCATGGTATCCACAGCAGAGGCTGCCATCTCTGCAGCTTTGGCCTTTTCCACTTCATCGTAGGTGGGTAGAGACGTGGCCACACTGTAGGGAGGAGGTACAGGGAAGTCCTCCGAGAAGGTGTGCTCTGTACGTACACACACACACACACACACATACACACATACATACACACGCACACACATGCATGCACACTGCTTTTAGAAACAACACTTTCCAATAGCGCAGAAAATAACCAGCTAGTGATGAAGGTTCTGTTCCCCAAGACTCTTCATATTTCTGAGATAAACGTCTTGTGAGGAAACGTGGTGCCTCGAGGTCTGATTTCCTTGAAGTCTGATTTCCTCAGGGTCTGATTTCCTCAGGGTCTGATTTCCTCGGGGTCTGATTTCTTGTTCATTCCCAGGCCTTGTTCCTTTTTTTAAACAAACTCCTTTTATTTTTTTGCTGCTCACAACTTTTGACACATCAGCCTATCACAGATGAATAAAGGCCACTGTGTCATTACCCTCTGTGGGCAGAACCCACCGGTCTGCAGTGAAATCAGAAGTACTGCCACTGCACTTATAACCCTCAAAGGAGGCAATGTGGCATGAAAATGTGTCAAAATGTGGAACCGCCGTGCACAAATCAGCAACAACAGTGTATCATTAGCTAGTTTTAGGATTAACCCTAACCCTAGTTTTAGGATTAACCCTAACCCTAGTTTTAGGATTAACCCTAACCCTAGTTTTAGGATTAACCCTAACCCTAGTTTTAGGATTAACCCTAACCCTTTTAGCTCCTGGCTCAAACTGATTGTTTTATAGGGTTAATCTCTACTAACAGAGTTATGGCTAAAAAGCAGCTGGGGTTAAAAATGATCTAAGCAGACCTTAAAGTCTAAAACATGACCTTTTCACCTGGATCCATTTACTAACAGTATGAATATGGGCTTCTCAGAACCATATTAGTTATCGGCAGTGTGAAACAACCACCCTGTGAGAGGCTGATGCGCACATAGAACGGGTCACTTTCCCGTTCCATGCCTTTCCTCCTTTATGGTGCTGGAACAGCAGTAAAGCTGAGACCAAGCACATTATTTGAGTTCCAAAGACCTCAGTCTTCCTTGCAGTACTTCACCTGTGTTCACCTATGTTAACTCATCATCTGTTAACCTGTGTTCACCTATGTTAACTCATCATCTGTTAACCTGTGTTCACCTGTGTTAACTCATCATCTCTTAACTCAGGATTTGTGCAGGGCCTTTGTTTAAAAGAACACCAGCACTTTTCAAGCTAAATAATACCAACAAACAATAGTTAAACAATGTTTTCAAAAATTTTTATGTCCATATATTTAAAAAGAACCTGTTTACTCAGAACACCCTTCAGTGTAAGGCTGAGTACAGCTTTTAAGAAAAAGATCAACCACTGCACTTCCATTAATGGCATGAAGAACACGAGTATTCCTTAAACCAGCATTATTACAAAGTACTAAGAAGACAACAGTTCTGTTGCAAACTGCACACCTTGGTTAGCTGTAGCTCCTAACAGAACGCTGGTATAGGGAGGGGGTGGTGCCTCGGCATCTGATAACACAGCAACAGGGTTGCTAACGGCAACCACAGAGGTGGTAACCTGGGTAGAGGTGGACGGCTCTTCAACAGAGGCTGTTTCACATGGGTCGTCCTCATTGCGCAACTACGAAGAACAAAAGAGAAAGATGAGCATCAGGGGGAGTTCAGCAGGGAAGAGAAACATATCCGTGATGATCATCTTAAATCTGACTAATCTGGTCAAAAGAGTCTTCACTTCAAGTACAGGAGAAAGGTATTGTGGGGCACTGCTGAGTAAAGCTATAAACCCTCACTAACTACAGACCCTTTCACTGTGGAACTCAGGAGCCTTAAAGTAGATTTATGATTATTCTTATAATCAGAATTTAGAGGAGATGGTGAGTGTTAATGCACCACACACTTTCCAGTGCAAATCCTTCAACAAACCCTACATGTCTGTTAGTAGAGAGCTGGTATAGTCTCCTATAAAATCTACACACACACACACAAACCCTACATGTCTGTTAGTAGAGAGCTGGTATAGTCTCCTATAAAATCTACACACACACACACACACAAACCCTACATGTCTGTTAGTAGAGAGCTGGTATAGTCTCCTATAAGATCTACACACACACACACAAACCCTACATGTCTGTTAGTAGAGAGCTGGTATAGTCTCCTATAAGATCTACACACACACAAAGATGCAATGCAAAATCAAGCAACAACTGCTTTAAACTTGACACAGTTAAGCGTCGTTTCTAAACACCATGATTCCAGCCCTGCTGAAATTGGACATTTTACTTGAATAAGAACAAAACTTTTCATATAAGAAAACCAAGTATATTATTACCACCAACAGCAATGACAGAGTCTGGTGGCAGGAAATACACAACAAAAAGGGAACTCAGAAATTTAGGCTGGCAATGAAATAAAGGTGAACATCCTGCTTTGAACCTTTCACTTAAAGCTAAGGCTCACTACCGCAAAGCAGACGGCAAAGTCCACCAGCATATCACAGAAGCAGAGACTGTGAAGAGCTGGCACACATATACACACACGTTCAAACATGCAACTGCACCTGTTCATGATCATTTATGGTCCACTAATATGTGTTTTTTGATGTCACTGCAGTTGATGTAATGGTGAGTAAGTGATATTCCATGTATCCAGGGAACTCTCATCACTGAAAAAAAAACAAACATCCATGGCCTTTGTGTATATTACCTGTGGAATAAAACACCTAATTTTTTTTGAAGTTTTTTAATTGTTCTTGGAAAACTGGAAAAATTCCTATTGACTAATAACCTGCAAGGTTTGTTGTGAAAACATCTCCTTTGCATTGCAATGCACCTATCTGAAATAGAAAACACACAAACGCAGACAAAAAAAAAAAACTGTGATAAACCAGCACCGCTGTGAGATGGAAGCCACACCCACTGCTGTAGGCTAACAACATTCAGGCCTGTCCTGCTTACTTTCCTAAACCAGCAGCCATGCACCAGGCCAGGTGTTGACCAGAATACAACACCATTCATACACAAACTCCTCTTAAAATAGCCATGCAATTCTTTCAGAACACCCTTCACCCAAAAGGTGGAACTGGGCCATCTGTCTGTTGTACAGCTACGATTCAGTGCAGGACTGAGGGTTGAAGAGCCCTTATGCAGTTCACTGGTATTTATAATAATGAGGGCGAACCATCTTCAGGCCATATAAAAGTTGGGGCGGAGTTATAAAACACTAAGGAATGCAAAACCACAGTAATGTAAAAAGCGCCTCTCCATGACGATACATCCAGAGAGCCCTACTTTGGAGTCGTTGCATAGCAACAGCCTACCATGTAGAAGCAAAACCAGAAATATAACTGACTAAGGGTTCATTGGACTCGCACAGATACAGTGTGAACAAAGTCAGACAAGTCATAACCCAACAGAAAAACCTGTCAAAAAGAATCACTGTGGTAATATTATGTCTCTGTTCAGTTGGACTGATTATGCTTTGATGAAACCCTTGATTTAATATCAGATGCAGTCTGCCGTCCATCTGAATAAAAACTAGAAACATGTAGGCTATGCTGGTAGATCTGCCAAGAGAAATGGCCATGGTTTGATGCGTGTGCACGCACTCTAACGTACACTACACTTACTACAGTTTTAAAGGATGTGTATGGTATCTATCTTAATATCATTTATATAACTTATGTCTGTCCCTCACCTTGCATTACCTAGCTAGCTAGGTCAAAAGCTACATTACACTGATAGCTAGCTAGCGTAAATGGTCCTGGGGCTGCCACTTGCTCAGTTAATCTCTCTTTATTTATTACATATAAACACAGCATATGACCAAAAACTGCCATCGCCCTTTCAAACTCTGTATCGTCTTTTCAGGTAGAGGACACCGTTACCCCTGTCCGTCCAGTTACCCCAACCAATCCAGTTACCCTTGCCAGTCCAGCTCCGTTACGTCCTATCAAACTCTGCACCGGGTCATTTCGGGTAGAGGACACCGTTACCCCAGCCAGTCCAGTTACCCCTGCCAGTCCAGCTCCGTTACGTCCTGTCGCACTACTCAGCGTTATCTGGGTTATTCACAGCGGAATACATGTAAACTACCAGGTCAGCAACCCTCCCTGGTTAGAGGTACCTAACGGAATAACGTTGGTTTAGCAGACATCAAAGACAACAACGAATCAATTACATCAGTTAGCAGAGATAAAAAACAATAACGGATGAATTAAATCGCGGCGTTTCACAAATTTGGTTTTTACTCAATGTCTTGAAATAAGGACGTGAGAGCAAACGCGGAAGTACCTTCTGGCCGTTACGATACAACGCAAACAGCGTCATGAACCTCACGTTTACCCGTTTATAGTGTAATGTTTTTGTTTATATAATGTTTACATTCCCAGGTTAAATAGTTAACTAGTTAACTAACGCACTCCAGCGTCCCACCGAGACCTGGGCAGCGGAGCTAGCAGCGCGCGCTCACTCACCACTCGGTAACGACTCCCCGCTTGTTCCATTTCCGTGTTCCGCGAGGGCAGCTCACGCGCTAATCTTACACAGCGATGTTAACGCGACGTACAGTAAAATATCACTTTTGTTGTCGATATTCAGATCGGTAAAAGCGTATGTCTGTTGTAATCTGAGAATATATATTTCCCCATTTACACAAAATCCCGATTAAAGAGTTTCGTTATTTTTCTACACGGACCAGATGCTGCTGCGCGAGAGAGCATCACATCACCGTGAGTGGGATGTTGTTTCTGTGACGCACCCATTACGTACAGATACATTACAGAGATTACGTGCAGATAAAACAAGTAAACAACTCAATAATAATATCAACAATATAATAATAATTATTATTATTACTACTACTACTGCTACTACTACTATTATTATTATTATTATTATTAATATCATTATTGATAGCGTTATTATTATTATTATTATTATTATTATTATTATTATTATTATTATTAATAGCATTATTATTATTATTATTATTATTATTATTATTATTATTATTATTATTATTATTATATCCACTCAGCAGGGGTGTATTCCAGAAAGCTGGTTAAGCGATAAAATAAAAAAATTCACGAAAACTCGAGATTTTCCGTTCCAGAAACCGTCCGACCTTCGTGCTTTACAAACGTTATGCATTGCGCTCCGTTTTTTTTAAATCTTTTTTTATACAGTGTAGGAGACGCTGAACACATGGGGAAGGCTGCTGTTTGTCTGTCTGTCCGAAAAGTATGCCTAGCATTAAACCGTTTGATGTACAGTTTTGTAGTGTTCCCTGGGCATAAACCTATAATGAACCCCAATTATAATGAATCCCAATTAAAGCACCTGCAGAAATGAAGGGGATTATGTAAACAGAAAATCCATATTTTTATTTTGTTACATTTATTTAAATAAAAGTGTAGCATTTAATTTGTTGCATAAACTTACTGTTATCTTCAATAAAGATCATATGTGATGCTACAAATATAATCTCACCAAATCTACCTTTTAATTATATAAATAAGACTACAGTTTGTTCATGATTTCTTTATTTCCTGAAAATAAACGAAATGGCAAGTTAATTTCCTTGTCCTTATTCTTTAGTAAGAACATTCACATCTATACACTCACAGCAACTACCCCCACCTTTAAATTATATTCCAGCAACTCAATTTCAAGGCTTGTCTGTTTTATTTGGAGTTTTATGTGCTCCATCTTAAGATCACACTTCTCAGTTTGCTTCTGAGGTGTATCTTGTATAAATCCTTTAGAGGCATCTTGGAAGCAGAAAAGAAGAGAGAAAAATACCATATGGTCAAAAATATCTTTGCGTTCTAAATATTTCAGCTATTTGGCGAGACGTTAAACTAATCTTACTGTTCCACGCTGAGCTCTGGATGTTGATGGTCCCTCATTAGGCTGTACATCTCCTGTCATGTTCTGTAAGAAGACAGTCACACATTATCATGGTGGATCACATGAAATGTCATGGTCAATATATTCAACATATTCAACATATACTGTACGTCCATAGGCCTCCCAAGAGTTTCATCCCACTCTGAGACAGCAGAGACTGTATCTTCATCCTGAAACAATGATTTGTTTAAAAGAAAGATATTTGTACACCTCAAGTAATATCTGTAACTTTAAGATCACTTACAACTGCAGGAAGCTCAGTTGTTTGAACCGTACCTCCTATCACTGTAGAGATGGAATTAAAATTGTTCACATAAATGCAGCTCTCTATGTTCCACAGTTTATGTACTATAACAAGTGTAAAGGATATACCTTTAACATAAACAGTCATGTCCTGGGGGGTTGTTGGCTCTGTTGAGCTTCCTCAAGGGATTCCATCGGTTATCGGTCAGCCACTGTTCTGAGACAGTGCCAGCTCTTCTGCCTGGGTGAAAGGTGGCGGCAGTGGTGTTGGTGGTGGTGGTTTTTGGTGTTGATGGTAGTGTTGGTGATGGTGGTGTTGATGGTGGCAGTGCTGATGGTAATGGTGTTGGTGGTGGTGGTTTTTGGTGTTGATGTAAGCGTTGGTGATGGTGGTAGTGTTGGTGTTGATGGTGGCAGTGCTGATGGTAGTGGTGTTGGTGGTGATGATTTTTGGTGTTAATGGTAGCATTAG
The DNA here is from genome assembly GCA_028565775.1 of Sternarchorhynchus goeldii. NCBI lineage: Eukaryota > Metazoa > Chordata > Actinopteri > Gymnotiformes > Apteronotidae > Sternarchorhynchus > Sternarchorhynchus goeldii. Next base: position 236,709 of record JAOXYF010000014.1, read on the forward strand.
TGATGGTGGTGGTGTTGGTGTTGATGGTGGCAGTGCTGATGGTAGTGGTGTTGGTGGTGGTGGTTTTTGGTGTTGATGGTAGCGTTGGTGATGGTGTTGATGGTGGCAGTGCTGATGGTAGTGGTGGTGGTGTTGATGGTAGCGTTGGTGATAGTGGTGTTGGTGTTGATGGTGGCAGTGCTGATGGTAGTGGTGTTGGTGGTGTTGATGGTCCCCCTCCTATTTTCCAGGTCTCTGCCTTTTTTCTATTAGCTACAAAGCTATAACCAACTGTAAGCCACACCAAGCTGGTTACAAGTAAGTACATTAGGTAGTTCTGTCCAAGTAAGTACATTAGGTAGTTCTGTACAAGTAAGAACCACCATTTTGCCTTTTCAACACTAATGGTTATTTTGACAAAGTTCATTCAGGCTTTTGACCTCACCACAGTATGGAAATGACTCAGTAAACGTTTTAAACAATATATGGCTGCATACTGACTCAGGTAGAATATCAGTTTGGTTTTACTTGATCTTAGTGTGGCATTTGAACCTGTTGATAATAGAATTCTGTTTGACTGATTGGAAAACTGGTTATGACTATCCAGAACAGTCCTGAATTAGTTCAAATCTTGTTTAGAAGTCTGGAGTTACTTTGTCACTGTTGGCAATCATGGATCTGATAGAATGGCTGTGACCTGTGGAGTCCCCCAGGGATCAGTTCTCGGATCTTGTTCAACTTCTATATGCTGCCCTTGGGAAATATTTAACAGAACAACCCAGTTATGCAGATGACCCTGTTATCTGGCTCTAACCCAGACAGTCCAGTAGATGATTACAGCCCACATTGTACCAGTGTCTGGATTTCATGAATAATGGGATGAGCCACAAATACAAAACAACTAACGACAAAACAGGGATTACTTTGTTATGCAATAAAGAGAAGAAATTTCGCATTAGTGAATATCTCACCTCTTGGGCTCTAAAATTTCAAGACCAAGTCCAAAATCTTGTTCAAACAGACTTGGATCTTACCTTTACAATTTCAAAGCCATCACCAAAACAGCTTCTATTATCTAAAAATATAACCAGAATTAAGGGTCTGGTGTCCCAGCAAGATTTAAAGAAGCAAACCCATGCTTTTATCTCCAGTAAGGGGAACTATTGTAATGATCTTTTATCTCCATTAGGGGGTTACTATTGCAATGGTCTTTTATCTCCATTAGGGGGTTACTATTGCAATGGTCTTTTATCTCCATTAGGGGGTTACTATTGCAATGGTCTTTTATCTCCAGTAGAAGGGACTATTGTAATGGTCTTTTATCTCCAGTAGGATGGACTATTTTAATAGAGTTCTAACGGGACTTCCTAAAAAGACCATTAAACAGCTACAGCTCATTCAGACTGATGCTGCTACACTTTTAACCAGTGTAGCATATTACCCCAGCTATAAAGTTTTTACACTGGCTCCTGGTTAGGTACAGAATAGAGTTGAAAGTGCTGTTTAGAAATCACAGAATGGGTTTGGCCAAGAATATATGCTGTCACGAAGCAGCTTCACAGATCCATAATGGTCCAAATCCATAATGATCAAGCCAGTGGTGAGAGTAGCAGGGTGAATAAGGAAGAAACCTTGGGAGGACCAAGACTCAAAAGGGAACCCATCCTCCATTGGATGGCCCAACTAGCAACAGTCAAACTTTATAACTAAGGTCCATACTTTATATTATTGTGAAAAGTCCATTTCTAGGGGTGGCAGTATCATCCGCAGGCCGCAGGTCCACGTGCGCTAACGGCTCATCCTCAGGCCACAGGTCCATGTGCACTAACGGCTCGTCCGCAGGTCCACGTGCGCTAACGGCTCGTACGCAGGCCGCAGGTCCACGTGCGCTAACGGCTCATCTGCAGGCCGCAGGTCCACTTGTGCTAACGGCTCGTCCGCAGGTCGCAGGTCCACATGTGCTAACGGCTCGTCCGCAGGCCGCAGGTCCACGTGCGCTAACGGCTCGTCCGCAGGCCCACATGCCCTAATGGCTCAAAAACAAAAAAAATTGTTGCTCATGTCCGAAGGACTTCCAGATAATACGGATGCAGAAATCAACAAGCATCTGACCAAGCAGAAGCTGGCTCTCCATTGTCGGAGGAGGACCTGCAGAGAAGAGACCAACATTAGTCTCTTAGAGCAGCTGCTATGAGAGCTCACAGGGAGCAGTGGCAATGACTCCCTTGATGTTCTTCTGCTGGACTGTGAAAGGATGGCGCACATCTGATATGTTCAGAAAAAAGAAGTGAAGTGCATCCAGGACCCAGCAGGTGTAGCCCAGAGGGAGTAACCCTCTGAAGGGTGGTGTGCTTCTCAAGACATAATGCTGTGCTAGAGGTTCCCACTTCTCTGGAATCCTTTCATTTATACCTTAATTGCTTCATCCCAGATTTGTACCAGTTATATATACTGTGTGTGTTACAAATTGTGTATGTATGTGTTACTAATGGCTTCCTAATAATGGTTTTACCTATTTGTAGGTACTAGTGCCAACATTCTCAACCTGCAAATGTACCTCCTGAAAGGGCTTCACAGGTGGAACCAGGACCGGGCTGCTGTTTCACTCTCTTCAGGACGATTGGCTCTTCATAGCTACTCAGGAAACCTGATTCAGTGTGGGAACCTGAACTATGAGAAGCTCTTTGGGAGGAAGGTCTTAAATAGTAAGGAAGGTTCCTTCCCTGAGTTCTGTTCACCTGTGCACTACACTGGTAAGACATACAGTGATTGTGGTCATTTGTAAAATATTCTGAAATTTTTGATCCTCAGTTTTACCCTTGTTTCATTAACTTTATTATTACACTCATTGTGATTTTAAGGAGATCTCTTAGGATTGCAGTATCTGTTCCAGCAGACTGGTCAGGCACTGCAGGATACAAACCCTGATTCAGAGAAGACAGTGAGGTTAATTCAAGAGTTTGAGTTTGACATGGAGGAGGAGAGGGAGGAAGACAGAGGATTCCACACTGCTGAACCTAAAGGTTCTTCAGTCACTTTCCTTCTCTTTACAGACCTCTGTTCCATCCTCTCTGATATACAGTGCCTCTGCACTGCCTCCTGGCAACTTCAGTCCTCAGGATCCTCTTCTGAAGACAAAAAGATTGTAAATACTGTTGCTTGTATCCATTAATGAACAGGTTTAAACAGAATAGGTTTAAACATGCGTATGTTCAGAAACTTTGCACATTTTGAGCACATGTACTAAATCAACAGTAGACAGCAGTGGTGCACTGATGCCATAAATGTAAATGTAAATGTTCAGGGCACTATAAGGCCAGCAGTGGTTCTGCACTAATGAAACTGGGCACAGACAGTTCAGGGGCAGGGTAAACTGAATCGATGTCCAAAGAAGAGTGGTTGGAGGTGATGAGAGGGAAGTTCTCTAAATTACTTAAATAATTTTTGCAATTTACTAAATTTGAGTAGGTGTAGTTCAACACTACTGTATACACTATTTAAAATGTTAGCATCTTAATATTTTTATTTCAATTTTGAAAAAAAAAATGCACTTATGAACAAGGGTATAGCATATTTGTTATGTAGGAGAATTACCTAAACTGTTTATAGTATTTTTTAAAATAATAAATATTACAGTGTTACCTAAACTGTTTATAGTATTTTTAAATAATAAATATTAGAGGCATTCACTAATGACATTTTGATGCTCGTGTCCAGTTTCTGATTTAAAACGTTTCAAATTAACATTTCAAATCAACATTTCAAAATCAAGGTTTCAAATCAGTGTTTCAAAATGTATTTGAAGTGTCTGCCACTGTTTCACAGAACAGCATTATCAACATTACCAGCATCATCAATACTGGTTATTGTGATGACGGCCAGTAGGCAGTAGATGTCGCTGTGGAGGTGGGTGTTATTGTTTTGAAACCTCAAAGCCTTGTTTTGTCCACCAAAGCATTAGTTTCAACAAATAATAATAATACTAATAATACTAATAATAATAATAATAATTTGTATTGTTCCTAATGCTAAATGGCTGTTTACCTGTCAAACCTTACCATTGTTAGGAGACACTGCTCAGCTGATCTGCCAAGGGAATTCACTTCCACCATCATAACAACAGTGTATATCCCACCGGATGCTAATGCCAAGCTGGCTATAAATGAACTGTATACAGCCATTAGCAAACAACAAACTGCTCACCCTAAGGCTGCTTTTATAGTTGCTGGTGATTTTAATCACTCAAACTTGAAGTCAGCGCTTCCAAAATTTCACCAGAATGTTTCCTGCAGCACAAGAGGAAACAAAACTTTGGATCATGTCAACACAAATATTGCTGGAGCAACACTGTGACCCCTCTCCCCAACCTGGGAAAGTCAGACCACCTTTCTCTGTTTCTCATTCCAAAGTTCTCTCCACTAATCCACCGTGTGAAGCCTTCAGTAACGACCATCAAAGTGTGGCCAGCGGAGACAGACTCTGTACTCCAGGACAGGTGTAATCACACAGACTAAAGAATGTTTGCTTCACAGGCTACTTGTGGCACTCACAAAGATATTGACACATGCACCTCCTCTGTGCTGGATTATATTAAGACCAACATTGACAGTGTTACCACACAGAAACAGATCACCACGTACCCCA